>PVIW01000660.1:347382-425693 GCA_004026585.1 Noctilio leporinus | reverse complement strand
GGGAGAGGGGAAAGGAGTAAGGCAGGGAGAGAGGGAGGGAGAGAGGGAGGGAAAGAGGGAGGGAGGGAGGGAGGAAGTGGTCTAGAACACAGACTCTGGAGCCAGACCACCTGGGTGTAAACCTTGTCTCTCCTGACTTGGGCAAATTATTTGACTTCTCAGAATCTCCGTTCTCCATCTGTATTTAGGAGAATAATAGCAGCTGCCTGAAAGGATGGTTGTGAGGGCTAAACAGATGTTAAGTGCTTAGAACAATGCTTGATTTGTAGTAAGCACTACATATGTTTTAACTAGTAATAACTCTTCTTTGACTTGGCTAATCCTTAGTAGCAAAATCCATATAATAATATGAAAATGGTTGTGTTGCCATTGTTGCTTAAAATGGAGATAAATGAGGATTTTTTGAATATGTTGGATACAGTAATATGACAGGACACATATTAGCTGCCTAAGCATAGGAAAATTAAGTGATAATGGGAGATATCAAAAGAGCATTGTGCAAGTTATTGCCGTATAAATTTATCATCTTCTTAGCCAAATGCTTAATAGAAAGAATAAGGAAATTGTATCTATGTCAAATGGAGCTTTTTTAAAAAGAAGGTTCCCAGTGTGGTAGACTTTTACTAGATTAACAACGTCGTTTCAAAGAAAGGGGAAAACTCATGGCACATTTCTAGGCATGAAACTGAAATATGTCATTAGAATTTAATAATTTCGGATCCAGATTAAAAGAAAGACATATTGTAGAACTTTTTCTCCTTCCGGGTTTCCCTTTGGACTGGAAGCAAGGTTACCTGCGGCAGTTCCATGATGAAGTTGTAGGCGTTAGCTTCCTTGGCAGCTTGGACTATGTCTTCCATAGTCGCCCCTTCTCTGCCATAACGAATGTTCTCTGCGATGGTGGTGGAGAACAGCACAGGCTCTTGTTCCACAATTCCAATCTGAGCTCTCAGCCACTGAATGTTAAGAGAGCGGATGTCATGGCCGTCCAACGTCACCTAGAGCACAAGAGCACATCATATGGCTTGGAATCTGTCAGGGTTCGGAATCATAATACTATGTTGTATTTCACCAGCGGGGAGAAAAAATAGAGACCAACAGAAACAAGTCCCCTTAGAATGTGGTTGCCTACATAAGAACAACTGACAGCATATAACTGAAATAAAATATAACTGTAGGACAATTCATTGTAAAAACACAAATGATGTAAAGGCCACTTAATTTAACATGACTGGCAAAAGGTTTTAATTTCTCAGTAAAGACTAGAGTCAGTGATTCACTGTACTTTTAATATTTTTACTGTGTTTTGACTTGTGACCTAAAATGGATTTCAAAAGATGCAATGAAAATAAGCAATGATCCCTATCTTGTATATATGTTTTATAGTAAATCTTACTTTATGGCCAGATTCACCAGTTACCACTTTGCTATTCAACAGCAATCGAAACTATAAGTGGGATGAGAAAATTAAAATTATTATTAGCAAAAATATAAAAACCTTACATCAAGAAGCCATGATTTTTACATAGTCAGAGTATAGTTATGCATATATGTGGCAAAAAAAAATATCCAACCAGAGAATGAAATGTTTGTGACAAAGGAAAATTCTGGTTTCTTTGCCATAGTGGTATAATGGTCTACGTACTATACTAGAGGACTCATCACATTGAAGTCTTTAATATGTACTCAAGTGATTCCATCCCAAAGCATTAAAGAGATGTTGACCAGAATGATTCAGAGAATGAAAAGCCTTTGGCACCTAGCAAACCTAGATTCAAATCAGGGGCAAGTTTCAATCTCTTCTGACTTCTTCCATATTTGTAAAATGGTATTTACCTTTTGCAATCATTGGGACAATAAGTAACCATCTTATTAGGTACTTGAATCAAAATATGTAATAAGCAAGTAGAAATTATTCATATTTATTTTCTTAGTTTCAGTCTGTGTTTATATTCAAATAAGCACACAGGAAAAAAAGATGAAGTAGCTTCTGAAATTATATATTTCTTTCAAACCTAACTTCTCAAAGCAGTAATCAAGAGCTGTTGTCTGTTAATTCTGGACATGTAAACTTTCCTATATGTAGCATTTGAAAAACTTCAGGAGGACTATAATGATTTTGCTATAATACAAAGAAATAAATGGAAACTTAGTTCATGGAAGAGGTGGCAGTACTGCTTTGAATGGATCTGTAGAGTCATTTCCATGACTCAGCAAATGGACTGGTTCTTCAGTGAACACAGACATGCAGGGAATTAGTGTAGTGAATGAAAAAAACCATTGGGTCATGAATGCATGTATCAGGGTGTTCTAGTGTATGCTAGGCCTTTCTGTTTGATTATATTATCACCATTTGCACTTTCCCCTCCCCTGTACTGAGAAGTTCCTGGAAGACACACACCATGCCTTCACTGGGGTCGTAGAATCGCTGAATGAGCTTCAGGGCTGTGCTCTTCCCGGAGCCACTGGAACCTACTACAGCTGTCATTTCCCCTGATTTGATGGCCATGCTGAGCTTATTTAAAATCTGTAGGGAAAAACACACTGTTCAGATTGTCAGCTATTAGGCTACAAGTTAGGATGCTTTGTGAGAACATGGTGTTTGTTACTTACGCGCTATAAGCAAAACCCATGGATATCCATGAATAAACAGCAGATTAGTAAACATTGCCTAGGATGAGGTTTTAGCATTGAGCTCATTACTTATTATTTAGCTGATACTGTTGGCAAATAAAATGCTGTGTGGTTAACACTTGAAGTTAAAGTAAATCAACCATGCCCACTTTTAAATGTTCCAGAATTTAATTTGAAACATTTCTGGCATATTACCATGCCTCAAGAAGAAGACTGTCCCAATTAGTTAAGGGAAGAAAGCCCTTAAGTTAGAAATACAATACCAATTTACTGACCACATATTAATAATAAGCCAGTTTGCAAAGTTTGAGTTTTTGTTCACTTGTATTGTGTGCGAACATATTATTTGAACGAATAACTTTAGCTAACAAGTGTTTCTGGTGAGTTTGCTAGGTACAAAGCTCAATTCATCCCCTATCCACTCCGAGTGTGCCACTTCTGCCGTCACGAAGAAAGTGATTGGACACAGTTGCTCTGATTGCCTTGCAGTTTAGAGCCTATGGTTGCAGTGACAGGACCTGACGCACTCATTTCAACAGAGTGTCATAAAGTGGACTTAACTGGAATGTGCTGTCAGACTGTTCCCACCAGAAAATTGTACACAGTATTGTTATCCCAAAGGAATGTGGTTTGGTGCCTGAGTAAATGACAGGACACCAATGGGCAGTTCTAGAGAATCGTGCTTCTGCTCCACTTACTGGAAATTGAGTCATGCTTCAGGAAAACAAGCAATGTGTGGCTCTGGAAATGAATCATCAAAGAAGAAAATTTTCCCGGGGAAAAGATTGGCACTTACCTTCACCTCTGGTCTGGAAGGATAGTGGAAGGTCACATTATGGAATTCAATTTCACCTTTAATTCGATCTAACTTGTAACCATCTTCTGACATGCAGTCAATAACAGGTTTCTGGAGTAGAATAGAAAAGGGATGTAGCAACAACATGTATTAGATGCATTTACTGTTCATCTCAGTTTCAATTTACTCATAAAGGAGAGTAATAGCCAGGTAAAACATTGCAGAGATACACTAAAGATAAGCTGCTTTCACATTAAATAATTATTAATAATCTTTACCACTTATTGAAATATTGATATTACATTACTATATGTTAATAGTATTATGTTATGTTTCATATATTAATACTATGTATATTTTATTAGCTGTAAATATATAGTGTTATCTGCATATTTATTACTAGTTATATATAAATATATAATATATACAATATAAATAATTAATAGATAATATAAAATATTATGCCAATTAATTTAAAATGATATGCATTATTGCATTAAATCATTGGATATATTACTGACATATTATTATATGACAATATCTGTAGTAATGTAATATATACTGATGTATAATTAATATATTAGTATATATTAAGATTGTCATATATTATTATATTATTAAGATGCCATGGAAGACAATGTGCAAGATATTTTAGTGTACTTTTTTAACTTCTGTAATTATCACTATAATCTAACAAGACAAATGATATGTCCATTTTTTCACTTGAGGAAGTTGAAGAATCTCAGGGAGGTTAAGTATCTTGCCTGAGGCCACACAACTAGTCAACCAAGCTGGGGTCTAACACTTAAGTATCTATTATAAATGGTGATTAAAATGAATTGAATGTCCTCAGGTGGTGTCTTTAAACACTACAAACTTCCCATTGTTGGGCTGAATTTCACCTCTGTGGTTGTCAGTAGAGAGCCTGATCTAGAACTTAACCATTGCAGTTAATCAGGTAAGACAGTGAGGGTCCCCTCCTGCAACCAAAATACTACCAGGTCAGCTTTTGTTCTCTTCCACACTAGTGAGAGAAATTCATCATCAATATCTACTTAAAGCTATAGCATAACCTACTTTCTTCTTGGGTCTCTAGCAAAAATAATAAAGTAGGAAGAGCAGAGGGGGAAAAATGAGATGAATGTAATATAACAACAATATAAATAGATAAATAAATAAATAAAATCTTTAAACATTTTTTAAAGTAATTTTTATATGCCTCAATTTTTAAAAATAGTTTCAAGGGCCTTTTAGACTCATCATCTTCTTTGAGCATATAACAATTCAAGAATAAAGTGGAATTTGGATTGTTCAACAGGCCTACATGGTTTTGAACAATCTCCTTATATCTCAATATATAAAATCCCCAAATATGGAACAAATAAAGTGATGAGAAATTTTCCCAGGCAGGTTTATGCCTCATAAATAGTTATGATTTAGAGAATCCACAAAGCAAGCCTGGATTTACAGGGCTTTTCTTAGCTCAGGGCATTGTTACAAAGAGAAAGAAAAACACATTCTGTTCTTGAATTTTGACTTTCTGGCTTGATTCAATAGATTAACCAGAAAACAAAAAACAAAAAACCTAGCCACACTATCAGGAACATTTTCAACCTTGTACAGAATTTCTGTCACATTTAGAAGATAATCCAATCTTATAAACGTGGCCTTCAAGTCCTGCATGATCTAGCCCCTTCCCATTCCCCCAGCCCCTGTCCTTTGCTCACTCTGCTCCACTCCAGTAACCTTGTTTTAGCTTCTTGCTTTCACCAAGCCCTTTCCACCCCCAATTGCTATCACACTGACTTATTTTATTCAGTTCAGTTTCCTGTTCAATATGATCTTATCTTTGAATGTGCTTACTTTTCTATTGCCTGTTTCCCAGTCATGATATGAAAACGGGACCCTTATTGGTTCTGTTTCACTCTTGCACTCCCAATTCAAAATAGGGTGGGACTCAACCACAAGTTTTTAAATGCCTGTGAATTAAGGACATTGTGATAGTTCCTCATAGCTTCTAATATGGAGCGTAAACTCCTCAAGAGTTCACTTCTCTTCCCACCCAAACCTATGAATGGCCTTTATTTTTGGCTTTTACATACCTGGTCTATTGTCTCAAAAATGCTGGTGGCTGCTGCACGCCCAGTTGCAAAGGCTTCTAAACAAGAGGATGCGTTGCCAAGATTCAAAGCTCCCACGATGACACTGAGGAAAATCTGATAAGAGATAAACGTAGTTTTCGTGTATTTTGGGGCTATCTGTGTGAACTCAGAAATTTCAATCAACATGAAGTGGGTTAGAGTAGTGATATGGTCATTTGATTCATTATATAAGTAGCTTCATAGTGGTTTTTCTGGCTCAACGGTCCTTGAAACAATAAAGACACTATGATTAGCTTGATTGTCCTAGAGACTGGTATGTGTACTATAGATCTGCTATTACTGCTACTAGTATACTCGTTATTAGGGTAACTGCTGCTACTACTACTAGCACTGTGCTACTACACTCGCAACAATAATAACAATAATATAAAGGAACCATGGACATGGACAACAGGTGGGATTGACTTTGGGGGGAATGGGTGGGTGGGTGGGGGGACAGAGGGGAGCAAAAAGGGGATGGATGTAATACAACAACAATAAAATTTAAAAAATAATAATAACAATAATAATAAGGTATGTTTCCAAGTGCTTTACCTGTGTTACTTCATTTAATCCTTACAAAAGGTGTGTAGGGAAACAGGTGAATGGAGGTTACCTAACTTAACCTACATCACAACATATATTAAGTGTAGTGCAGTATCTAAACCCAGGCTCAGGACCGACATTCTGTCTACCTCTCAGGCACACCCGCTGGGAGATGCATGCAGGTGGAGGGGCGAGGTTCCTGCGCTAATCGGGGGAAGCATCCTTGACCCACCAACCCAGTCATCTTGTTAGGTTAGGTGAAGGCTCTCTGAAGATGACTAGGTGTTCCTACCCAGCAGCACTGTTTTTTGGGTTTTTGATTTTTGGGTTTTTTTTTTTTTAAGATTTTTTTATTTATTATTTTCAGGGAGAGGGGAAGGGAGAGAGGCAGAGAGGGAGAGAGACATCAATGTACGGTTGCTTTTCACCTGCCTCCAGCCACAGATCTGGCTGGAGACCTGGCTTGCAACCTGGTTATGTTGACCTGGCTGGGAATCGAACCAGCGACCTTTGGGTTCGCAGGCTGGCACCTTATCCACTGTGCTACCAGCCAGGGCTACTGTGCCACCAGCCAGGGCTTGTTTTTTTTTTTTGTAAAGATTTTATTTATTATTTCCAGAGAAAGGGGAAGGGAGAGAGGCAGAGAGGGAGAGAAACACCAATGTATGGCTGTCTTTCACCTGCCTCCAGCCACAGACCTGGCTTGCAACCTGGTTATGTGCCCTGGCTGGGAATCGAACCAGTGACCTTAGGGTTCGCAGGCTGATGTCTATCCACTGAGCCACCAGCCAGGGAGCACTGTTTTTATCAGTGCTGTTTATAAAGGAAGAGGCAATGAGGCAATGCCTCCCACTGGCCTCTAGGAAGAGCACAGGACTCCTTCTCTCCACCCTCTTAATCACAGAAAGATCATTAGTCTCATGACTTTCTTGGACAATAAGTCCGTGGCCACCATCTGTCAGGGACTATAGCTTTCTGCTGAGCTAAAGGTTAACTTCTGCATGAATACTGTTTCCTTCAGGTAATCAAATGATCCTAGTCTGTAGTGGTTTCCATGAGCTGGATTTTTCCCAGAGTCCCTCTCTGTTCACCTTCTTCCTTGTGGCTGGATCATGGGGTTTCTCAGAGCTTCCCAGCACCCTGCCTCCCTCTTCAGTAACCTCAGCATTCCGTAGAGCAGTATTATGTGGGTCAACCTCCTTTATGACTTCTCCAGGAATTCCTCACTCTTACGTGGGGACAAA
Organism: Noctilio leporinus; assembly: GCA_004026585.1. Lineage (NCBI taxonomy): Eukaryota > Metazoa > Chordata > Mammalia > Chiroptera > Noctilionidae > Noctilio > Noctilio leporinus. The sequence goes on along the minus strand of PVIW01000660.1, from coordinate 418,332 downwards.
TATTATCTCTTCATGTCTTTCGTTTCCTTGTTCCTGGCACGTAGTTCCTTCTATGGACAGATTACTTGATCTTTCAAGCCCTAATTTCTTTATCTCTAACATAGGCATAATGACAGTAAATAGCTCATGGGATTGTTATGAGCATTAAATGAGATAATGCATGGAAAGGTGATTAATCCAGTTCAGCCACATAAATAATAGTGATGATGATGGTGAAACAAGCAAAATTTCACACTTTAGGAAGTGACAAGGTGAACAGACAGAACAGCAACTGTGGTGTAATTTGAGTTAAAGCCAGCCACTCCATGCAGGTCTTCCTACCTACGCAAAGGATGCCTTCCACATGTCTTAGATCAGGGCTCATTGAACAGTTTCTGTAAACAGCCAGGGCTTTTCAGGACACATGGGCTTTGGAGAAATTACTCAACTTGGCTATCTAGTACAAAAGCAGCCGGAGACAATATTAAACACATGACTGTGGCTGTGTTTCAATAAAACTTTTTTTATGAAAATAGGCACCAAGCTGGCTTTAGCTTGCTGGCCTTTGCTGAACCCTGCTCTAGATTCTAGGCTGATTCACCAGGGTCCTAAACTGAGGTTTGGGGTCAAATCCTTGCTCAGTCAGGCTTTGCAAGCGTTACCTCAAGCAAAGGTCTCTCTTAGGAGGGCTCTTAGGAGAAGAGCGAGTGAGATAGGACAGGGGCAAGCCCCCAACAGCTCACCATAGCTAGCACACCCCTCTACAGACCATCCTTGCTCACTGCAAATATCTCTTGGTAGCCCTGTGGACAACTAGCGCGAGAAAAGGGAAGGCAAGAGGGACCTCTGGGAAGCAGTCTGGGGTGGCGGGGGTGGGGGGATGGGGGGGCAGTTGCTGTGCTGGAGTAAAGGGGATTGGTGGCCCCTTGAAAGAGATTCAGAGGCAGGAAAATAGTGGTTAATGGGCCAGGCCCCAGAGTCACAGAGACCTGAATTCAAATCTTACTCCATACTACTTGGCATGTATTTCTCAACCTCATGTCTCCATTTCATTTTTAAATGGTAATATAATTATATCAATTACATAATAAAGTTGTATTACATATGGTAATTTTATTAAATACCCTATTCAGTGCTTCACATTTTGTATACACCGAATAATGTTCCTCTCTATTACTGCTATTATTTTTTATTGTTGAGTCCTGGAACTTAAGAAGGGAATGACAAAGCAGCCTTCTGCATCACTCAGTTCCCTTTCATCTTTTTTCCTAATAAATCACAGTGTGTGATTTTGTCTGGGTACAAGTGATACTAATTACAGTCATTTATGTGAACTACTTATCAGTTATGCCAAATTACCATGAAGCCAATAATGATTTTGTGCATCACAAAATACGTTAGATTAACCTAATTAGTTTAATTGACAATTAGTGGATTAAAACACTCAACTCAGGCGTACTCAGTCTTCATAGTTTGCTGCTCAGAAGTATGGTCAAAAAGGTGCGTGCATCAATGGAATTCTATATAGCAGAAAGAAAGAAGGAACTTGTACCCTTTGCAACAACATGGATGGAACTGGAGAGTATTATGCTTAGTGAAATAAGCCAGTCAGTGAAGGACAAATATCACATGATCTCACCCATTACGGGACAATAATGAGCAAAACTAACAACAAGCAAAACAGAACCAAGTATATGAATACAAGGAATAGGCCTTCAGTGGTCAGGGGAACGGGGGAAGGGGGAGGGGGGAGGCAGAGGCAAAGAAGGGGAACAGCTTAGACAAGAACCTAGTATAAAGGAACCATGGACATGGACAACAGGTGGGATTGATTTTGGGGGGAATGGGTGGGTGGGGAGGGGGACAGGGGGGAGCAAAAAGGGGATGGATGTAATACAACAACAATAAAATTTAAAAAAAAAAAAAAGGTGCGTGCATGCATGAGTGAAAAAGAGAAAGGAAAGGGGAAAGAGAAAGAAGGGAAGTAAGGGGAGAGAAACAATCAATGGTTACACTGTTAAAGGATGTCTCCCACCTTTCCAAAGAAAAATTTCTTGAGGTATAAGAGGAGGCTTACAGGAAAAGGTGAGGAGTAAAATGTGAGTTAATAACTGATGGCTAATATAGGGAATATATATTAGTCAATAATATTGTAATGGCTACATATGGTACCAGGTGGGCATTGAAAATATTGAAAAGAACACTTTGTAAAGTTTATGATAGTCTGACCACTGTGCTGTACACTAATGCAAAGTATTTGATGTATATTATAACTGAAAAAAATTTTTTTAATTGAAAAAAAAATGACACTAATGTTAGAAATACAGAGTATCCCATGTCTGCACATAATAAATACTCAAGGAATATCAACTGAGAGAATGAATTATTTACAGAAGGTATGGATGGACTAGCCCACAATCCAATTGGCAGGAAACTTGAAGGTGAGAACTGTAAATTCATTAAACAAGGAGGTCATTACACTGCAGTGGCTTTAGATCTGTAGTAGCCTACATGAGTAAACAAAAACCTAAGTCTGAAATCCCTCAAGATTAAGAAATCAAAATCCAAGGACAGCCAATCACGAGCAGCCAATTAGGCTTTTTCAAATACGGCAACTGCTTATGCTATAACCAACCAAATAATTTCCTTGCTTTGTTTCAGCCTCTTCTCCATAAAAGTCTTTTCCTTGCTTCTATCAGTGAAGCCCTTCTAATGACTTCTGTCTTGGCACTGCCTGATGGTTATTATTTTTACTCTGATAAACTCATAAAAGTTTTAATATGTCTCTGTTTTTCTTTTAATAGAACCATAAAACTGAATTCTTGCTAGAGAGAATTGCGAAGGGTACCTTTTTTAAATTCAGTGTTTCTAACTGGACTTGTATATTATTTAATTTCCAATTTACCAATTCATTTTCCCCTCAACTCTTATTTGTGCATGCTTCTGTCATCCTCTTGCAGGCATGGAATGAAAGGAAGGGTGTCTTTTCTCAATTTATGTACTTCTGCAGAATGAGCAGATATAAGCAGCTAGGTCTAAAATCAACTACTGGATCTCTAGTTTGGTAGATGCTGAAAATTGTGAAGAGTCATTAGATCAATAAAGAGAATGTGCAGTCAGATTTCAGACTTGCAATATTTTCACTGGCCTTACAAATGTGCAAAGCTATATTGAAGTTAAGAATGTGGTTAAATTATGATCATGGTAACACTTTATATCTACACCATCCCTTTAAGTTTACAAAACAGTTTAACATCCATTATCATATGTATTTTTTTAAAACAAAGTTTGAGTGATGCCAGCTGTCTATCTTGCAAATAACTGAAATTTAAAACTCGTTCTTAGTGTATTATGCTCTTAATAAAATAAAATCAGTGGAGTCAAATGATTATGTTTTGACCTCTGATAATCTTTTCTATTTGCAAAGATAATTTCCACTCAACTTTCTTTAGAAATGCATTTATATTAAAGCAGTAAATCTCAAATCTCAGACTTTCAGCTAGCAAATTTCTGGCATACAAGATTTTGGTATTTTTTTGTTGTTGTTTAATTGGTGCCGTTTCTACCTAGAATCTGAAAGCAAAATATTTTATTTAAGAATTAATATATTTAAATTAATGTGCTTAATTACATAATTAACAGATCAAATAAAACATATATTTTATGTTTTACCTCCCTGGCCTTGTAGAGCTTACTGGGTGAGGGTGGGAAGGAATGGGAACAAATGTAAATACATACAAATGTTCTATCTCATTCAAGTGCTTTGAAGAAGCCACAGTAAGAGAATAAAAGATTGGATGAGTATGGCCGCCAGGCTGGGACAATGCCATTCAGTTGAGAATCCCGAACAACTGACAAGAGCTCAGCTGTAAGGAGAGGGGCCCTGAACTAAGGAGGAAAAGCCTTAGGGGAGTGAGTGGGAGGAACAGCTTTCCCTGACTCCACCATACCCAGTCAACCTGCTAGTCACTGTCAAGGTTCCTGGTCCTCCACTTTAGAGCACATGTTACCATTTGTCACTATGCATTTATGTGATTAGTTATTTATTGCTTATCTTCCCTGCTAAACTATAAATTCCATCAGGACAAAGATCACATTTCTTTATTTCTTCTGATTAAATCTCCTGCACTTTGTATGGGTCTGGCATGTAGTAGGCATTCACTAATTAATTCTTAAAGAAACCTCTGAAAGAACAATGAAAATTAAAGTAGTCATGGTGTTAGGTATAGCATGGTTATAGCATAAGTGACCAATAAAGGATGTTTGTATTACCTGTTCAGTTGAGTATATTATTGGTTTGGCATTTTAGTAACTCATTGTGTTTTACAAATAATGTCCATTAGCATGTATCTTTTATTATAAGACCTGAGTTGTTCATTTTTTAGCTGAGATCTCAATTTACAATTTTCACGGCATATTATTTTTTGGACTCAGTCACAAAAACCATTGTTCACAGCTATAAAACCTTCATTTAATTGAAAAATCATTAAATCACTAGTCTTATCAGTTCAAATGCTCAGCATTCCTTTACTATAAAAATGTATACACCCCTGGCTGGTGGCACAGTGGATAAGGTGCTGGCCTGCAAACCCAAAGGTCACTGGTTCCATTCCCAGCCAGGGCACATAACCAGGTTGCAAGCCAGGTCTCCAGCCAGAGCTATAGCTGGAGGCAGGTGAAAGGCAACCATACATTGATGTTTCTCTCCCTCTCTGCCTCTCTCCCTTCCCCTCTCTCTAAAAATAATAAATAAAATCTTTTTTAAAATGCATACATAGTATTGCTTATTTCTGCCAATGGACTCCATCAAGTCATTGACATGTTCATCCCTCAGACACGAAAGGAATAAACAAAATGCCTTAACTGTGGGTTTTTCTATGATGCCAACAGAAAATGTGACATAAGGGTCATCAAGATCAAAGTACCTGCACAAGGACTCCTGCTGTATATTCTCCATCATCCAGGACAAGTCTGGAGCCGTACCAGAAGGCCAGTGCATAACACAGGAAGATGAGACACCACATGAATCCAGTAAAGAATCCCATCACTATCCCTTTTCTAATTCCCCAACGCTGGGCAAACACGAGATTTTTCTCATATCTGTGAAGAGAAAATATTTGAGCCTACGTCATCAGCAGAAGTAGCAGCACACGTTTCAAACAGACCACACTACAGCAGATGATGATAAAAGCACCCACATATAGAGCAGCTTTAGGGAAAGAAGACAGCAACTTCTTTGTATTTTGTTTAAACCTAGCAATGAAATGAGTTGAAGGGATGATGCCTAACAGAACCTCATAGTTGATCACTTCCTGGATAAGCACAGTGGGGTAAGCTTTACCCTCAAGAGAAAATAATTTTTCAGCACATGTGTTTGGATAAGAGGGATCCAGTGCTATTCGGGCTTGGATTGTTTTATTAAGTCACATGACACACTTCCTATCAGAAAATGATGTGACAGTTTCCCCCCACGGTTGAAACTAGCATTTGCACTAGTTCATCTACATACACTCACCCATCTGCCCTGTGACCAAGAAGGCTCTATTGTAACATGACAGGTCATCAGATTCACGGCCATGGGATGTGGATAACTATGTGGAACTTTAATCCAAGCACTAAACTTCAGTAATTCTATCATCTAGCCACCAATAACAGGCATTGTCTTACAGCTCAGACATTCTGTAACCCATGGACACAAGTGAGAGTGTGGGGATGGACAAAGGGAAGGTAGAGCAGGATAGGAGGAGGGGGGCAAAAAAGAGAAAATGGGGACATCTACAATCATGTCAACAATAAAAATTAAAAAGAAGCAAATTTTAAAAAGAGGGTAATTAAAGATTATAAATCCTGTTCTCTTTTTTATTTGACAAATTTGCTAGTAATTGACAATGACGCCATCACATTAAATCTATAACACATGAAGTTAAGAGTTTAATTAAGTTGATGGTTATTTTATAAAATCAGTACCTGGCACATGTAAGCACTCAGTAAATACTAGATAAATGGAAGAATAAGGAAAAACATTTGTTTGACAACTGTGTTGTTCTGGCCATTTAGGTTTTCATTTTCATTAAGAATTCATCTCCTAGAATGATGTTCTATAACATACTAATGCTAAATTATGTTTGATTAAATTGAAATTTGAGACCTTACAAAGAGTGTATAGTAGAATAGCTGAATAAAACACACTAAATATTGGGGGGAATGGGTGGTGGGGAGGGGGACAGAGGGGAGCAAAAAGGGGATGGATGTAATACAACAACAATAAAATTTAAAAAAAACAAAAAACACTGAATAGCAAAAATGCTCGATAAAAATGTGTGAAATCGCCTTAGAACACTTAGGCCTTTCCTAAGGCAGCAAACAATGGTATAGACTGGCATGCAGCACAGTATGTGTCCATAAATCATGGCAGAGCTTGAAATAAATATCTAACCCCTAAAAATTACCAGCAGTAACATCTTCAAAAACACACACTTAACTTGGGAGTCCTTATAGTGCTTCAATCAACCTCATTATTCTGCTAAGTTACCTCTTGAACAAAAGCTCCCTCAGAGCAGCATAAACCAAGGTGAAACTGCCACTTCATAAAATAAAGTAGGGCCCTGGCTGGTGACACAGTGGATAAGGCGCCAGCCTGACAACTGAAAGGTTGCTGGTTCAATTCCCAGCCAGGGCACATAACCACGTTGCAAGCCAGGTCTCCAGCCAGGTCCATAGCTGGAGGTGGAAGGCAACTGTACATTGATGTCTCTCTCCCTCTCTGCATCTCTCCCTTCCCCTCTCTCTCTAAAAATAATAAATAAAATCTTTAAAACTAACTAAATAAAATAAAATAAAATAAAATAGGGAAACTTCAGGATAGTATGTGGATAAAGAAAATTCAGAAAAGTGGCAGACATTTCTTTCTTTTTCCTTTTATTGTATTCTTTTCCATTACAATTTATCCCCCTTGTACCCTCTTTCATCTCCACCCCACACTTCACCCCACCAATCCCTGGCAGACAATTCAATTAACCAACCTTTCAACCTCTTTTTTCTCACCACCAAAAGCAGCCACTGTTCGAATGGAGGAAATGACTTCATCAGCCACTGACCCTGCTTTGGCATAGGCCTTCAATTCATGGTCAGTGAATTTAGACACACTCTAAAATCCAAAGGAAGAAAATAAAATGTAAAGACCAGGTAATTAGGTAAGTCAGGCTGTCACTCAGTGATCCATTTAGGTGAGCAAACAGGTAGCATGGGTTAATACAAGACTAGATTCTCACTGTAACGGCATTCGCCAAGGAGGAATTGAGTCCAAGTTTGATCCATGCTAAGCCTCATCTACAGGTGTTTGGCTGTTGACATATCAAAATGACTGAATTAAATGTCAGACTCAAAAACCCTCATACAGAGTTAATTCCAAATAAGGCATTTTGAGAGACCACAGTGTTTCAGTCATTACAGTAATGAAGTTTTCAAGTCAAATCATGTCACATTTCATTGCCACCAGACAAAGACCATTGCACAATTCACAGACAGAGAGCAGAGGCAAAAGCCAGAGGTCAGTGCAGGCATCATATGGTTAGAATGTCAAATGATGAGAGAGGTACTGGGCATGCAAAGGTATGATGAGGCAGAGGTAATTTCGCAGGAGAAAGCTTCAGATAAATATGAAATGATTTTCACTCAACTATAAAGACTCAACCACCTTCACTTTTTATAAAAAATTGAAAATAAAAAGAGCCAGGTCTGTAGCTGGAGGCAGGTGAAAGGCAACCATACATTGACCTTTCTCTCCCTCTCTGCCTCTCTCCTTTCTCCTCTCTCAAAATAATAATAATAATAATAATAATAACAAATAAAAGATTTTTTAAAAATTACCCACCAAAGAAATTTCTGGCACAGATGAAAAACCAAGAAGGGGGAAACAAGTAAATATTGTGGAAAATCAACTCGTTTCAAAACCTAAAAATATATATAATCCCACACTAAGCAGGTTTTTCCTCCAAATTTTTCAAAACTTCAACAGCAAAACACTCATCAAACAAAACCTTACATATAATTCTGAGCTATAAAAGAAATTAAAGTATTTTATTACAACATATTTACTTTACAAGCCCACATTTTATAAAAATTTTTGTGAATTGAAAAAGCAACAATAAGAACAAAAGTAAAAATTGAGGCTATTTTCGCCAACATGAACATGTGGATATTATGGGTGACACTGCAGTTTTTACCAGTCCTTCTCTAACTTAGTCCACCAATCTCTACTGCCAGCACAGTAATAAGATAACTAGGTAGCTGTGGATGGTATCAGTTTTTGTTGTAATGGCATATTACATAATCTCAGGATATTTCAATTAAACTGACCCAGGAGCTTCAAAAATGTGGATTGGGGAATATCTAACAATTGTTCGCGTTTCTCATTATGAGTGTAAAATTCAAAGCAATCATAACCCATGACCTCCAATATGTCATATACAGCCCCTCCACCTTTTTACAGGTTGCTTTTGAATTGAGCCTCATGAAATTGCTTGTATCATGTTACACCAACATGCAGAGACTTGACTTCACAAAAACCAGTGCAGAGCTACCGCATCACTGATCAGTGACTCACTTACAGGAAGTTGAACCATGGGCACTGAGAGAGAGAAACCGTGCTCTAAGCCTGAACACGTAGGCTAGGCCATATTTTTGGTCTCCAATATGTCAAAATGTGACCTATAATTTATTAAAGTGTGAATATTCACACTTCAAAGAAAGAGATTAAGCTTTGCGCAGTGGCAATATCATAGCCAATGAGGTTTATCTGAGGCACAATTATTGCTAATTGAAAGAAAGAGATTAAATGTATTTGGCAGGAAAAAAGGCTGAATAAAATGTTTGCAGAATCTCCAAAGTCTCCTGGCAAAGTGGAGCTTTTCTAGAGTGGTATTGGAAACTACTTGGACAAAAGCTTTTCACAAAGCTAGTATAAAATGAGGATTGGGGAAAAATTAAGGCTAATTTTTTTAGTATTAAATTCTGTGTCTAGTGCTGGGCTAAGCGCATAACATGGATTATGTCTTGAATCATCACAATGACTTTGATAGGTGTTAGCCTTGTTTTTAAGATGAGGAAACTGAAGTTTTGATGAGTTAAACATACCTTTCTTAAGCCAGGTGAAAGACCCAGGTGGTGACCTAGTTAAGTGGAGTGAGCTCTTTGCTGTTGTCACTGTGTATTACCTCTGAAATGTTTGAATAGTAGTGCCAGTGGATTGCAGAGGATGTTAGGTTGGCTGAATAGTTCATTTATTTTTTTCTATAAGTTGGCTCTAGTAGCACTTAGTTGTCTTGAACATCATTCAAAACAATTTTGTTAGATCGTATTGTGACCACTGTCATATTAGTATGCATTTTTAAAAATCTTATCAAAGTTGGTGAAGTTTTGTGTAGCCATTTTAATATTGAAGATGGGAAGAAAATACCCAACATTTTTGGCATATTATTCTTTTTATTTCAAGAAAGGTAAAATGAAACTGAAACACAGTGTATGAAGAAGGTGTTGTAACTGATAGAACATGTTAAAAGTGGTTTGTAAAGTTTTATGCTGGAGATTTCCCTGCAGATGATGCTCCATGGTCAGGTAGACCAGTTGAAGTTGATAGCAATCAAATCAAAATATGAATTGAGAACAATCAACATTCTACCACATGGGAGGTAGCCAACATGCTCAAAATATCCAAATCAATAAAGTTATTGGTGACAATAAAAGACGGAAAAGACCAAATGGACTTTTTGGCCAACCCAATATTTTGCTAGAAAAATATCATCATGGAGATTGGTACTTGTTGCTCAATATTGTGAGCTTTCCACTTGAATTTTACTCTCATTTATAGCAAATTATTAGAGTCCCCACCCAGGACCTGCTAACTATGACTGCTCTAAATGTAAGCTATGAAAATTCCTCAATCTTTTGGAGTGTGTTTCAACTGAAGTGATCCCAAATTTCTACCCTACGCTTTCTTGGCCTGCGTACCTGGGGAATGGAGCCTGTGACTGGGAAACTGCTCAGAATGAGCTAGGTAATCTCTCTGAAACTGATCAGATGGAATGGAGAACAAGGTTGTGGCTACAGAAATCTCGTAGGTGCTTGTTACAGACATGGGTGTATTTATTGGGCTTTTTTGAAAGGAGCCTCTGAGCTTGAAAGGCCAGAGAAGCAATTGGCATTTTGGAGAGTAGGTGGAAATTGGACATCAGTCTTCCTTGAATTTGAATTCTGATCTTTCCTTCACTACCTGTGCAGTCCCAAACAAGTACTTTACCTTACTGAGTCTCCATTTTTCATATTTAAAATGGCATTAACACTTGATAAGATTGTCAGAAAGATTAGAGATAAAGTGTATAAATTTCCTTATAGTGCTTGGCACAATAGTAAATGCTTAATAAATGCAGCAATTATTGTTATTAATACAATAATATTTCTGTTATGAAAATATCATTAATCCCTAATCTATGGAAGTTATTTGATACTGAGAAATAATCAATCAAAATAGCAATAAGGATGTTGACCAATGCTACTCGGGAATAGAGACTCAAGCTTCCATTTTCGGCAGTTTCTCAGACCCAATGTCTTCCCATGGAGAGAAATGAGAAGACATTCTTACCAGACCAATGATGGCTGCTCCAACCCCAATGAGAGGGCTGACAGAGATGATAACCAAGGTCAGTTTCCAACCCTGGTAAAATCCCAGCAGGAACCCACAGATGCTCGTGGTCATGCGCTGAATGAAAATGGCCATTTGGTCAGCAATGGCATCGTTGATTTTATTAATATCACTAGAAATAAGAGAGGCTTTGATCACTTAAAATGGAATTTGATTCAAATGTTTCACTGAGAAATCTCAGTCTTTCTCTTCTAAACACTCCAATCTCTGTACCCCATTGTCCTTGGGAAACATAACTGACTCTCACATGTTGGAAAATTTGCTGCAGCTTGAGAGGTCATCCAGCCTCTCCCCTCATAGCTGAGTAAGTTGGTCTTTAACCCAGTTTTCCCAACTGGTGTCCATTAAATATTGGCAAAGGCTTTTGGAAACTATCTTATTTGTCTCTTTTTTTATAGCCAACATCCTTGGTCTGCCTCTTTTTCCTTCTTTATACCTGCTAAGTCCTTTTAGCCTCAAGGTTCTGTTGACATACAACTAACTCATAAAAACTTACATAACTCTCCAGAAAGAAGTAATGTCTTCCTCCCTGCCTTTACATAGAAGTGTAACTGTGATCTGTATATATGTATGTGGATATAATTATTGCATTCTACTTATAGACAATATGGAATAGTAGTTAAGGGGACAGACTCTAGAACCAGACCCTGAATTTAAACACAAGCTCTTCTTAGGCAAGTTACTTAACCTTTCTGTGCCTCAGTTTCTTCATCTGTAAAACGTGGAGAAGTACACACCCTAACCCAATGTGAAATAGTGAGGATTAACTAATGCCTGGATAATAAATTGTGTAAAACAATCCCTTGAATATAGTAAGCAATCAATATGTGTTTGCTCTAATTATTTCTTTTATCTTTTGTCCTCCTAGTAGGCTGTAAATTCCTTGAGATTAGGAGTTCTGTGGTTTATCTTTATGACTTACATAGAATGAGTGTTCCAGAATATTAGTTGAATATAGCTACGTTAAATTCATATTCCTGTGAACATTCCCATAATCCCTTGTCCAGATGCAGCAAACAGGGTTTAGGACTTGAATGCAAAATAGGACCTAAGACATTACCAAGAGATTAAGCAATTTATTCTAACAAGATTATACATCTGTCAAGGTCATAGTAAGAGACAGAATGAATGCTGGAATCTAACATTTAGCCTACTTTCATCTTCACTACACTACACATTGTCTTCCATAGGATTTCAAAGTTTAATTCCATTGAACTGGTTCTAATTACTCAGGGTTCAAATGGTTCTAATTATTCAGGATTCATCTGGCCCTTATTACTCAGGGCTTATCAGAATCATTGAGAGGGCTACTAATGACCCAACCTAGTATTCAGGTATAAACTGGGTTTACAACCATTTTTAAAATATGAATCTTTTTCAAACTATTATAGGTGGTTTTACATGCATAAATTACCTCAACAGTCAAAGCAAAATTTTTTTCTGATTATATATATTTTTTCTTACAGATACCTAGGTTGTGACATCCTCAACTTCTTCTTTGAGGCCAAATGACCAGACTTCTCTTAACTCTCTCCTATAATACTTCATTTCTAGTAGTTTAATAAAGGGCCAATAAGCCATATTGCAGTACCCTGGCTTTCAAGTTATAATGACCATATCTGATAAAGCATTACCTATGGGAAAGCCATGCTACTTATAAAAGGCCAACTAAGCCCTGGCTGGTAGCACAGTGGATAAGGCGCCGGCCTGTGAACCCAAAGATCGCAGGTTCGATTCCCCAGCCAGGGCACATAACAAGGTTGCAAACCAGGTCTCCAGTCAGGTCTGTGACTGGAGGCAGGTGAAAAGCAACCATACATTGATGTCTCTCTCCCTCTCTGCCTCTCTCCCTTCCACTCTTTCTAAGGATGATGAAATAAAATCTTTAAAAAAAAAAAAAAAAGGCCAACTTAAGAGACAAAATATATCAAAAATGACTGAGAACATTTCCAATTGTTATTTAATTTAGAAATAAAAGTTTTACTATCAAAAAATCATACATACATTAAAATAAAAATGTCCTCCCAGCTACTTACTCAGAAAATCTTGTATTCAGCTCTCCCACTGAATTGCAGTCGAACCATCCTATTTCCATCCTCATTATTTTCCTAAAGTACGACTTCCTCATTTTCTGTATCTGACGAGCTGAGGCAATTACCCAAAAGCATATCTGGAAATGGAGTAAGGAATGTTTAGCATTGCGATGTTAAAAATATTCATTAATTCCTTCTCTTTTCAGGAGAAAATACTTTCAATATAACAGTTGAGAAAAGAAGGAAAGTATTTCACAAAATACCTCTTTGGGGGGAACCCAGATGTGAATGCTAGCTTATATTCCTAAAAGTGGAGGTGAGCAGAGCAACAGTAAACAGAGATCTGGGTTTGAATCCAACTCTGCCACTTTTAGGTGTAAACTTACTGAGCTTACTTTTTGGCCCACAGTGCCAAAAATAATGATTGCTTTCAACCCACTAGTCTTGCATGCCACTTCCGAGTGAATTTTCCCCTGCCAACAGAAATTATACCTAGTTTTCAAGCTACTGAACAATAATTTTCAGAGAAAACAAGACAATATCGTGACATAGCAGGGAATCTGCTAATAGTTCCCAACCCCACCCCACCAAACAAAATACGAAGGTCTGTCCCAAAAGTATTGAGCCAATGTCTATAAAATTAAAACAGTTTTCACAGCCAGTACTTTCAGAGAAGACTTCATAAGGTCTATCATTAAAACACCCATTGTAACAATGGAAAAACGGATGCATTTCTCTTCTTTAACACTTACTTTCTGGAATTCTTGAGTGAATGAGGGGTAGGGACATTTATTACTTTTTCTACAGGAGGTAACAAAAGAAGAAATACTTTTTTTAAAAGAAGGATTAAGTTACTCCAGGCCCTTCCATGGCTTAAATCTAGAACGTGCTTAGATTCAGTTTACAGAATTTGAGTTGGAATGCAGCTTGGTGAGATTGGAGCAATGGAAAAGAAAAAGAAAGTAAAGTTTGCTTTCCTCCAGTTCCCGGTGCCCAGCTTTCTTCAGACCACTCACTCTCCCTCTAGAGACAACCCCATGCTGTCCATTTCTGAGTTTAGAAGAGAGGGTAAAGTAGGGAGGGTGGAGGACAGGACATCAAAATTAAAGATCTAGTCTCCACCTTTCTAGACAAATGCTTGTATCCTTCTCTCCATCTGAGAGAAGAACCCTTCTCATCTTCTTATGTCCCCTGGAAATAAAATTGCATTCCTTAGGGCTTCTGAATGACTTAAAAGCTAAAGAGTACACTTTGCATTTCACTGTAATGTCTTTGAACCCAGACGTTGATCAAGAAGTAAAATAGAGGCGCTACTCACTTGAATATATCCTGTGATAAGTACTGCGACTGCGGTTCCAGCATAATAAGCAGCAAATCTGACCATTTCATTTTCAATGTCCAGCAACCTTCAAAAGAGAGAGAAAATATTAAGACTCACAAGTAAGATCAAGCTACCAAAGATATTCATGGGTACAGAGGAATTAAAATATATGTATTAGATGTTTCTATTAACTATGTTGAAAGCACTTTATCTACATGGAATTATAATCAATCCAACAAAATCCCTAAATGGATCTCATGGTACCAATCATAGCCAACATGCCTACCTCCTTTATTTTTATAGGCAGAGAAGCTAGGGGTGTGAAATAATCAATGTGCAGTTGTTGGGAGGCCGGGGACCCTAGATGGCAGCCCAGTGTTCTGTCCACTGAGGCCTCTTTCACTGGGCTCCTTGGACCCTGATAGAGCAATCATAGCTACAGAAAAGTTTTCAAAAGCCAGACAGGTGTCCAAAAACAGACTGGTAGAGAAATGTGTGCTGGGAGTCAGGAGGCTTACTGTTCCTTCTTTAGGAATCTAAGCCAGGTTTTCAAGTCCTCCATCTCAGAGTGACACTGTAAGGACTGTGTGTGCCATCTCACCGCAGAGGCAGAAAAACACTTGTAATAGAGTCCTGCTGACGACAGCCCAGGGAGCTTCACGCTGGAAGGCAACTTGTAAGGTGGAAGCCAAGGAGCTTGTGGGGAATAGCAAGAAAGCTCTGCAGCACTTTTCCAGCACAGCTATCATGCTGCTGCGGCAGAGGATTTGGGATCGGCAAGGGCAGGAGCACGGAGGGGAGGAAACAATTATTCTGTAATTGCTTTCAGGAAATAAGGGATTTTATTCACACTGGTTGATGACAGTTCTGATCCTTGGGGGCAAGCTAACTGACATGGAATCCGTTTCTTCAGAAAATTAGAGAACAGCATCTTCAGCATAGATGCTTTCCTGCGACATTCTTTCTGCTTTCTATCAAGATTTCCTTTTGTGACCAAGCTTGAATTGTCCTCTCCCTTTACTAAACTCAAACAAGTAATAAAGTATAATTCATCTGATTCCAAACAAGCTATTAACCATGACAGATTTTATTGCCATCTTGCATATGTGTGTGTGTGTATTTGTGCATATATGTGTATATATATATATACATATATATATATATGTATGTAATTTATATTTTTTTCCTTGCTAGTAAACTGCAAGCTAGTTAAACGCAAGAACTGAGTTTAAGCTGCTTGTCACACTGCCTGAAGTCTAGTACAATATCTTCCACGTAGTAGGTACTCAATAAATGATTTCTTGGTTTGGCTTCGACTTTCAAAATACTAACGAGGAAGGGAAATAACTGCCTTGTTCAACCCTCTGACAATCCCCAAACCAGCTAATGTGTGTGCATTCAGCAAATTCCCAGTTTTTCATGATGATTTAAGGGAACCCCAAAAATGAACAAGACCTAGAAAAACATAAACTTATATATAAGTAGCCATAGTCTAAGACTCTTAAAAATGCTAACTATAAGTATGTCTGCATAGACCTTTAAGGTAGTATTATAAGTAAAGCCTTATCATGTATAAATGAGTCCAGTCCATATTCTTAGTTTTCTTAGTGAAGTGAAATTTGTGAATCCCAAAAATAAAAATCTATGAACATTTGTCAGAAAGTTTTACTTAGACTTCCTGTGGATGCATTTATTCTACAGACACTCTAAGCAGAGGTCATGAAGTCATGAAAAGCACAGCTGCCAGCCATAAACAAACCTCGGTGGGTTTATAGAACTGAGCCCTAAGCCAACTGCAGGATCTACTGGGGTGAAGTTTAGGAGAATCAGTCATTGCCGAGTGGTGTGAACAGGGTCATGTATAGTTTATGATTTTTTTCACTCCTGAAACACCCCAGAGATAAATGGTTGACTTGTTTCTGTTTTTATACTTGGGAAGAAAAAGTTGTCAGTTGTAGAGACAACTCGAGGATATTTCTGGAACAACAGGACAAACCTATCAGGAAAACTGACAAGAAGGAAAACAGCAGGCTGGCTTAGTTCCTTTGACTGCATATCAAACTTTTCATCATCTTCCTGGTAGAAAGCTCTTGTGGTGATAAAATCCTGGAAAGGATTATATAAATTGTGCAGGTAACTGGGACCTCAGAATGGCTACATTTTCTACATAGCAAAATTAACTTACATCTACTTGAATAAATTAAGATTCTGCTGACTCATTTGTTGAAGGGAGAAGAAGAGAGACAATTAGAAGGAAAGGAAAGAGGTATTTTACAAATTATTAATATGTAAGGATTCTACCCTTGCTTTTCCTAACAAAATAAATGCATCTTAAAATTGAATCACTCAATTTATACCTCAAGTTTTCTGATTTACCAAAGCCATTGGTTTTTCATTTAAAATACCTATGAAGTCATTATGAAAAGGCACATTGCTTAAGAGAGAGGTTTTCCTTTTTCTTTCTTTCTTTCTTTCTTCCTTCCTTTCTTTCTTCCTTCCTTTCTTTCTTTCTTTCTTTCTTTCTTTCTTTCTTTCTTTCTTTCTTTCTTTCTTTCTTCTTTCTTTCTTTTTAAGATTTTATTCATTATTTTTAGAGAGAAGGGCAGGAAGGAAGGAAAAAGGAGAAACATCAATGTACAGTTGCCTTTCACCTGCCTCCAACTGGGAACCTGGCTGGAGATCTGGCTTGCAACCTGGTTACGTGCCCTGGCTGGGAATCAAACCAGCGACCCTAGGGTTCACAGGCTGGTGCTAATCCACTGAGCCACACCAGCCAGGGAGGGAGTTTGTCTTTCAATGGGTCTCATGCACTGTAGACATAGCATTGACATGTTAGAGTGAACATTGGTGTCAACTCTAAGCTGAGCATTACAAGATGGCAGAAGTGTGTTCATGTCCTAGTTTCAGAGCGTGGGAAGCTCTACATCGCTTAATGCAAGGGACATTGACCTACGGGTAAATGGCTTATCACGAGCTAACACTGCTAGAACATTCATACATTAGGGTAGCACACTTCTAGCACAGTTAGATCTTAATTTCAGAGAATCCACAATAATTTTTTTTAACCCAGGAAGCTATTTTTTGTTCATTTATTTTTAATCAAATGTTTTAGTTTGAGATAAGTATAGATTTGCATGTAATTATGAGAACTAATACAAAGAGATTACAGATTCCCTTACAATTTTCCTCCAGTGGTGGTAACATCTTATGAAACTATAGGACAATAGCACAGTCAGGATGTTGAGATTGGTTAATCGAGATAGGAACATTGTTGTCAGCACAAGGATTTCTTGTGTTGCCCTTTTATATTCACACATGTTTTTCTCCAGCCCTGCTCCTCCCTTGCCCACTGGCTGCCACTAACCTGTTCCCTATTTCTATAGTTTTGTCATTTGAAAAATGTTAAATGAAATTATGCAGAATGTAACCTTTTGGGATTAGCTTATTTTTCAGTCAGCATAATGCTTTCAAATTTCATAAATATCTCATTCTTTTTTATTATTAAGTAGTATTCCGTGGTATAGATGCATCACAGTTTAATAACTCACCTATCGAAGAAGGTCTGGGGTGTTTCCATTCTCTGTCTATTAGAAATAAAGATTTTATAACACTTCTATTTTTTACAGTGAAGTTAATTTCTCTGGGATAAAACCCCAAGAGTAGAATTGCTGGGTCATATAATAGCTGCATGTTTAGCTTCTAAAAAAAAAAAAAAAAAAAATGCCAAACTGTTTTCCACTATGACTGCACCATTTTATAACCCCGCCAGGGCATGAGGGATCCAGCTCCTCCGTGTCCTTATGAGCAGTTGGTGTTATCACTATTTTTTCTTTTAGTCATTCTGATCAATGGACGAGGTCTGTCCAGAAAAAGTTCAACCATTGTTAATATAACAACAACTATTTCATGTGACGTTAATGTAACCTGGCAGCCAAGGAGAGCGGACAGGAATGCACAAGCATGAACAATGATGATGGCTTCACTGTACTAGTCATCAGGGGCAGTAGATGCACTTGAGTGAGCAAGTGTACTGTGTGGCTGTCACATTCAAAATGACTGAGTGAGTATAGCACCACATTCGTATCAGATTTTGCTTTAAGCAAGAACATACCTCCGTGGAAACCACTCAGATGATTCAGAAGGCCACAGCTATGAGCAACTGGTGACTGGCAGCTTCACCACAACAATCTACCTGCTCATACATCATGTTTCATGCAGAGTTTTTTTGCACAACATCAAATTACCCAGGTCACTCAGCTTCCCTATAGCCTAACTTTTGGTGCCCTGTGACTTCTGGCTTTTCCCAAAACTAAAATCACCTTTGAAAAGTCAAGGATTTTAGACAGACAATGAGATTCAGGAAACTACAATGGGGTAGCTGATGGCTACTGGGTGACCTATGTGAAGTCCCAAGGTGCCTACTTTGAAGAGCACTGAGGCACCATTGTTCTATGCACAATGTTGTATCTTGTATCTTCTTCAACAAATGTCTCCATTTTTCATATTAAATGACTGGATACTTTCTGGACAGACTTCGTATACCAATATCTCATTTTTATTTTAATTTACACTTCCTAACCCCCCACTAATGTTGTTGAACTTCTTTTCATGTGCTTATTTGCTATCTTTATATCCTTACTGAAATGTCTGTTCCCTTCTTTTCCTTATATTCTATTGTAACAATTGAGTTTTGAGAATTGGTTAGCAATTCTAGATCTTAATCCTTTGTTAGATATATAATTGGCCAACATAGTCTTTTAGTCTGTAGTTGTCTTTTTATTCTATGAACAAGGTCTTTTGCAGAGCAAAATTTTTCATTTTGATGAAGTCCAGTTTATCCATTTTTCCTTTTATGGATTATTTTTGGTTTCAAGTTGAAGAACTCCATAGCCACAGACATAAAAATGGTCTCCTATGTATTTTTCTGAAATTATACAGTTAATTTTTTTATATTTAAGTTTATAATCTATTTTGAGTTAATTTCTGTATAGGTTCATGTTTTGAATGTACAATTACTTCAGTACCATTTGATAAAAACTTCATCTTTCCTTCTTTGAATTGATTTCCACTTTCATCAACAAACAGCCATATTTGTGTGGATCTGAGTTCTCTATTCAGTTTCCCTGTCAATGCCACACTGCCTTGATTGCTATAACTGTATAATATGTCTTAAAATTGAGTATATTGCTTCCTCACACTTTATTCTTATTTTTTAATTGTCCTAGTTCTTTTGTGTTCTAAAGTAAATTTTAGAATAATTTTGCCTATATCTACTAAAAAATTTGATGAGAACTTGATAGAAATTGTATTAAACTTGTACATCAGTTTGGGGAACTGACATCTTTACTATATTGAATTTTCCAATTGATTAACACATTATCTCTCTCCATTTATTTAAGTCTTCTTTGACTTCTTTCATCAGCATTTTGCAGTTTTCAGCATACATATCCCTATATGTCTTGATAGAATTATACCTAAGTAAACATTTTTAAGCAGTTGTCAATTGCGTTGTATTTTTAATTTTGGTACCAACATATTTGCTGCTAGAATATAAAAACATTATTGAATTATGTGTGCTTATCTGGTATTCTATGAGTTTGCTGAACTCATTTATTGGTTCTAGGAGATTATTGCAGATTCTTTGGAATTTTCTGTCTTAAAAATCATGTCATTTACCAATAAAGATGATTTCATTTCTTCTTTTACACCTTCAAATGTTTTGATTACAGTAAAAGGAGAACACATAAGCCCTGGCTGGTGGCACAGTGGATAAGGTGCCAGCCTGCGAACCCAAAGGTCTCTGGTTCGATCCCCAGCCAGGGCAACATAACCAGGTTGCAAGCCAGGTCTCCAGCCAGGTCCATAGCTGGAGGCTGGTGAAAGGCAACCATACATTGATTTAAAAAAAAATAAAAAGAGCAAGAGAGAGAGAAAGAACACATAACAACTTTTTTTCTACCTTAACCATTGTTAAGTGTACAGTTCAGTAGTGTTAAGTATTATATCAGTATTTTTTTTTTTTTTTTTTTTTACCTCTTTCCTTCCTCATTGCACAAGCTAGAACTTGGAGCACTATGTTAAATGACAGAAGTAAGAACATACATCCTTACCTTGTTTCCAATCTTAAGGGGAGGACATTCAATCTTTTAGTATTAAGTATAATGTTAGCTATTGGATATTTTGTAGGTGCTTATTTTTTTTTTAATTGAGGGGTTTTATCATGAATAGATGTTGAATTTTCAAAAATTTTTTTTCCATCTATGGAAATGATCATGTGGTTTTCTTTATTAGCTTGTTGCCATGGTAGATTACATTGACTTTTTTCAAATATTGAACCAGCTTTGTTTCTCTAGAATATAGTCCTTTTGGCAATGGCATATAATTCTTTTTGTATATTGCTGAATTCTATTTGGTAATATTTTGTTAAGATATTGCACGTATATTCATGAGGGGATAGTAACCTGTATTTTCTTTTTGTTAATATCTTTGTCTGGTTTGGCATCAAGGTATAAAATGAATTGGGATGTATCCCCTCCTATTATCTGAAAAATAACGTATAAAAATTGTGTTTTCATTCTTTAAACATAGGTAAAATTCTACAGTGAAAACATGTAGGCCTGAAGATTTCTTTATTTTGGGAGTTTTTAAATTCCAAATTCAATTTCCTTAATAGGACTATTCAAATTAATTATATCACATTGGATAAACTGTGGTAGCTTGTGTTTTCAAGCAATGAGGTCATTTCTCCAAGTTGTCAAATTAAAGTGTGTAGATTTCTTTATAGTAGTTCCTTGTTATCCTTTAGATGTTTGCAATATCTGTAGTGACCTCAGCTTTCATTCCTAATGTTGGAACTGTGTCTTCTCCCTTTTTTCTTTGTTAGTCTTGCTAAAGGTTTGTCAACTTCATTGATCTTTTCAAAGGGTCAATGATCCTTTGAAATGTTTTATTGATTTCCTGTATTGTTTTTCTGTGTTTTATCTTTGTTATATTCTCTCATCTGAGAATGGCTGTTTATGTTCACAAAAATAAACCAAATTAATAAACTGTTAGCTAGACAGATCAAGAAAAAAATAGAAGCTTCAAACCGTTAAAAATTAGAAATAAAAGAAGGACATTACTACTGACTTTACAGCATGAAAAATAATTATAAGCAAGCATTGAAACAACTGTATGCCAACAAGTTAGATAATTTTGATGAAAAGCAAAAATTCTTAGAAAGCACAAAATTACTGACACTGATGCAAAAGAAAACAAAACATTATTTAGATCTATAACAGGTAAAGAGATTGAATCAATAATTTAAAAACTTTTTAACAAGTAAAACCCCAAGATTGAAAGGCTTCATTGATAAATTCTATCAAACATTTAAAGAATTAATACCAGCTCTTCATAAACATTTCCAAAAATAAAAAAGAAGAAAACACTTCTCAACTCATTCATTCTTTGAGGTCAGTATTAACTGATACCAAAAGCAGAGAAAGCTGTCACAAAAAATAAGAAAAGGACCAATATACCAGGAACACAAGGGTGTTTCAGTCAATCAATGCAACATCCCATGTTAATATTAAAGTAGACAGAAATCATATAATCATCCTCATGGATGTAGCAGAAGCATTTGACAAAATTCAATATCCCTTAACACTCAACAGACTAGGAATAATGTGAACCTCCTTCACATGACAAAGAAAATTATGAAAATCTCACAACTAATAGCATACTTAATGGTGAAAGACAGAATGCTTTCCCCCTAAGGTCAGGAAAAAGTCAAGGAATGTGTGCACTACCACTTTTATTCAGCATTAGACTGAAAGTTTTGTCCAGAGTAATTAATATCTAACTAAAAAGTTGTTAGACAGCCCTGGCTGGTAGCACAGTGGTTAAGGCACCAGCCTGCGAACCCAAAGGTCACAGGTTCGATTCTCCAGCCAGGGCACATAACCAGGTTGCAAACCAGGTCTCCAGTCAGGTCTGTGTGTGGCTGGAGGCAGATGAAACACAATCATACATTGATGTCTCTTTCCCTCTCTGCCTCTCTCTAAAAATGATGAAATAAAATCTTAAAAAAAAAAAAGTTGTTAGAATTAATAAATAGTTTAGCAGCAAGGTTGTAGGTTACAAGATCAATATGAAAAACTAATTGTTTTTCTGCGCAGTAGAAATGAGCAAACTGAGAATGAAATTAAGATAGTTCCACTTACAATAACACAAATAATAAAAATATTTATCAATAAACTTAACAAAAACAAGTACAAAGTTTATATTCTGAAAACTACAAAATATTGTTGAAAAAAATTAAGGAAGGCCTATATATATGAAAAGATTTGATTTTATTAAGATGGCAATACTCCCCAAATAGGTCTATAGAGGCAATGCAATCCTTAGCAAAATCCCAGCTGACTTCTCTGCTGATCTTTAAATTCATATGAAAATGTAAGGGACTCAATCAAAACAATCTTGAAGAATAACAAAGTTAGAAGATTCACACTTTTAAAAAAAATTTTATTGTTGTTGTATTACATCCATCCCCTTTTTGATCCCCTCTGTCCCCCTCCCCACCCACCCATTCCCCACAAAGTCAATCCCACCTGTTGTCCATGTCCATGGTTCCTTTATGCTAGGTTCTTGTCTAAGCTGCTCCCCTTTCTTGCCTCTGCCTCCCCCCTCCCCCCAACCCCTTTCCCCCTGAAGCCCTATTCCTTGTATTCATATACTTGGCTCTGTTTTGCTTTGTTGTTAGTTTTGCTTGTTATTGTCCCATAATGGGTGAGATCATATGATATTTGTCCTTCACTGACTTGCTTATTTCACTAAGCAAGTTCCATCCATGTTGTTGCAAAGGGTACAAGTTCCTTCTTTCTTTCTGCTATATAGAATTCCATTGTGTAAATGTACCAAAGTTTTTTGATCCAATCATCCACTGATGGGCACTTAGGTTGTTTCCAGCACTTGGCTATTGTAAATAGTGCCACTATGAACATAGGTGTGCATAGGTTCTTATGAATTGGTGTTTCAGGATTCTTTGGAATTGCTGGATCAAAAGGCAGTTCCATTTTTAGTTTTTTAAGGAAACCCCATACTGTTTTCCACAGTGGCTGCACCAGCCTACATTCCCACCAACAGTGTATGAGGGTTCCCTTTGCCCCCCATCCTCGCCAACACTTGTTGTTTGTTGATTTGCTGATGATTGCCATTCTGACAGATGTGAGGTGGTATTTTATTGTGGTTTTAATCTGCATCTCTCTGATGACTAGTGATGTTGAGCATTCTTTCATATGCCTCTGGGCCCTTTGTATATCTTCCTCAGTGAGTTGTCTGTTCAGGTCCTTTGCCCATTTTTTAATTGGGCTGTCTGTCTCCCTGGTGTTGAGTCGCATTAGTTCTTTATATATTTTGGAGATCAGACCCAAGATTCATACTCTTTGACTTTAAAACTTACCATGAAACTAGAGTAATCAAAACAGTACGTTACCAGCATAAAGACAGGCATACCAAGTGGTAGAATTGAGAGTCCAAAAATGAATCCTCACTAAAATGGTAAATTAATTTTGACAAGAGTTCTGAGATTGTCCAATGAGGCAAGCAAGCACAGTCATTCCAACAAGTGGCACAGGGACTAGTGGCTAGCCGCCTGGAAAGGAACTGAGTTGGATCCCTACCAAACATCACGTTCGAAAGTTTACTCAAAGCAAAACATAGTCCTAAATATGAGAGCAAAATTCTAAAACTCTTAAAAGAAAACATAGGTATATATCTCCCTGACCTTGAGCTTTGCCATGGTTTCTAAGATATGACACTAAAATCACAAGCAACAAAAGAAAAAATAGATAAACTGTACATCATTAAAATGAAGAAACTTCAGTACTTAAAAAGTCATCATTCAGAGAGTGAAAAGACAATCTAAACAATGAGAAAAAATTCTTCAAACCATATATTTGATAAAGGACTTGTATCTAGAATACAAGAATACTTCTAAATCAATAATTTAAAAAACATAACACAAGGTCAGATTTATAGGTTCCAGAAATTAGGACCTGGTGGCTGTTATTCAGTCCTTAAGAGCTACAATCAAAATACAGAAAGTAACAAGTGTTGATGAGGATGTAAAGATCTTGGATCTCCCATACACTGTTGGTAGAAATGTAAAATGTAACAATCTCTTTGAAAAAGTCTGACAGTCCCTCAAGTGGTTAAACATAGAGTTACCATATAACCAAACAATTTCACTTGGAGGAATATGCTCAAAAGAATTAAAACACAGGTCCACACAAAATATTATATACAACTGGTTATAGCAGCATGATATAAAATAATTACGATATAGAAACAACACAAATGTCCATCAGCTGACAAATGAATAAATATCCATATAATGGAATATTATGCAGAAATAAAAAGAAATGAGGTACTAATTCATGATAGAACACGGATGAGCCTTGAAAACTTTATGCTAATTAAAAGAAGCTAGTCACAAGGATCACACATTATATGATTCCATTTAAGTGAAATATCCAGGCTAAGCAAATCTACAGAGATATAAAATAGATTAGTGGTTGTCTAGAGCTGAGAGAAGGTGGAGAATTGGGGAGTGATAGCTAAGGGGACAGAGTTTCTTTTTATGGTAATAAAAATATCCTAAAATTGATTGTGGTATGGATGCACAATTGGGTGAACATAATAAAAAACACTAACTTGTACATGTTAAATGTGTGAATTATATGATATGTGAATTATATCTCAATAAAATTATTTTTAAGTGTGTGGTCTTAAAGTGTCTGACTTCAAGAGTGTATGAATGCATGTACATCACTAGGAAAATAGACTGAAATCCAAGAGAAAATAGAGACTTAGATTTCTACATCAATGCATCCATATGTGGGGCAATTGAGGGCAGGAGCTTCCCAATGGCTGTGGTAGTCAGCCTCGAAGAAGCCCCTAATGATTCTTGTCTTTTGGTAATTACACTGTTTTGTAGTCCCCTCCCACATTGTACCAGGGTTGGTCTGTGTAGCCAAAAGAATGCGGCAGGTATGATGGTATGTAACTTCCATGATTTCATTATAAGGCTATGGCTTCCATTTGAGGTTTTATACTCTAATTGGATTAAAATGAATTGCATTGAGATATCTGGACTTCACTTCTTTCATTCTTTAACCTCATTGTGTGACTATTTTCAACTAAATTCTGATAAATTGATCAGGAGGCCTAATGTTCTGTAATCTTTTACAGCATTATTCACTAAAAGCCATTTAAAAGACTTTAGCCTATAAATTCTGTGCAATAGATTACAATTGATATCTGGAAACCAATATAATGAAAGAGAAAAACTAGCTCCTGCCATTACACATGCATGTTTAAGTTAATAAAATCACTGAATTGGCTTGTGTAGACCAAGTCTAATATATCTATTAAAATAGGTGAAGAGATTGTATTCTTAACGATATACTTTTTTTTTTTTTTTTTTCCCAAGAAAACCAGTTGCAAAGAGTTGTGTAATTTGGGAGGCATATTAACTACTTACAGATAGGAAAATGTCCTCTCTCTTCTCCCCTGTCCCACCCAACTGCATTTTCACAGTGACCTCTCTACGTATCAAACAAACATACTAATTCAGAGGTGTAACAGTATTCATGTCAGTGACCATAGTAACTCACAATTAAAGTATTTAACTCACCAAAAGAGTTCCTGGTAAAGGAATGGCCGAAAAATGATATGGTCTACATCATTTCAATTATCATGTGGAATTTTTTTAAGGATAAATATTCATTTCCATGTTTGGTATCATGAAGATGCAGCTAAAGCCAGTGACTTTCTGAAAGCCCTTATTTGCTTTGCACTATTTGCTCACCTTTGAGTATATGACCCAATAAGAGTGAATAAAGTGTGGGGAATGGGTAGCCACAGTGAATTCCTTCCTAATGGATGCTGGTGATGCAGAATTAAAGGTAGATTCATTTTTTTAATTCATCTAATAAATAATTATAAACACTTGGTCTCAAATTTTGGTCCCTCTGACAGTTCTTTGAAAATTTTTAAATATAGCAAGGTATACCTTCAGGTATTTTCTCATGAAAATATTTATCTTCATGAGTGTTTTTAATGATTTGGGTCTATTTGCATTGTGTAGAAGTCTGAATGCATATTTTCAAAGGGGGGAAGGGATTAACTTTACATTTTGTAGTCATTTCATTCTGTGAAAAGCAATTCATCTCTGTCCTCCAACATAAATGACTTTAAAAACTATCATGGGAGATAGTCTCTTCTTTATCAAAGTGTTCTGAAACTCACCTCTAAATTTAGAAAAGAAAAATACATATTTAGACATTAGAAAATGTATTTCTAAGCCCTGGCTGGTAGCACAGTGGATAAGGTGCCAGCCTGCGAACCCAAAGGTTGCAGGTTCAATTCCCCAGCCAGGGCACATAACCAGGTCGCCAGTCAGGTCTGTGGCTGGAGGCAGGTGAAAGGCAACCATACATTGATGTCTCTCTCCCTCTCTGCCTCTCTCCCTTCCCCTCTTTCTAAAAATAATGAAATAAAATCTTAAAAAAAAGAAAATGTATTTCTGATGAGTAGGTTTAGTATTTTTCAAGGGTAAATGTGCATATTGTATATTATCCTATACTTTTCTATCCAGCACTAATCAAATTTGCAACTACATATTTATTTGAATGGTCATTGCTTTAATGGTGGTGTATCAGAGATAAGAGCCATGACTCTTAATATAACCACTGAATCTTTGACACTTACACAAATTTCTGGTACATAGTTGGTGTTCAAAAGTTTTTGGTTGAATGAGTGAATGAATAAAACACCCTTAAAGTAGATAATGTTATGGAAAAGAATCAGTGATTTAGAAGGATTTTTCATAGTCTGGAATCAAGCCTATAGAAAAAAATTTAAGTGAAGTCATTCAGTGGACTTCTTGCCAGGATGTGCCCTGCCCTTGGTTCACAAACTAAGCATACATGCAAACAAGCTTATTGTGCCCCTGAGGCAGCTGGAGGCAGGTTGCAAAGTTCATGCCATAATGTGAGTCAACCTGTGAACCCTGCTGACTCACTGATTGCAAGTCAGCCTATTGGGCTTATCACTGAGAACACAGTGAGCTCTGGCTAATTCTGCATGGCTTCCTTCTGTTCACTACCCCACACCACTTTTGAAAAAAACAGCTACTAACTGAGACCAGTGGCCCCTATTTCAAGACCTATAGCACACTAATAAAATTCCCATTGTAGAGAAAAGGCTGAGGATTTAGTGGGTCAGAAAGAAAGAGGGAAGGAGGGAGGGAAGGAAGGAAAGAAGGAAGGGGGGAGGGGGAAAGAGAGAGAGAGAGAAAGAAAGAAAGAAAGAAAGAAAGAAAGAAAGAAAGAAAGAAAGAAAGAAAAGAAGGAAGGAAAGAAAAGAAGGAAGGAAAGAAAGGAAGGAAGGAAAGAACGGAAGTCTTGGATATGCAACATGACATAGGACTCAAGTAAAATTCATGGGTCAGCTTCTTTGGCATTAAGTATTGGTAGTCCCATCCTTAGGCCTATAGTCTACAAAATGGTTCAGTTTGGATGGTATATTTAATGGACAATTTCCTATTATGTTTTTTTGTTAGGATTTAACACCAATTCATAAGAACCTATGTACCACTATGTTCATAGTAGGGCTATTTACAATAGCCAAGTGCTGGAAACAGCCTAAGTGCCCACCAGTGGATGATTGGATCAAAAAACTTTGGTTCATTTACACAATGGAATACTACACAGCAGAAAGAAAAGGAACTCCTACCCTTTGCAACAACATGGATGGAACTAGAAAGTATTATGCTTAGTGAAATAAGCCCGTCAGTGAAAGACAAATACCATATGCTCCACCTATTATAGCACACTAATGAACAAAATACCATATGCTCTCACCTATTATAGGACACTAATGAACAAAACAAACAAGAAAAACAGAACTAGATACATGAATACAATGAATAGAGACCTTCAGTGGGCAGAGGGGAGGGGAATGGTGGGGGGTGGGGAAAGAAGGGGAGCAGTTTAGTCAAGGGACTAGCATGGAAGAACCATCCACATGGACAACAAATAGGACTGACTTTCAGGGGAAGTGGATGGGTGGAGAAGGGGACAGAGGAAAAAGGGGATGGATGTAATACAACAACAATAAAATTAAATTAAAAAAAAACAAAAACAAAAACAAAAAACCCTGGTAGGACAGGAGAACCTCAGAGCAGAGTAATTTGTAGAAATATGGGTAAATTTATGTTTATGCTTTCTTTATGTTAGATACCATTCCAGCACAGTCAATAAGTCTCCTTTACAACTTTTGAATTACAGCTTCAAATGTGAACAAAAGAAGTAAAAAGTAAAAAATAGCAACCTACCCACAGCTTGTTCCATTTGTCACATTCTGGTTGAGGGAGCTGTTGGTCCACACTATGGTATTATTTACACATGCTTTTCCAGGGATCTGGAGTTCTTGTAATTCAGTTTCATAGTCAATAAAAACATCTGTCATGGTGCCAAAAATGAGCAGCACTCCTGGATGGGCTAGTCCATGGAGAAATGCACATATACCTCCCACACACATCAGCCAAATGTCTGTTGTTGAAGAAAATCTAAACTTGAAAAGCAAAGGATTCAGAGGTCATCTATGGGTGAAAAGCAGGAAAGACAGGAGGACTATTTAATTTTAGTCACTCAATCCTGATTAATAGTATTGAACACTAAATGTTATGGGATCATCTTAATGAACAACAAAATTCTCAGTAATTATATTAAAATAAACGGTATATCAGTTATCTAAAAAATTAGACTCTTACATTGTGAGTCGATTTCATTTCTTCCCTGATTTCTGAATTGACATTTTTTTTTTTTAAATCTCAAGAGTTGACTTTAGCTCTTAGCTATTCGTTCATAGCTTCGGGGGAAAGTGGCACTGATGCCATTGCCATGCATGTATATCCACTGTAGCAGTAGCATAACTTGTCTTCCAGAACTAATATTGACAATAAAGAGTGCCCTCTTGTGCCTAGACATGCCTCCATTCTGAACAGATTTGGGGAAAACACTCATACTATGGAATTCCTAAAGTCTTATCATAAGAATAAATATACATGATATGAATACTGTGATGATTTTCCTTACTAAAATGATAATTATGAACTTAGTAATTATTTTCCAGGATGCTTTTCTGATCTTCTCAATAGGATTCAGGTGTTTAATCAGCAATATACCTCTAATTGTTAGTCAGCATATTATCACATAGACAAAGTTTATGACTGAAAAAGTGATCATTGTAGTTAAAAACCTGCCAATGTGACTAATGACTTAACACTTCCTCCTGATCTGAACAATTCATAGTTGCAAAATCTATATCCTAAATCAGCACAGTCTTATTACCAATTGAAAGAAGCCAACTTGACTGCGGTCACTTTTCTTCGAATTTTGTAGCCTGAGGAGAAAAAACAGGGATTTATAGACCATCCTTTCCAAACAATGAAAAATTCTCCCTAGGTAATGATTTAATCAGTCATTCTTTTTCTTCTTCTTTTTATTAGTCCTCACCTGATGATATGTTTATTTATTTTAGAGAATGAGGAAAGGGACCACCAGCAGTTCCTAGTCTAGTGCAATGGATTGAGAAAGAGGAAAGGAGAGAAACATCAGTCTGTTGTTCCACTTATTGATGTATTCACTGGTTGATTCTTGTATGTGTCCTGCCTGGGGATCGAACCTATAACCTTGGTGTACCAGGACAATGCCCTAACCAACTGCGCTACTGGTCAGGGCTATAAGTCATTCTTCAGGAAGAAAAAAAAAAAAGCCCTCCTCTGGCTGAAATATTCTTGCCAAGCATGATATCCTAAAAATAGCTTTTATTCTTCAGATTTACCTCTTCTAGAGAACTATCTCACGTTCAGTAGAGATTCATTGAAGTTTTTCTAAAGGCACTGAAAGAAAATAACCAGTACTCTGTACTCTCAGTTACACTAATAAATACTATTGAGTTCAATTGTGGAGAGATAACTATTTATTGCCATTTTAATGTTCATAGTTTTGATCTTCTTTTTCATAAATAAAGTCCCTTTACCATTTCATATAATAAGGTTTGGTGATAATGAACTTCTTTAGCACAAACTAAGCAAACAAGCAGTCATCGAGATGGAGAACATTGGAATGGTAGCCAGTGGGGATGGGGTCTGGAGAAAAGAGAAAAAGGTGAAGAGATTAAGAAGTACAAATTGGTAGGTACAGAATAGTCAGGGAGATGTTAAAAACAAGTATAGGAAATGGAGTTGCCAAAGAACCTATATGTATGACCATGGACATGGACAAAGGTAGGGGGATCACCAGAGGGAGTGAGGGGTGTTTAGTGGAAGGGGCAAAGTGGTATAAATTGGGGAACTGTAACAGCATAATCAGTAAAAAGAAAAGAAAAGAAATAAAAAGTAACTATGGGAATTCAGCCTAACTCTTGACCTATTTCTACATACATTTCCTTGTGGGTAAATTGAGGTGGTTGGATTAGCTGATTTAAAACTTCCTTCTAGCACTTAAGAATTTTATAACTACATTAAATAGTGTTGATATGATTTTTAAAAATTCCCCCAAAACTCCCATATTCTTTGTGTAAGTATATTTCATTAGTATATCTTATTTTATTTCTCATAAAGTTATACTTATCTTTGACCTTCTTAACTCCGGTAATCTCTACTTCAACTGAGTCATTCACTCATGGATACACCTTGGACCTCGATTTCACCAGGAACTACTCTACTACATCATACACTGGGACAGTTCAGGTATTTTTGTCTTCTCACTTCCTTCTCCCTCCCATATCTATTTATCACATCATTTGAGACATACAGTCCTTTAAGCCCTCCATTCACTTATAATAGCTACAGGAGTGAGTTTGATAAAGTTGCTGAGGGGAAGGAAACAATCTTTAGAGGGATAAAGTACAGTATTTGGATTGGGCTAAGGCTAGAAACCCTACTCATCCATCCATTCATTCATTCATTCATTTCACAAATATTAATTGAGTGCCCACCAGGTGCCAGATGGTAAAATTAGTGCCCAGGTACAGAAAAGAGCAAATAAGACAAGATTTTTCATCAAGATTTTTCTTCCTTCCCAATGAATTCCAGGTTCCACTGTTCGCCAATTAAA
Source organism: Noctilio leporinus (assembly GCA_004026585.1). Classification (NCBI taxonomy): domain Eukaryota; kingdom Metazoa; phylum Chordata; class Mammalia; order Chiroptera; family Noctilionidae; genus Noctilio; species Noctilio leporinus. The sequence goes on along the minus strand of PVIW01000660.1, from coordinate 387,135 downwards.
TCACACTCTCAACATCACCCTCAAGCATTTCTCCCAAATCTTTCCTTGGAAACCCCATCTCTGCATCCACTCAGCATGTCTGCCCTCTTCCCCTGAAACCAGGCTGCTTGGCCAACTGGAGACAACCTCTCTAGAAAAATGCTAAACACACACCATGTTTAGCAGTTGCTTGCCCTGAGCTTCTCTTCCAGCTCAGCATGGAACCCAAGTCCTGCTGAAACATTCAAGGCCCGTTGTGGTCTGGCCAACGGGACCTCCAACCTTGTCTTCTCTTACTGCATTCCAGTTCTCACCACCTGAGCCACCTGGCCTCTTCACTGACTTTGTCCATGCCAAATTTGTTCCCAGACCTGGGCATTTGCACTTGCTAATTTCCTCTTGCATGAATGTTGTCTCGTCAGGTATCTGCATAACCAATTCATTCACCTCCTTCAGACTTCCCCTCAAAAGTCACCTTCTCAGCTGGGCCTTCCCTGATCAAAATCATTAAAATGTCAACTTTCTCCCACAGAATTTCATAACTTCACTCCATGTTTAGTTTTTCCTTTGTAGAAAAAAGTAATAGATTATCACTAGTTACCATGCTTACATTTATTTATACCATGCTTACATATTGTATTTATTTATGGTGTTTATTATGTCTTCACTAAAATAAAAGCCCATCAAGGCAGATATTTTTGTCTTATTTGCTCTTTTCTATATCTAGGCACTAATTTTACTGCCTGGCACCTGGTGGGCACTCAATTAATATTTGTGAAATGAATGAATGGATAAATGAATGAATGAGTATGGTCTCCAGCCTTAGCCCAATCCAAATACTGTACTTTGTCCCTCTAGAGATTGTTTCCTTCCCCTCAGCAACTTTATCAAACTTTCACTCTTCCCATTCTTCTCATTTTACACTATCGCCTCTTTTCAGAGATAGATTCATCTCGTCTTTAAAAACTAGTCAAACTTCCAGATCATTCTCTCATTGCCTTTCATCTACACTCAACCCATTTTCCTCTCTTTCACATCTAGTGTGATTCTTCAAGGCCCAGACTGGTCCTACCACTCCTAGTCCAAAACTAATGTCACCACATCCAGTCCCTTCCTCTGCCATGAATTACTTAAAATTTCTTAAATACCTTCAACCTCTCTCTCCCTTTCGACCATTTTTATTACAGAAACTTGCCCACCACCTCCTTTCTGTCTTCTAAATTAGTCTCCATTTAATTTTTCTCTCTAGTCAAAGTATAATTAACTGATATTTGCTTTATATGAGAATTTAAACTCTGAAACTAAAGAAGAATATAATTAATTAAGCTCTCAGTTTCTCCTATTTGCTTGTGGGAAGAGCCTGGGGCTCGGGAAGCTCCCCTGTACTCATGAAATTATACTTGTCCAACTTCTCTTCTATTGTTTAGGTCAGAATCCTGCACTGCTCCTGGATTCACAAGGGAGATTTGGATCTAGTCTAGAAGGGATATTCCACAAGGTTTTTGAAATTAAATATATTGTAGTAAATCTAAATCAAAAAATAATGGATTATGCCATTTTATAGTAAGTACAATGTACATAAAAATACCATTTTCTACCTTGTGCTTTTTATAGGAAAATTGTAGAGTTATTCTAGAAAAGATGCATTGTTGAAATAGTCACTTACCAGGAATTCTTATCATTGTTATCTGTCAAGAAAAAAAGTAATGCATAAGGTAGTTAATAATGAAAAAAAGGCAACATAATCATTAACAATTTTTCCCTGGAAAAAAATCTTATAAATTATTTTTATTCATGAGACAGCAAAATGATCATTTGCTTTTTCTCCTTTCTTTTATTATCTCTCTTTACATATATATGAAGAAGATACGCTTTCCGGATTAGGACTGCTGGCTTTAGTACATTTCTGGTCTTTTCTCTAGGATATGAAATGTATCTCTTACTATCAACTGGAGACCAACATCTCTAAATTAGCTGAAGAAGATACCATTTTTTTAAACTATCAAGCAAAAGGACAAAGCCAATGTCCTTTGCTATCATTGCACCATTTGCTGAACAGGCCTATCACCTGGTTAAACATGACTATTATTTTACTCTTCTGAGTTTATGTCCCAGGACTGAAAATTACTGTAAAGCATGAACAGAACATGACTAACCATCCTGGAAAGCCCCCAAAACCTCCAATGTTTGCAATAGCAACCCCAACATTTTTTTAATCCAATTATAATCCAATAAAAGCTCAAAGCTCACACCCCTCAATGCTGGTGTGTCTCCCCAAACCATGCCCCTTTTCCCTATTGGGAAATAAATAAAAACTTTGCTTTCTGCATTTTCTTATCTTTGTAAATTCTTACGCAGCCCATGTCATTGACTACCCTAACACCAAGCAAAATGAATATTTATTATTTAGTTCTTTAGAAACATCAGGATTTAGCTATTTAAAATTTAGACCAAAATTAAATACACAGTATGATGCTATTGATACTTGCATGCCAAGAGAAGCCATAGGGTTAAGCCACATATTATTTATCCCAACATAAATCAGAGCAGATGGGGAGCAGGAAGTAAAAGGGTGTGGGGTAAGGAAGCCACAGAAAAAGGAACCTAAGTTGCTGATGTCAACCATGACCATGGAATAGCACATCCTGATTTCCTACCATTTTAACTTAATTTAAGTAAGAAGAAAGGGGCATCATAGTATAGCTAGAGATTAATATGGCTTTGGGAATCAGACAAAACTGGATTAGGATTATTAATCATGTGATCTTTGCCAAGTTTTTAAAACTGGTCCAAGTCTCAGTTTCTCCTGCTATAAAATCATAAGATTTGTTTAAAAAGTAAGACTTTCTTAGAATAATCTGTGTGCACTACATGCTAGGTACTAGCCCCCTTCCATTCTGGCCAGCACAATTCCGTTACAGTTTCTTTCACAGAGCAGTGCTCATTGAATAATTACTACTTTAATTAATTATTACAATATATGATTAAACTAATAATAATAGCCAATGCTGGAACAACCTTGCTCTGCCTAGGAAAGAAACACTTAATAGATTAGATACTTCACTCACTCATATTTTGTGCATTTTTACCATAACATTTTCAGACATTCCATTACATGGTTCTAGGGAGAAGCATCCATTTATGTGTGAGAAACATGTTCAATAACAGTTATAAATATTGTTGATGATGTTCTCTGCCTCTTGAAACCTCACTGGCTTGTTGCACTTTTATTCTGTACCCTGTCTTTGTACAGTAGACAGTGAGAGAAAAATGCCACTCACATGATCCATCTGACTCAAAACCATGATTATCCTCTCCAAATTTCTTCACACTGCGAAGAATTACTGAGTCAGACATGGTAATTACAGCCAGTAACCCTATAAAGATAAAATAAAAGAATTATTACAATGATCTCTTTTTCAACCAAAGGACCCAAATGAAAGAACAATTTGGTTCAAGAAAAAACCTTCACTAATCTCATAAAGAGAATATTTTTAAATGATTAATAACTCCATGAAAGAGTCTAATGATTAGGAAAGATAAACCTAAACCATTGATTAAGGATTTCTCAGGCTGATGAATGGATATCTGCCTTTTAGTTATCTGTTCTTTCTATTTATCTGCCATTCCTTCTTTCCTTCCTTTCTTCCTTCCTTCCTTCCATTGGTAAAAAGAAAAACCACTATGCCCTGGCCAATGTGGCTCAGTTGGTTGGGCATTGCCCCACAACCTGAAAGCTCATCAGTTCGATTCCTGGTCAGGGCACATGCCAGTGTTGCAGGTTCAACCCCAAGTATGGGTGCATGCAAGAGGAACTGATGGATACACCAGAAGTGCACAAACAATTGGAAACATTCTTGGGTCAGTATCTGACCAATGACACTCAAATACTAGCGGGTAGTTCTCAGAGCTCCTTTGTAGATAGATAAAGCTCCTATAGATGCAGGATACAGCAAGTCCAGTGTGGACCAGAATTGCTATCCAGCTTATTTTAGAAAACAAATGTAACCTTGACATTAAAACAAAAATGTTATTACAAAATTATCATTACTTTTCAAACTAGATTTAAAATAATTAAATAGGATATGTTAAGTCTCATTTAGCAGTTTTCATTATCTGAAAACATTTAATGAGCAATGTTAATCCCAGGAATGCAGTGATTTTCAATGTAAAAATATTTTGATCATTTTGATATAAGCAGAAAAGTATTTGATAACAATCAATATTCATTCCTGATTTTAAAAATCTTACAAAGTTAGGAAAAATTAATAATGATTAAATTTTATTAATAATAATCAATTTTGGAAATGATCAGCAATAAGTACTAAAACCATTCATGGAAATACTGGCAAAGAGTAAATATCCAATGCTGCAAAGTGTTATGAAAAGAAAGACATCACATTAAGTTGTCATATTTTCTTAACTACTCTTGTCTGTGACAATGTTTTATATTTTTCTTGTTTTGATGACCTTGACAGTTTTCATGAATATTGAGCAGTTATTTTGTGAAATGTCCCTTAAAATGATATTAATTTGTCATGATTAGACAGAAATTGTATGTTTTACAGAGGAAGACCACAGAGGTAAAGTACCCTTCTCACAACATATATAAGGTACTATCAACATTATTTAATTAACTAGTTTATGAGGTCAACACAATTTTTTTTAATTCTAAATGAACCACATTCAAAATTATTTTACTCAACCACAACATTTGTTCAATACAACAGTATTATGAGCTGGTTCTATTTTTTCTGAAATTTTTACCAAAACTTTTTTTCAAAAAGTAAAGAAAGGAACTCTTTGATAATGAGAAAATAATAAAACAACTTTAACGATAGTTGTAATATTGCATCTCCTAACTTTAAAATAAGAATTTCTTTTCTTTTTGTAATATTTTATTCATTCGTTTTAGAGAGAAGGGAAGGAAGGGGAGAGGAAGAAAGGGAGAGAAACACTAATATTTCTCCTTTTACCTGCCTCCAGCTAGGGACCAGGCTGGAAATTTGGCTTGCAACCTGGTTATGTGCCATGACTGGGAATCAAATCAGCAACACTTGGGTTTACAGGCCAGAGCTCGATCCATTGAGCCACATCAGCCAGGGCCAGACTTTCTTTTCTAATTAGTTTCCATTGTATTATTCCTGGCTTAGCTCTTCACTTTAAAAGGCGTTTTTCTACTAGTGCATAAATATTCAGCAGTATTTAGAGGCCATTGGTATAGTGTCTTGTCCTAAAACTTCAGATACTTACAGGTCCTGGTACTCACTATGGCTTCACTCTATTTATATCTTTTTAACTCCTCTGCAGCCCAGGTTTATTCATCTTTCAGTCTGAGAACTGGTAAAATCTGTGGTAATGGTAATGGTAAAATCTGCCTTGTAGGACTAATGTGAAAATTAAATGAATTTTGTCTGTATATTAGCTGGCAGCTGGCACAAATAGGGAAGGTAACCAAAGTTCCCTTTGCCCTTCAAGCTTGGTGACTAAGTTCCCCCACCCACCCACAACTCCCACCTCCTGTCCTTCCCTTTTGAGGTCATTTGTACTAACTGCAGTCTTTATTAATGAGGAGAATGCTGATCAACCAACCTACTCTCTTCATTCTCCCTGTATTGTGTCTTCAGAAATTCTGTACATTAAATTTCACATTAGGTTTTCTTACATTTCCCTTCTTTGAATGCAATGATTTTTGTGATCTCTATTTCACTTTAAAAGTAATATTCTCAGGTAAAAATTTATGCACAGCATGGATTTCTATCTTCATAGCTTCATCGTGCCCTTCAGCCACAGACCACCAAGAACACACCTATGGTTTAAAAATCTGGCTTCTACTAATGAGAGAGAACACACTCAGGGGAACTATAGGTGTCTCAGTGAATGGGGGTTAGGAAGAACCAATTATACGACATGAGCTTCAGTTGGGTGATTTGGGAGATGGTCCAATGAAGTGGAGGTTGTTCCAGCTTGGGTGCTATCAGAGACGTGGGGCAATTTTATTATTGAGCAAAGAAATAGTAGTCATTTATTTAGCAAGAGAGAGGGATGGTTGGTCTTTATGTGTTGCATGGTGACCTTATTTTGTCCTGCACAACATTATGAAATGGGCTTGCTTTTTCTCATTTTATCCTGGTCTCAGAGCGACCTTGTCTGAGTTTGGTGGGATGGTTAATCCTATGCATCAGTTAAAGTGGGCTAAATGATACCCGAATAACTGCTAACACATTATTTCTGGGTGCATCTATGAGGGTGTTTCCAAAAGAGATTATCACTTGGATCAGTAGAAGATGTCCCTCATCAATGTAGATGGGCATCATTCATTCAATCCTTTGAGGGTCTGAACAGAACAAAAAGGCAAAGAAACTGAGGATGGAGAAACTGAATAGACATTTTTCCAAGAATACATCCAAATGGCCAACAGGTAAATGAAAAGATACTCCGCACTCATTATTAGGGAAATGCGAATCAAAATCAGAGTGAGACATCCCCTGATATCTGTTAGAATGGCTATCATCAAGAAAACAAGAGGTAAGTATTGGCAAAGATGTGGAGGAAGGGGACTCTTGTACTGTTAGTTGGAGTGTAAGTTGGTGCAGCCACTATGAAAAACATTATTGAAGTCCCTCATAAAAGTAAAAATACAAATAGCATATGTTCCAGGAAAAGAACTAAGCAAAATGGAGATAGCCAACCTATCAGATGCAGCGTTCAAAACACTGGTGATCAGGATGCTCAGAGAACTCACTGACTGCAGTAAATGCATAAAAGAAGAAATGAAGGCTACACTTATTGACATAAAGAAAAATGCACACAGAGTCAATGGTGATGGGAAGGAAACCAGGGTTGAAATCAATGAATTGGAACATAAGGAAGAAATAAACAGTAAACCAGTAAGGAATGAAGAAACAAGAATTCAAAAAAATGAGGAAAGAATAAGAAGACTCTGGGGCATCTCCAAACGTGCCAATATCTGAATCATAAGAATGCCAGAAGGAAAAGAGGAAAAGCAAGTAATTGACAACTTATTTGAAAAAACTAATGAAAGAAAATATCCCTAGTTTGGTGAAGGAAATAGACATACAAGTCCAGGAAGCAAGTTGGATCCAAAGAGGACCACGCCAAGACATATCATAATTAAAATGCCAAAGGTTAAAAATAAAGGGAGAATCTTAGAAGCAGCAAGAGAAGAGGGTTACCCACAAAAGGGTTTCTCTAAGACTATCAGCTGATTTCTCAAAAGAAACTCTGCAGGCAAGACGTATTCAAAGTGATGAAAAACAATGACCTACAAACAAGATTATTCTATTCAGCAAAGCTATCATTTAGAATGGAAGGGCAGATAAAGTGCTTCCCAGACAAGGTAAACCTAAGAGTTCATCATCACCAAGCCATTATTATTTGAACTGTTAAAGGGACGCATTTAAGAAAAAGAAGATTAAAAATATGAACAGTGAAAGGATAATAAATTCACAACTATCAACAACTGAATCTAAAAAATATATAAACAACAACAAACTAAGCAAACAACTAGAACAGGAGTAGAGTCATAGATATGGAGATCATTTGGAGGGTTATCAACAGGGAGGGGGAAGAGGAAGAACAGGGAAATGGTGCAGGGATTGAGACATAGTTGATAGATACAAAATAGACAGGGGCAATGTTAAGATTAGTAAAGGAAATGAAGAAGCCAAAGAAAGAACTTATATGCACGACCCATGTCATGAACTAAGGGGGAGATTGCTGGATGCAAGTGGGGTACCAGGCTGAAGGGGGCAAAAGAGAAAATAATTGACATAACTGTAATAACATAATCAATAAAATATACTTAAAAAAAGGAAATGATAATTTTGTGACTTGATAGAGGTGTCTACTTTTTTAAGCTGAAAAAGGGTATGTTTGCTCTTTTGCTTTAACTGGGTCATCCATCTTTTCCTGCTCTCAGACATCAGAGTTTCTGATTCCCAGGCCTCAAGCCTCAGATTGGGATTTATACCATTAGCTCCCCTAGTTCCCAGGCCTGTGGTTCACCAGCTTCCTTGGGCCTCTATCTTACAGAGTGTGGGACTTGTCATTCTCCATAATCTCATGAGTCAATCCCTTATAATAAAACCTTTTCTACATATCTTATTGGTTCTGTCTCTCTGGAGAACTCTGAATAATACAATTGGTATTCTGTGAGATTGTTTGTTTGTTTGTTTGTTTGTTTGTTTTTAGAGAGGCAGAGGGAGAGATACATCAATGTATGGTTGCCTTTCACCTGCCTCTAGCTACAGAGCTGGCTGGAGACCTGGCTTACAACCTGGTTATGTGCCCTGGCTGGGAATCAAACCAGCAATCTTCGGGTTCGCAGGCTGAGGACTTATCCACTGTGCCATCAGCCAGGGCAGATTGTTTATTTTTAAAAGAGCATAACATGGTTTAAGTGTGAATGCCAGACCAGCTATTGAATAACTGGGAGTATTCTTCGTTTGTTTTCTTTCTCAGCAGTGCATCTCCCTGAACTTTGAAAGTCCACTTTTGATGCACCATGGAGCTATACTACAAGAAAGACGTGAACTCTCCATTGCTACAGGGCACACATCGTGTAACAGCTAACTGTTGCTCAGTCAGAAATGGAAGCTAGTTGCTATATCTGCTAGTTTAAAAATGGCAGTGATGACTTTTGAAGGTCATTGTATTGAAAATGTTAATTGGTTACATGCACATACAGAGGCAATGGCAATTTTATAACTCTACTTTTGGAAAAGTGCCATGAGATACCAAAATTACTAGAAAGAATAAATAAGGCCTTGCTTGTGATATATTCCAGAAAAGGCAATGTTTTCAGAATTAGATGTTACATGAATTGGTTCATATTATTACAAGTGTATGATGAAACGCTGATGTATCATTAAACCATGTTTCTTCTCACTGATTAATTCCCTTTTAATAAGACTAGATTCTGGGAACATCACTTGGAGATGCTGAAGGATATCTCTGCTAATCTCTGAAACTTTGAAAATACAGTGGGAGTCTGGCTCTCAGTGATAAACAGATTGTTTTACAGAATTATGAGAGCGTCTCCTCCTTCCTTGGTACATGGTATGATTTAAGAGTGTTGTATTTTGTCAAATTACTCTTTCCCATTAAATCAAGCAGGTGTAATGCCATCAGATTCTAGTCTTTCAGCACCCAAGCTAACCCACACAGAAAGAATTTCTATAGAATGAGAGCCTATAAATAAGTCAATACTTCAAAAGTTTAATAAGAACCACTATTAGATCCCAATATTAAGAGTCTTAGGTACAATTATTGTACTGTGTCTCTAAAGTATCTAGAAATCTATTCCTCCCTTAGAACATTGAGAAACACCGCACTTCATTCCCAGCCTTAAATGCATAAGATATTTGATCTATGCATTCAATCATCAGCAACATGTGATTTCAACTGGCTAGGGAAACCTAAAAACTGAAATTAGATTCCAGAAACCAAATTTTCTCCCTCTATACAAGCATTCAAAGCTTGTATTTCTTAGTATCTAAATTATTAAAAAACTGGGAGAAGGAGAAAATGAGCATGAGGCTGAAGAAAAGGTAAGTTAGTCTATTTCTTTATGAAACTAGCACCAGCTTTCCAGGGTAGGATTTGTCGTTATCAGTGCAAACAGAATTATGCTTTCATAAAACCAAGTTAAGACACTTCACTGGCATTTTTACTTTTGTCAGGTTATTCAATCTGTTTAACCATTTGCACAACACATCCTCATACATCACAGATTCTCAAAGGCATCGATGCATAAAATATATTGCTATGAATAAGGCAGCAACTAAGAGCCATCTGTATTGTGTATAATATTATAAAAGCATTCATGCATTCTGCAAATTCCCATCCAAGCACTGTCATATTATTAATCACATGACAAGAGGCTGCCCTTTAGTAAATCAGACACACAATTGCCCACAAAGTGAGCTTTAGAGGAAATGAACTTGCAGAACATAGTCCTCAAATGCTGTGGACAGTATAAGTCACTTACCAGTGACAGTGAATGTGAGGAAGCCAGAAGAAACAATGAACTCCACTGTGAAGAGTCAAGGGATTCCACAACCTTTTCCAGCTTCAGTGTTCACCATTATAAGGCACTGAACAGAATTCAGCCTTTTTTTGAGAACATTTTCTATTTGCTTAAGGGTCAATGCCCTCAAGGCCAGCTTAAGCACAGTTCAGTGACATCTGAGAAAAGGCTGAACATGCTCAAAACAATGACCCCAAACACAGAATGTGCTAGGGAAATCCTCTGAGGGGCCACCAGGCTGTGGAAAGTGCTGGTTTGCCTTAGAAAGAGAGGTGGGTCACAGGTATGCGGAGCTCAGGCAAGAGTAATGTGATTCTGGCTTTCTTTTCATAGGCCCTCATTTCTGAAAAGCTACTTAAAAATATATAACGAGGCAAAACAAGAAAAAACTCTTTAGACATTCCCCCTCACTTTGAAAGATTATTCTTGGGAAATCCTTTGGTTGTAGGTCCCTAGCATTTCCCGGAGACAAATAACCCAAAAGGACACTTGAGAGAGCCTTTTGCTCCAACGGCCCTTGCACCCTGGACTCAACAGTCAACAACCTCAAGCCCTATTGACCAGACAAAGCCCTGTGTAAGTAGAGAGGAACACTTGTTTTAAAGATTCAAATGAACAGAAACCAAAGTCAAACACATATAGCTTCCCCAATGGTTTTTGTGCGGTCCCTATCTGTTCCTCTTCCTTTTTTGTTAATCCTTTCATTTTCTCAAAATGTTATTTGTTTATCCCTCTCCCTGCCTGAGCTAACTTGCCTCAGTGCCTCTCTAATGCCTTTGCACTGAGTAACAGCCAACTTTGGTGGAGGCTTTGTTATGTGCCTGGCTCTGGTGAAGAGTTTTATTTGTACTACTTTATCTGGGCCTCTCAAGAACCCAAAGAGTCAGGTGCTATCATCTTTGTTGAGGAAACTGAAACTTAGAGAGGTTAAATAATCCACCCAAGGTCTTATAACTAACAGGTTCAGAGCCCGAGCTCCTGACCACTCTATGCCTCCCTCCTTCCACCCATGCTCTGAAAAGCAGGCAGTGGGCTAGTGCTTCTTGGTTTGCAGAAAATAAGATCAAATTAAACAATAAGGAAACATGTTTTCAGTGAAAAAAAATTATTTTTCATTGAACATCCGCTGCTGTTTGTCTCTGCTGGAAGCTAGGTATAAGGTAGTTTATGATTTCACCCCAAATTCTTTATACTATTATTGTATTTATATTTTAAAATCTCAAAATACCATGGTCAGCAAAGAAAAGAAGCATTTCTAGATGTTCCCCTACATGACCTGATTTGAGGAGTCCTAGAATGGGATGACTTGTGACATGACACAAATGTTTGACACCCATTAGACAAAAGAACTTTACTTCACTCAAAACCAAATAGGCAGCACAGCAATGGGTTGTAGCTTTGGTTGGGAGAAAATTCTATACAGAATTTTGTTACCTTTGTTGTTGCAAAGTTATTGACAACAGCTGAAGGGTCAAAATGCAAAGGAGAAAACTGTCACCTTAGGACCAGAGAGGAGCAGCTCACCGGCTGCAGTGTCCTAAAACTTCCCTTTGCATGGCCTGTAGACCTAGGGGAAGAAAAGAACATAACATTTTAGAGCTGGAAACACTGCAGATATGGTGTTTTCTCACTTAACATCATAGGTAGGTTCTTGAAAACTGCAATTTTAAGTGAACCCATGTATAATGAAACCTATTTGACCAAATCAGAGTTAAGTTCCTACGGCATATTTCTGGTCACAAAAAACATCGCCAAATTTCTAAATAAAGACCCAAAGCACTTATAAGCCTTGAAAGAAGTGTGAGTTCCACATACACTTAAGAAAGATGAATAGAAGCAAATGAGATCATTCCTTTCCAGCCCACTATCTCCCGTTCAGTGTTGCCGGTGGCTGGAGTCTATCCCAGCAGCTCAGGGCACCAGGCAGGGACTCTCAGCCAGGACGCCCTTCCATCACAGGCACACACACACACACAGACACACACACCCACTCACCTCATAGGCACATCTTGGGATGTGGAAGGAAACTGGAGTCCCCAGAGAAAACGCACATATGAAAGAACATGCAAATTCCACGTAGACAGTGGCCCTGGCTGGGATTTTTATTTCTCATCAACTTTTGTAGTTAAATGACATTGGATGAAATAATGTTATTTGAGGACCTGCTGTATTTCACCTCCAACCCCCTCATCTTGTAGATGAGAGAAGTGAAAGATGAGAGAAGTGAGGACAAAGCCACAACATATTCTGAGCCCCTCGGAGGGTTTATAGCATTTTTCTTTTCTCCTTTAGTCTGTCCCTTCACAGGCCTGGACAGAGAGAGGATTGAGTTAATCATTTCTAAATTGTTTCAGCATTGGGTGAGTTTTCTTTACGGTTTATGGTCTAAAAACAAGTAAGGGTATTGTTCCCAGTATCTTCAGTTAAAACAACTGCCTTCTGAGTGCTCACTCTGCACCCCAACTGCTCTAGCAACCAGGATGTAGGGAAGAGCACACCAGATAAGGATCCCTGCCCTCAGGAAGTTGCTGCCCAGAGGGGCAAGGGGCAGACAAGAAGCAAATAAGTAAAACGTTTGATATGTCAGGTGGTGGTAAATGCTGTGGAGAAAAACATTTCAGGAAAGGGATATGATGGAGAGTCTGTGTCTATGTGAATGTGTGGGAGTGTGGTGCTATTTCAGATCAGGCAGTTAAGGGAAAAATTCAGTAAGAAGGACCCCCCTGAAGGAGATGAGGGAGGAAGTGCATGAAAATCTGGGGGAACAGCAACGCAAAAGCCCTAAGTGGGGCAGGGGAACACTTGGCATGTTTAAGGAACGACAGTAAGTCAGTGTCGCTAGAGTCGAGTAAGAGAGAAGTAGTAGTATCTGGGCCATAGGAGTGGGACAGCAGCTCTCAAGGTGTGATTGGTATGCTAGCAGCATCAGGTTTACCTGTTAGAAATATAAAGTCTGGGGCCAACCTAGGCCTCCTGAACCAGAACCTCTAAGGGTGGCACCCAGCCTGCTCAAGCTTGAGAACCTCTATTGTAGAGCCTTGGAGGTCACTATAGACCAATTTGGACCATGTTTTAAAATCATACCCAAAAATACATCAGCGAGGGCCCCAAACCATGAAAACAGACTTGAGCTAACAGCTATGTTTAAAACTGTACTGAAGATCATTCTAGGTACTGTGGAAGAGACAAAAGAAGTCACCATGACTTTATTCCTTTGATTATTCAAAAGCAAATTATTGAGCATCTTCTATCTGCAAGAATTGTGGCACAAGTTATACTGGTTGCCAACTGGTATACATTACAGTTAGTATCCTTGACAAAGTTTAAACTTTAAAGAGATGGTAACATAAAAAGCAAGTAAGGAAAAATAGAACAGAGCAACATCAAATGTTAAAACATTCAAGGTAGATCTTAGGTCTTAAAAAAGTGACATAGCAGTGCAGATAGGAATCATACGGGAAAGATTCTCGGAGAAAGAGGCATCTATGTCTCCAAGCATGAGAAGGACCAGGTGAGAATTACAGCATGTATCAGTGAACACACCCAGGCAGAATTGAGAAGAACCTACCATGAGGAGGTGCTGGAAAACAGTATTCTGTTTGCTGACAAACAGTGGCATCTCTGTTTGTTTAAGTTAGTGAAGACAGACAAAGAGGGGTTTTCAATGCCAGTAGAATGAGTCCCAGACCACCTAAGGCTGGAACTTCAGTCCATGGAAAGTCTTGCACACGTAGACCAATGACAGACTCTTCTGCTTGGTCTCTACCACCCTGGAAAACCAATATAAATTGTGGAAAACCAGATTAGCATAATATAATGGGTGGTGTTTTGTAGCAGAAAGAAAATGTGTACATTAAAGTTTCCTTGGGTAGTTTTGTGTTTTTAAAGCAAGATGTGTGGAAGGATACAATTTCTGTAGTTTAGTTCACTTCAGAGGGAGGTGTAATAATACAACAAAAAAAAGCACAAGATCCCAGTTGCTCAGTGTACAGATTGTCCCCACCCTGTCATATGTGGCCTTGGCTCCTGGAACCCCCCAAGCTCCACTTGTTTAACTACTTAGAGTAAACCGCTTGACATGTACAGCACTTCATTGTAATCACCAAAGCATGCTTTCTTTAAGATGATCATGGGAACAGAAGCTAAAAGTAGTGAGTTGAGTGCTGTCAATATGTAATCTAGAGGTTTATGCTCCCTCCATAAAACTAACACCATCAAATAAGACCATTTAATTACGCTTTTATCAAGTTGTAACTTACAGTTATCTAAATGAAATATACACATTGATTTTCAGTTATTTTCTTCAGCACTCAATACTTGGTCAGAATTTCTGTTCTTGTTTACCTCTTTCATGTGGAAAATTGACACAAAATATAGGCTTCACTCATAAGCAAATGTTTTCTCATTTTTTTTAAAGATTTTATTTATTATTTTCAGAGAGAGGGGAAGGGAAAGAGGCAGAGAGGGAGAGAGACATCAATGTATGGTCTCCAGCTATGGACTGGCTGGAGACCTGACTGGCAACCTGGTTATGTGCTCTGGCTGGGAATTGAACCAGTGACCATTGGGTTCCCAGGCTGACTTTATCCACTGTGCTATCAGCCAGAGCCACTGTGTTACCAGCCAGGGCCTCATATGTTTTAATGTAATCATTCTTGTCTGTTTCTAAAGGCCCATTCCATTGTACATAATATGTTAAACACTAAAATAATAATAATAATAATAATAATAATAATAATAATTGGAGAAGGGAGAAAAGTATGTGCAATAAATAAAGAAGAAGAAAAACAGGATAAAATTCATTCATAAGTGGTTGTACCAAGTAGACATTTGAACTGTCAAATGAACTCATTTGTCACTGGAGAGGGGCAAGGCTGCTTAAACCTTTGTGTGGGTTGGGTTTTCATGTCTCAGCTTCAGTCAGGACACCTCCCTTCTAAAAGGGATGCATCAGTCTTGGCAACCTTTTTTGTTGAGTGGAAGAGAAGATAGTAAGAAGTGGGTGGTTGTTAATAGTCAAGCATAGGTCATGGTGATCTATGTCAAGTGGTTATTTTTATGAAGTGTGAGTAGTATCAATTACTCCCTAGCCTTAAGCAAGGGTATTCTTCGTAAAACATACTTTTGCAATAAAGAACCAGTTTTACCAAATTACTCAATCATGTTTTTGAATAATTTGATAACCCCATAAATCTAAAATCCAGTTCTCTATGTAAGCTTTTCAATCCAGGTGGATGTTGGTACACTAATATTTTTAGCTTTGAGATGAAAAAATGAAGGCAGCAACATTATTTTTATTGTTATATTGCAAATGGCTATTCAGAACACCTCACTACCACTGTTGTTAACTCCAGGTGACTCCTTCATACAACATGAAATACCACTTGTGAAACACAAATGCAGTCAGCTATCTAGACCTGATTCACTAATCCATTGCTTCTCAATGACACATGGTTGGGCACACACTTGCAAACATCACAATTTTAAATAGCAATGATTAAAAGTGATTAACTGCACGCCCTTGTCATGTGCATCAAACCTCAAACTGAGGTAAAGTAAAATAAAGGACTGGCAGCCAGGCTCAGCTCACATCCAGTCTGATAAAGACATGCGAGTGGCTGCTGGTACACGAGGGACTCTTCCTCCGTCCAGGCCAGGGTTGCAGCAGACCTCCCGTCAGAGTTTACACTTGCCTCCCTCAGGCTGCAGTCAGGCATCTTCACCCTAGACCACAGCCCAGAAGGATGTTGGTTTCTGGCATCCTTATTTCCTTATTGAATGTGGAAGTCACCAGCTTTCTCAGGAATTCACGTCAGACCCTCGAAACTTAGGGTTTTGTATACTAGTGATGGTCACTATTGTTTTTTCTTCAGGACTGCTGGATATGTTTTTAGCCTTAGTAGAAATGAACGTGTGTAGCATGTGTGTGTGCAACCAGAAGCAAATGCATCATGTATCATATTCTGAATTATAGTATTTCCCTTTCAGTCAGGATTCAAGGAATTATGTCTGGTGACTATGAAGTGACATACTGAAAAATGAAGAGATACATGCTGAGGATAGCAGTGTGGAGAGATGGAAAGAGCCCCTGGCTTTGATGATACAATTGAGCTTCTGAACCAACCCTGTAACTAAATGCTTCCAGATTTTAGCCCTGGCCAGTGTGGCTTCACTGATTGGGCATCACTCAGCAAATCAGAAAGTTACTGGTTCAATTCCCAGTCAGGGCATGTGCCTGGATTACAGGCTCAGTCCCACTCGGGGTGTATTTGACAGGCAGACAATCGATATTTCTCACTTTGATGTTTCTCTCCCTCTCTTTCCCCCTTCCTTCCCCTTTCCCTATAAATAAATAAACAACTAAATAAATAAATGCTTCTAGATTCCATATAATGTGAAATAATGCCTTTATTACTTAGGCCACCTTTACCAGAATATCTTTCCTATACAACTAGATATATACCAACTAGATGTCAGTTAACCTTCTTAAATAGCTCCAGAAACTAAATTACATCTTTTCTTTTTTGAGGAGGTATAGGAAAACAAACACACACACACACATACACATGCCATTTTATACATTCTGAAGATATGATTATAAATAATTCAGAAAATAACACAAGAAAGTAAGTAAGAAAAAAGAAAGAGGAAGAAAATAGTTTAAGCCACTCTTCAGTGAGTCATCTCAACTCTTCATTGCAGTGACTTCTTATGGCCCTGTTGGCTGATTCCCCCACTAAGTGGTTATTGATGTCCCTCTTTCCCCTCATCCTGATTCCTGATGTGTCGTTGCCTATTCAAATCTACTATTAAAACACAAAGTTCTACTTTCTTCTGCATCTCTACTTCTTGGCCTCCTTTCTTGTAAAATATACCTCAGTAATTGAGGGTAACAAACTTTCCATCCTGAAACTGTGGTCAACCACTGAGAAGGCTGTGTGTGACAAATGTTGTTGTGACTTAATCAGAGCTTGGATTAGCCACATTTTGCCATGACCTTGAGGATGAGCAGGTTTCTCCAATCCCTGCTGAGGTTCTTATATCTAATTAGAGCCTGAAAGAAATAATCAAGATTGCTCAAACCAGTAGCTGCAAGCAACCTACAGTTAAGGAAGCTATGCTGAATGATTTGGTGGCCATTGAGGTGTGTGTTTTTATACCAGTGAAAGAATAGACAAGGGTGGCATCATTGGCTGTAGTGCTTGAGGAGCAGTCTTTTAACATGATTCTATTGGTTTATTTATTCTTGGACCATGTATAATCAGGCTTGTATCTGAACAAGATAAGATAAGGTCTTATTTTTTTAAATATCTATGCTTTCCTTTTTTAAAAAATATTTTATTTATTATTTTTACAGAGAAGGGAAGGGAGAGAGACAGAGAGGGAGAGAGACTTCAATGTATGATTGCCTTTCACCTGCCTCCAGCTATGGCTTTCTTTATTCATGAACCCCATCTATTACTTCTGATATCTTCTACTATATCCTAAAGTCCAAAATATTCACATTTGAATTTTATAATAGGAGTAACATTTACAGAAATGCTAAGTATGCACATCCTCATAATTTCTAATATTGCTCCTCAATTGTCACCTTTAAATCTCTAGCCCTATTTGATACCCAAAATGTATAAAGAACTTATGAGACCCAACACCAGGGAGACAGAAAGCCCAATTAAAAAATGGGCAAAGGACCTGAACTGACAACTCTCTGAGGAAGACATACAAAGGGCCCAAAGGCATATGAAAGAATGCTCAACATCACCAGCCATCAGAGAGATGCAAATTAAAACCACAATAAGATACTACCTCACGCCTGTCAAAATGGCCATCATCAACAAATCAACAAACAACAAGTGTTGATGAGGACTTGGGGAAAAGGGAACCCCGGTGCACTTCTGGTGGGAATGTAGGCTGGTGTAGGCACTATAGAAAACAGTATGGAGTTTCCTTAAAAAACTAAAAATGGAACTGCCTTTTGATCCAGCAATTCCACTACTACGACTATACCTGAAGAACCCTAAAACACCAATTCGTAAGAACCCATGTACCACTATGTTCATAGCAGCACTATTTACAATAGCCAAGTGCTAGAAACAGCCTAAGTGCCCATCAGTGGATGACTGGATCAAAAAACTTTGGTACATTTACACAATGGAATACTACACAGCAGAAAGAAAGAAGGAACTCCTAACCTTTGCAACAACATGGATGGAACTAGAAAGTATTATGCTTAGTGAAATAAGCCAGTCAGTGAAGGACAAATACCATATGATCTCACCCATTACAGGAAAATAATTAACAAAACTAACAACAAGCAAAACAGAACCAGATATATGAATACAGTGAATGGGCCTTCAGTGGTCAGGGGGAAGGAGGTTGGGGGGAATGGGGAGGCAGAGGCAAGGAAGGGGAGCAGTTTAGACAAGAACCTAGTATAAAGGAACCATGGACATGGACAACAGGTAGGATTGACTTTGGGGGGAAATGGGTGGGTGGGGAGGGGGACAGAGGGGATCAAAAAGGGGATGGATGTAATACAACAATTAAATTAAAAAAAAAAAAAAAAAAACTTCTAGAAATGCAGATAAAAAACCAGAAGAGTCTCTAGTAGTGGATTCTGGAAACTAAGTTTTTCAGATAATCCGTTTTCTTGTCAACATACCAGAGAGTCAGACATTAACCAGAAAAATATAATTTTGTGATTATCTTCTATAACCATCAAAGAAAGTATGGTAGACTATAGAAGTTGTTAGTAGTATTTGGATCAATCTGTTGTCCAGTTGGAGATAAACAAAAGGGATTCAAACATTATTCAAGTTGATTGGTGACATCAATAAAGATGGCAGAGGAGGGATCTCAGGGGGCTTGTTCCTCCCCAGGAATACAAAAATATATATGGCAAAATTATAAGGATCAACCTTATTGTAATTCTTAAAGATAGACAAAGATTTACATCAACTAAATGAATGTTTAACCAGGAGAAAAGCCCCTAGAACATAGTAAGAATTCTGACATTTTAACTCATCCTTACCCCATCTCTATCTCCCTCCCCAGCACAACGAAGGTCATCAGGATGGGAGCTTGAATCCCCATTATGAATAAATAATACTGGAGGGAGTAGAGAACATCTTGTTTTCAAGGAATCATGTTTGTTTTGACCTGTCTATAGTCTCCCTGAATAACTAATACAGGCTGCCTTTTTTCACCTAACTTGAAATTCTCTCAGGATAGAAGATGGTCCTTAAAAATATTGATAGCTAAGTGAACAAGCTTCTGCCCTCTGGGACAAAATCAGCAGTTCAAGCAAACACTGGACATGACAGAAGACAGGAAAAAAAAGCTGGGGAATGAGACTCGGGAATAAGGGCTTTGAACGTCTCCTGAGTATACCAGGTAATCCAGAAAGTCATGCACATGTTCAGGGCATCATACATGCTGTGAAAATAGCTGATCTGTAGGCTTGGCATAAGCCAGAAGTGAAAGCTAATTTAGAGTTGTAAATGGTTTGGCTAATCATTGAGGAGTAACCCAACACAGAGCCAAACTTCAAAGACCTAGGGACATTTTTTTTTTTTAATTTTTACTTTTCCCTAGCTCTAGCCATTATGTGTGTGTGTGTGTGTGTGTGTGTGTGTGTGTGTGTGTGAAACAACTAGCTGACTACTGAGCTAAAGAAATAGAGACTTCAGGGATCAACAAAATATATATTCGCTTAGAAAAGTCATTCAACAACAGCTACAAACCACAGCAAGGAACAACAGAGTGTAGAAGAGAGTAGAATTTGACTTTCAGAATTTTCAATGGAGAAGGAATAGTCTTTTCAACAAAGGGTGGTGGAACAACTGAACATCCAACTGTTTCTTCCACCTAAACTTCTACTTGATTTTCAGAGCTTACCCTATGTCTGCTGTTTTTTAAAAAATAACCAGCCTGCAATAATTCTATGCCAAAGCGACCTGTTTTGGCATGGCAAATTCCACTTCCCTACACTCATGTGCTTGGTGGTTGTGCCAAAGGATTCTTGCAGCCTAGCCCAGACTACATGTGGTGGCAGCATTACAAGAGGGCAGGTGCCAACGCACTCTCTTTCAAAATGTTCATTGATATCCTGGAGAGAGGCAAAGGGAGGGCGAAAGAGAGGGACAGAAACATCCATGTGTGAGAGAAATGTTAATTGGTTGCCTCTTGCATGCCTCCAACCAGGGACCTGGTCTGCAACCCAGGCACATACCCTGACCAGGAATCAAATCTGCAACCTTTTGGTTCATGGGAAAATGCCCAACCATTGAACCACACCAGTCAGGGCTGTACTCTTTTTTTAAGCCTGTCCTTAGGTCACTTCTGCTAATGTCTCATTGTATGAAACAAGCCATGTGGCCAAATCCAGATTCAATATGTGTGAGCACGCACAAAAGAATGGCTAGGGAAAAGGCATGTCCATTACTGAAACAATTTACTGCAAATTCCAACCATATAAAGATGCTTAAATAGTATAAATTAGGAATTTATTCTAAGTAAACGATCACATGTATACAGAGACATTCATTTAGACATGTTCTTTAAAACATGACTCATGATGATAAAAAATTAGAAGCAGTTTAAATGCTCAATTATAGGAAGTTAACCAGGCAAACACATATGATGGAATATAATACAACTTTTTTAAAAAATCACTGAGCAAAGCTTTTTTTTTTAATCAATATTAGAAAATGTTATGATAAGTTTATGGTAAACTTTTAAGAAAGCTGCCAGCCAGAAAGTATTCCGTTACGTTGTAAATATAAGGCACAAAGTTCATGTGGGACATTTACCTAACGAATGTTTGGCACTGCACTATGGGGCCACAGATAGCTGGGAAGTTAGCCTGCATTAGGCCAGACCTACTTTACTACAAGACATTATCTCTGCCTACCTACAGCCAACCAACTTCAGAGTATTATAACAATGTGTCCTTTATTTTTGGTAGGCTTCATTAACAACATGGCCATTTCCAGGACGGGATCATTTGCATTCAAATTACTGAGTTGGCCATACTGAAAGTTAATGTGTTTTCTCCATAAAATAAAAGACCCATTTTCCATCTTCATCAATAACTTAATCGTTTTGGAAATTTTTAGTATGTTGACTATCTCCCATGTGGTAGAGTGTTGATTGTTCTCAATTAATGTCTTGATTTGATCACTATCAACTTCAGCTGGTCTACCTGATGGTCCATTGAAAAATCTCTAACATGAAACTTCACAAACCACTTTTGACACATTCAATCAGTCACAGCACAGCACAAATTTTTTTTTTTTTTTTTTGCCTTTCAGTTGCATTTTTATTTTTTGAAATAATAAAACATAGTATGCCAAAAATGTTGCATATTTTCTTCTATCTTCAACATTAAAATGGCTATACAAAAATTCACCAAATTTGATGTTTTTTAATGCATGCTAATATGACACTGTCACAATACAGCCTAACAAAATTGTTTTGAATGAAATTAAAGACAATTAAGCACTATTAGAACCATCTTATGAAAAAAATCAAATAAATTTTTGCCAACCTAACAGTTTACAGGCAGTTTGCTTTCAAACTAATAATTCATATTTTATATATAAATAACAAAGTATATTTATACCATGTTTACAAATTTTATAATAGAATATTTTAAATATATATAAAAGTAGATTTGTATCTTGAACTCCCATGTACTCTTCACCAGTCTCACTGTAAGACCACAACCAATCCTGGCCCAGCCACATCTGCATCCACTCCTCCCAAATCTGTAGCATTTAAAACCGTTTGCAGCCATCATATTATTTCATACATTAATATTTCAGTAACTAACCAAAATAATAAGGGCTATTTTCTAATAGCCAAAATACCATCCTCACATCTGAAAAATTAACAATAATTACTGTAATCAACTATCCATTATTTAAATTTCTAATTGTCTCAGAAACTGTCATGAATGAGTTAACTGCTATTTTAAAGTATGATCCTTTAAATCAGGATTCAAATAAGGTTTGTATGTTGCACTTGATTATTATATCTTTTAATATAATAATCTCATTTAGTCAAATAGATTTTCTCTCCATTTTTGTGTGTGTAATTTATTTTTATGAAATAAAGCAAGTTGTTTATCCTTAGAATTCTCCGTTGGTTTGCTAATTAGATTCCCGGGATATAACTTAACCTGTTTCCTCTATTCCCTGTATTTCTTATAAATTGGTGTTGGATGTAAAGACCCTATTAGATTCCAGTTTTTTCTTTGTGGTGTTTCTTGGTGGGGAGAGGGAAGAAGTGGGACTTTTTCCTAGCTGGCATTGTGTTTGATTATCATTCTCAGTGCAGTTGTTTTTTGTTTTTTGTTTTTTGTTTTTTAATTCTTTCTTTCATCTCTTGTTTCATCCTTGTCTTGCTTTACCTACACCACCTATCTACAAGTGGCCCATACTATCAATCTGGTGCACATCCCTCCGTGTTTTCTCCATATCCACTGAAATATCATTATACACATGCACACAGAGATCCTCAAAAATGAGGTCATAGAAAGCCTAGAAAGCCAAGTTGTAGACGTCTACTTTGTTCTGTTTAATGACCACAAAATAATATTCATGTGTACATCTACCATGATTTACTGAGCTATCGCACTTCCAGTGGCAATTACTCTGTTCCTGCCTCTTGTTGACACATCTGTTCATATATTCTGGCATTTGTCTTTATAAGACGGATTCCCTGAAGAGAATTGCTGGGTGAAAAATATTTTTATATTTTAATAGATGCTTACAATAACTTTCAACAAAGGAGTAGAGGTTCACAGCTAAGGATGAGCCATGCCTTCCCACATAATTTCACAGTCTCAAGGGGCAGAAAAATAGTCATAATGACAGTCACATGTTGGAAGCCAGCAAGGAGTGGGAGTCATTCAAGAAGAGGAAAACTCCATTAGGTTCCTTAATGAGTGGTTTCTCAATAGAAAAGTCCCTGTCTATTATTCTTTATATCTCATAAACTTAACACAGGCCTGGTGCAGCACAAACAATTCAGAATACCCAAAAGCAGGGTCTGAAGACAGTTACCAGAATGCTGAGTTATCTTTAACTGCTCTCCATTTTATGGATCCTAGTGAGTTCTTTTCCTACTGGATTCTACTTGCATATTGCACAAAAGAATGTATCTATCATCTACTCTTAAACTTATTTGATTCTTTATTTATCTCAGCTAAGATTCTAGGAAAAAGTTATTTTGGATTAGAAGAAATCAAGAAACTTAGCAAAAGAATCATTCTCAAGCCAGATAATTTTTTTTTTTTTTTTTTTTTTTTTTTTGATGCTGTACATGTTACGGTCACATCAAAAGAAGTATCCCTTACACAGGTCAGAATGGCCATCATTAACAAATCAACCAATAACAAGCGCCAGCGAGGATGTGGGGAAAAAGGAACACTGGTGCATTATTGCAGGAATGTAGACAGGTGCAGCCACTATGGAATACAGTATGAAAATTCCTCAAAAAACTAAAAGTGGAACTGCCTTTTGATCCAGCAATTCCACTGCTAGGATTATACCCGAAGAATCCTGAAACACCAATTCAGAAGGACCTATGTACACTTATGTTCATAGCAGCACTATTTACAATAGCCAAGTGTTGGAAACAGCCTAAGTGCCCATCAGTGGATGAATGGATCAAAAAATGGTGTTACATTTACACAATGAGATATTATGCAGCAGAAAGAAAGAAGGAACTCCCACCTTTTGTGACAGCTTGGATGGAACTGGAGAGTATTATGCTTAGTAAAATAAGCCAGGTGGCCAAAGACAAATACTGTATGACCTCACCTAATATAGGAAACTAAAGAACAAAACAAACAAGCAAAATAGAACCAGAGCATGGATATAAGGAACAGATTAACAGTGACCAAAGGAGAGAGGGAAGGGGGAGAAGGAAGGAAAGAAGGGGAAGTACCTAGTCAAGGAACTAATATAAATGACTCATGGGCATGGAAGTGGATTGACTA
The DNA here is from genome assembly GCA_004026585.1 of Noctilio leporinus. NCBI lineage: Eukaryota > Metazoa > Chordata > Mammalia > Chiroptera > Noctilionidae > Noctilio > Noctilio leporinus. The sequence goes on along the minus strand of PVIW01000660.1, from coordinate 363,100 downwards.
TGGGAAAGGGGATGGGGTATGTGGGGCAGTGGAGAGCAATTGGGGGGGGGGATGGGGCAGCTGTAATAGAATGATAATAAATATTAAAAATAATAATTTTAAAAATTAAAAATCTGATTCCCCAGCCAGGGCCTATAACCAGGTTGCAAGCCAGGTCTCCAGCCAGGTCCTTGGCTGGAGGCAGGTGAAAGGCAACCATACATTGATTCTCTCCCTTTCTGCCTCTCTCTCTTCCCCTCTCTCTGGAAATAACCAATAAAATCTTTAAAAAAATTTTTTTTAATCTTGTAAGAAAAATAACCGCTGAGCTTCCTGAATGTGACCCTGTCCCTCTTAGTCTGCCAACCTTAGTGAAAAAGCACTCCAACCACCCATTTGCTCTTGACCCTTCTCTCTCCCTGATTCTTTGTATCAAGCCATCACAAAGTCCTGGATGTGAAAAAGAAAGAAAGAAAGAAAGAAAGACAGAAAGAAAGAAAGACAGAAAGAAAGAAAGACAGACAGACAGAAAGAAAGAAAGAAAGAAAGAAAGAAAGAAAGAAAGAAAGAAAGAAAAAGAAAGAAAGAAAGAAAGATGAAAGAAAGAAAGAAAGAAAGAAAAAAAGAAAGAAAGACAGACAGAAAGAAAGAAAGAAAGAAAGAAAGAAAGAAAGAAAGAAAGAAAGAAAGATGAAAGAAAGAAAGAAAGAAAGAAAGAAAGAAAGAAAGAAAGAAAGAAAGAAAGAAAGAAAGACAGACAGACAGAAAGAAAGAAAGAAAGAAAGAAAGAAAGAAAGAAAGAAAGAAAGAAAGAAAGAAAATGTCTACTTCCTCCTCCCTGTGAGTCACATTTTTCTTATTAAGTCTCCAATCTTATTTCTTACAAGTCTCCCTGCTGCCAGGAATCCCTAGTGTTTCTGGTCCTTTGCCCTTTACCCCCATTCTCACCCATCTTTTTTCTTGCTCCATTTGCCTTTTCAGGACAATGCTCCCCAATACAATATTCCTCACCCCACCTTTCAAACTATAACCTCTTATTTTAGTAAACTAAAAGGATATGTGCTCTGCAAATAAGAGCAATCTTTCTCCAAAGAATCTACCAAACATTCCCATGACTCAGTCTCTAATAGTGTGTCCAAGGATCTACCTTTCAGTGTAAAGGAACAAAAGATGAAACCAGTTTCATTTTACAGTTGGGAGACTCGGGAGATGCCAAATAAGTAACAAAGCTCCTAGTTTTGACCAAGCATCATTAGGCATTCATGGGCATCATTTATGATTACACAGCTCGAATGTCAAAGGCATTGTTGGTGCAGCACGGGGGACCTTTATAGTGGAAATAAGAGAGCTGGTTGTTGACAAAGAGAGGAGGTAGAAATTCAAAAGTATACTTTTAAAAGTATATATTCAAACACCACATGATGTCACTTATACAGAGAATCTAAAGACAATATAAATGAAAGAAGGAAACCCTGGCGGGTGTGGCTCAGTGGATTGAGCACCAACCTGGAAACCGAAGGTCATCGGCTGTGTCCCAGTCAGGCACATGCCTGAGTTGCAAGCCAGGTCCCTATCCAGGTCCCCAACTGGAGGCAGGTGAAAAGCAACCATACACTGATGTTTCTTTCCCTCTCTTCCTCCCCTCCTTCCCTTCTCTCTAAAAATAATAAAAGTAAAATATTAAAAAATAAAAAATAAAAAAAAAGGTCCCTGGCTGGTGGCTCAGTTGATAGGCAAACCCAAAGGTTGCTGGTTCCCAGTCAGAGCACATAACCAGGTTGCAAGCCAGGTCTCCAGCCAGGTCCATAGCTGGAGGCAGGTGAAAAGCAACCATACATTGATGTTTCCCTTCCTTTCTTCCTCCCTCCCTGCCCTTCTTTCTACAAATAATGAATAAAATGTTTTTTTAAAAAAGGAAAAAAGGAAACAGAAACAGACTTCTAGATTACAGAGAACAGTCTGATGATTGCCAGAGTGGAGGAGGGGGTGGAGAACTGGGTGAAAAGATGAAGGGATTGAGAAGTACAGATTGGAAGTTACAAAATAATAATGGGGATATATAGTATAGCCTAAGAAATGTAGTCATTAATATTGTAATAAATTATGTTTGGTGCCAGTTGTTATTGGAACTACCAGGGGGAACACTATGTATGTAAAGTATATGACTGTCTAACCACTATGCTGTACAACTGAAACTAATACACAATAATATGGAATATCAACTGTAATTTAACATTAAAAAATATAACACAGTCATAATACCTCAAGTTATTAGGAGAAATGCCCTCCACTGAGGGTGATCTTGGAGACATGATTGTTTTGTTGCACCAGAAAGGAGAGTGTCAAGCATGCACACACCCAAAACAGCCTTGCCTCGCTCCCCTTTCCTTCGGCCACCCTTGCAAGGGTGACAGCAACTTACTCCAGCAGGTGGATCCACCACAGCTCCAGTGCTGGAGGGGCTTTTCTCTGTTGGACTCCCATTTCAGGACTATCTGAGGCTTGGTCCTCCTCCCACACGGCACAGTTACTAAGAAGCCCGTCATCTGAGACAGCCGGCATGCTATATATTCTTCTTGTGTCTGGAAACAGGTGGAGAAGGCATTCTCAGGCAGAAATTGGAGAGAAACATGGGGACCTATGAATTTAGAAGACAAAGGAGAGTCATACGTTTAGCATTTGGTCTTTGGCAGTATCTAACCTTACCCCTCTCTAATTACAGTCCAATTGTCAACATTGACATTTACATTTGAATGAAATCTACAGTGCGTGCTTCTACTTTAAAAAGGAATTTAAAAATATAGAATGGCGACTTGGTTCTGGATTTTTTTTACATCACCTTGTATGACCAGAAGTCTAAGGTAAGCAGAGTTCTGAACAAAGTAGCACTTTCAAAGGTTGCCTTATTAAGGAATCAGCTGAAAGAATATTTAGCATTTAAGATGTGAATTTGAATGCAGATATGATTACAGTCTGGATAAAGAGCTGTTGATAAACAATTCCATTAACTGAACACCTAAATGAGACCATTTGACAAGGGGAGCAGTTGTTCCAGCCCTTGTGGGAGGGTAGCTGGAAATGAACTTGAAAAATTGTATCCGTTGGAATTGAGGGATCCCGACATGGCAAGGATTCTTGTTTTCAATATACAAATCAGTCAAAACACTTGATTTTTTAAAAAGTCTGTTTGGTGTCGATATAAAAAATGTTCAAGCTTGTATAGGATTTTTTTTTTTTAATCTTCACCCGAGGATATTTTTTCATTGCTCTTAGAGGAAGGGGAAGGGAAAGAGGAAGGGAGAAAAACATTAATTCTAAAGGGAAGCATTGATTGGTTGCCCCTGTAGATGCCCAGACTTGGGATCAAAATTGCAACCTAGGTAGGTGCCCTGACTGGGAATTGAACCCACAACCTTTCGGTTATGGGACAACTTGCAGCCAACTGAGCCACACAGGCCAGGGCAAAACCTGTACAGAATCTTTATGCATTTACTTAAGCCAAAATGACAATAATTGCCAAGAAGCAAAATCTCAATGGATTGAGAAAATGCTCCAGAGAATGGCAGTTTTGTAGCTCACTTTATACATTAGAATCAAAGAAGGCAGTGTAAGGAGGGCTACATGAAATCCATTGGTGTTAGGTTAAGGAGGTAAGAAAAACAAAATTGGAGGACGTCTCTGGAATTGGATAAAAAATAAAAGAGAGACACATACTTCTTTTATATTAGTCAGTACCAGAAACATTTACAGGACATAGAGATGGTGTGTGGGGAACGAGATAACAGTGAGGGGTTCTGTGGTCTGGCACATGTGTGGGACAGTTGTGCCCTAAAGGGACTGGAAAAAGTGATCACTCTGCCATTTCTAGGTTATGTTATCTTAGATGCAAAGGGACAAGAGACAGGCTAGCTCAAGGGAGAGATAAGCCTTTGATAAGGAAGTGTTAGGCCTAGGACGTGACTACACACTTTGACTTGCGTAATTGGGAATTTTTATATTCAGATGACCCTATGTGGTTACTTTTGGTCTCTGCATTTGTAGGTTCCACCACCATGTAGTTCTGGCCTGAGCTTGTCAGGTTTAGTATGTGGCCCCTTATTCATCCACGTTGGGAAGTTCTTAAAACAGGACTGCCCTAGACAAAAATACTAAATCAACAAAACTTACTAATATTATAGCTTTTCCTTTGCCCCTTTCCCATCTATTCCATGACCACTGGGGTGCTTGCAACTTCCTCCATCTCTCAGTGACAATAACTTGCTCCCAAGAAGGACCCAATATTAACCTTTCTTCATGTGGATTTAAGTCAATGTATTATTTCCCTAAGAAGTTTTCTCTTTAAGCCTTACTATACCTTGTGGCATGTTAAAGGGAAAAAGTATATCTGGCATATTTTTGGTACTTTCCATCTTTACCTGAAAAAAATAAAGTAATCATGTTTTGTTCTTTTGAAGAAAAAAAAAATCCCCTTTTAATTTGTAAGTTGATAGCAAAGTCTAAACCAACATAGACAGATCTGTTTATTCATCCACTCACCTCAACTAAACCACTAAACAAAAGCATTAAAAAAAAAAAAATGAAGAAGAACACAGAAGCAGCCTGGGAAATCTGAGCTGTATAACAATAAATTGGTATGTAAGAAAACTGACACTGAACCATTAAACAGTGGAGCCTATACTGGTTTTAAGGGGGAGGTGGTCAGTTAGAGGGGTTGGTGCATATTAGCACCAAGTCTTCCCCTCAGTACCTGTAGCCTCAGTACTTCCCCTCACAGCTCCAGGATACGCGAGGTCAATTGTGATAACCCTGAGACAGACCAACTCTGGGAACGGAGGGGCACTCTTCCTTATTCTAAATGATCTCTGTTCTATGCCCATTTCAGTACGATCTTCTTGTCATATCTTAAAACACTCATAAATTAAGACTCATAAATAGGTGCAAAACCTTGTTTCATTAAATTGGTTTGGTCCTCTTGCTCACCAATGGTTTTTTAAAAAATGGTAAAAAAGAATCTTCCCCTACTGATTCTCTTGGGACTGAAGGAGTATCAAATCAGTAAAGGTACATTAATAGGAAGGGGAAAAAGAAAACCTCTAGAGATCATGAATAATCATAATTTAACCCTGATACCAGGCAGCTTACAAAATGCTTCCATGCTATTGTTTTTCAGCGGCTGAATTTGGTCAAGAGATTATACTCACAATTGAAGGAATGTTATGGACTATTTTTAAGTCCCTTCTGAAAGTTGCTGGATTTAATTTACTCAAGATATCCTCCTTTGGAAACAGATGACCCATACTTCTTGGCTTCCTTCATTCACAAAAATGTAGTCCGCCCAGTGTCAGCACGAGAATGACTCACAGAATAAGGACGGAACCCTAGGCTTCCTCACTTCTGTAGGTGCTCAGAGCTTGCTGGGAGCCCAGGCACCTCCACCTCAAAAGGATCAGCGAGGTCAGAGTGACACAACTCTTCCTTCCCCAGCACAGAGGACAGATCGCAATCAGCCCAGCAAGTCCACAACAGCTTCGGCATCCCAATTCATCTTAAAAGGTAATAGGTGACTGAATTTGTCTCTTATTTCTTCATTACTCTTGTCAGTCTTCAAACTGTCTTTGATGCTTGTCACTCTTATAGAATTAATCAAGTTGTCTTTCATGCTGTGGTCAATTGTTGCTACAAAAAAAATTTTTTTTTTTTTTTTAAAGAGAAGTATGTTACAAGGGAGTGATGGACAAGGAGACCATCTCACAATAAAAGTGGCCTCAGGGTCACCTGGGACTTTGTCTTGAACTTCCCAGGTCTCTTTTTGAGTGTTCTTTAGCACCCTAGAGTTACAGTTAAATCTATGTCTGGTTGTTCTCTCTGTGACTTTTTCAACACCATCTGGGAAGCTTGTAATTAATTGGAAACTGGAGGGAGAGAGATGTCAAAAGAGTAGGGATCTCAGCTGAGTTTCTGACTAGAATAACACATTCACTTCCAAGGGCAGGGCTGATCTGTGTCTACCTGCTTTACCATTAGTATCAGATAGCAGTTCAGATGAATGCACAAATGCACTCTAAACTGGGTGAGAACACCTGCTGGCTCAGGAGGACACAGGGACATTCCCCACAGTGCACATTTGGTTCCTGGATTACTGGGATGACAGCAATAATCCTGCTTCAGATTTTACTCTCCAGGTTATGATCTCGTGGTTGGCATTTTACCTGAAATACATTGATTGGGTCAAGGGCCCACTCAAAGTCTGTTTTCACTTGGACTTCTTTTAAGGGAAAAAGTTAGCTTAGTGGTTTTGTAGCCACAGAATCCTGGCAGCACTGTTTAAGACCTGATGATTCAGGTGGTGTTAAGATGCTTTCTCTGGTGGGTGGGGAGGGGGACAGAGGGGAGAAAAAAGGGGATGGATGTAATACAACAACAATAAAATTAAAAAAAAAAAAAAAAGATGCTTTCTCTCAATAGGCTGATTTTTAGCAGTTGGGGGAGGACGTTTAAATAAAACACATTTTCAGATTAAAAATCAATTTAAGGTTGTACAAATAGTTCTGAAACATTCTGCTACACTTTGCTCAAGGGTAACGATTGTGCTTTATTTATCTTAGTATCCTTTGACATTATTAAGTGCTCTAAAAATACCCTCTGTTAGATGTGGTGTAAAATGATTGAAATATTATATCATCTTTGCATTGTATATTTTAAAAATGTATTTATTATTTTGAGAGAGAGGGGAAAAGAGAGAGGCAGAGAGGAAGAGAAACATTAATGTATGGTTGCCTTTCACTTACCTCCAGCTATGGCCCTGACTAGAGACCTGGCTTGCAACCTGGTTATGTGCCCTGGCTGGGAATCGAACCAGCGACTTTTGGGTTTGCAGGCTGTCACCTATCCACTGCACCACCAGCCAGAGCTACAGTGCATTTTTGAGATTTGAAAACCATGTCCAATTTTTAGAACAACCCTCAATGTTTAAATACAACATAAAATAATCACATACATTTCAAATGGGAAAAATTGGAATTGGTCTTAAAACTCACAACAAATTTCACTTTCTTAAGGCACCATCTTTAAAGCTTTTATCTTTTCTTCTGCTCAAAGCTAACTGCAATTAAAAGATACTGAATATTTGAACACACTTTCTGCATCTCTATATAGTATTCTCTCTATATTCTAAGATTTCTTTGAAACCTTGTAACTGTAAGCTACAATAAAATACAATACATAATCTCTTCCAGTTAGCCAGTTTTTATTTAATGACCATAAATAAAGTAACCATGGCTTTGACAATAATTCTTAACCTACCAATACTGTCAGAGGCATATTGGCAAGGTAATTTATCTAGGAAAGATTGGGAATAATTATTAATAATTATGGATGTTATGGTGAATGATAACTTAAAAGTTTTGAGAGTAGGCAAAAGAAAATCAGAGATACTTTTATCCTTAGGAAAAAAAATGCCAACTATAACTCCCCCAGGTCTTCCCCACACTAAGAGCTGCCAGCTTGCCTCTGCAAGGTGACAGACAGGATCTGCAGGGGATGCACATACTTCTCCACACCTCACTGTCCCCCTTCACAAAGGGTACTCTGGGTGCCACAAGCCACCAGTCTCCTGCAGGAAGCAGGGTTCAGGGAAAATATACTTGGTGAAGGAGTTTTCCATCCCATTGAGTGAGGGAACATAATGTTCCAGGATTATAAATAGCATTTGAACTACACCATAAACAGCATCATAATTACTACTATTATTTTCATCAGACCCTCAAAGTGGTGTTTGTTACTTAATGTAAGCATATTCCAAGCAGAATCCCTCTGTCTCCATCTTAAATTTTTCTTTAGATTCCTGGGTGCCTAACTTAAAGTTTTTATTTTTTTCACAAAAATGTAACACATTAGTCATTATTTAGTGTATGCCATTGTTTTTATTAAATACAAGTACAGCAGAAATCTGTGAAAAATCACTTGGATTAAAAAAGAAAAAAATAATTTCTTACTTCAATGAAAAGGTTAACATGAAAATAAATCCAGTGTAAGTTAACCAGTTTTACAATATTTAAGTGTACAAGAAGAGACTTACATATCTAGAATGCTGTCAATATTAAGAAAGCTTGTGAAAAACAGTCAAAGGAAGACTATTTTAGAAAGCTGTTAATTCAACTTAGGCCATGATTACAACAAATTAAAAGTAAGTAAAGATTCTACAAATTTCTATCGGTGTTGACTAGTTTTAGTGTTGCTTTCTAAAACAAAGTCCTTTGTGGAATTGGGTGGAAATAAAAATCAAGTGATGTAGAAAGAACTCAGCATTTCTGGGGAAGAAAGTCTACCTCATAATGACATGGAGACATTATTTTCTATTGTTTTGAGCTGTGTCATTTATTTTTATTTATTTTTAATTTAAGTTAATTTTATTTTCTTACGATTTCATTTATTACTTCTAGAGGAAGGGAAAGATGCAGAGAGGGAGAGAAACATCAATGTATGGCTGCCTTTCTCCTGCCTCCAGTTACGGACCTGGCTGGAGTGTGTTGTTTATTTTTAAAGGGGAGAGGAAGATGACTAAAAGAAGTGAAATCAAAGGATCTTATGATCTATACATTATTTTTTAAGATTTTATTTATTATTTTTAGAGGGAGGGGAAAGGAGAGAGGCAGAGAGGGAGAGAAACATAAGTGTGTGGTTGCCTTTCACCTGCCTCTAACTATGAACCTGGCTGGAGACCTGGCTTGCAATCTCGTTATGTGCCCTGACTGGGAATCAAACCAGCAACCTTTGGGTTTGCAGGCTGGTGCCTTATCCACTGTGCCACCAGCCAGGGCCATGTTATATTTTTCGCTAGGAAAAAACACCTTGAGAAAGAAAATTAAAAGAAGCAGAAGTGAGTGATGATAGCAAGCAGGTTGCACTGTTTTCCTATAGCTGGTCAGGTGGTTACTCCTCAGCATTGTATGGGGCAGATAAAAGACAAAATCAGTTTCCCCTTTCTTGTATCTTTTGAATCTCTGTGACATGGTAGAGCATTTTGATAAGAGTATTTTCCTTCCTCCTATTTACTGGTGATGTGCCCATCTCTCTGCACTTCTTCCTTCTCACTTTACAGTTTAGGAGTTTGAAGATCAAAGTTTTAGTTTTAGCCATTCTATGACAAATGACTTATGTTTGATACCTAACCTACTTGGCTCACAGACGTAGTTTAATAATTAAATGAGATAGCTATTACTTGAACACTTTTCAAAAATTTATGAAGCACTCTAACTGAAAGTGTGATGATGATGACGATGATGACGATGATGATTTTGCTCCGATAATGGCCAGGGCTCCCAGACTAACCCAACTGTCACGGGAATTTTGGGGTCAGAGTGGAAGCTCCTCCCTTTTAGAGCAAAGCATTAAAGCCTGATGCTGGAATAGTGGCCGAGGTATCAGTCCCAGACAACGCAGCACCGCCCAGATCAAGAGCCATTTGATTTGCATTTCTGAATGTTTCCTCATCTATAAAATGGAGGTAATTTTATTGTAAGGTTATTGTAAGGTAATGAGATAAATATTTATAGATCCTAACAGAGGACTTAGGATGTGATAAGCACTAGATGGGTCATATCCATTACTGTCATTCCTGCCTGACCCGGTTACCTGGAAATCCCAAGGGCCATGGGTTTTCTAGGAGCACAGGCTGAACCTTGTAGACTTGACAGGCTACCACCTCCAGGGTACTCCTAGAGGAGTCTGCAGAGGCCCAACTTCAAAAGACTCCATCAGTATTTAGGCCTCACAAATGCTAATTTAGTAATTAATTTAAAAATGGTGTGATGTGTTCATTTGGTTTTGTTCACTGCTTCTTATCCTCCTGATGACAAAAAGGCTTTTTTTTTTTTTTTTTTTAATCCTAGAAATGAATGCTTCTAACAACAGGATATGAGTAATATTTAAAGCTTTTCTGGTAAGGCCATAAAAAATAAATCTTCATCAATATGTCATTCCCAATGAATCGATGACTGAGTCTCTAGAAGAGTAGTTCTGGGTGCTGTGAAGCTCTAGACCAGTGCTTCTCAACTGGGGGTGATTTTGACCCCCGAGAGGCACTTGGCAATGTCTGGAGACATTTTTTGTTGTCACTGGTTAGGGAGAGGGTGCTACTGGGGTCTAATGGGTAGAGGCCAAGGGTGCTGCTAAATACCCTGCCATATGCAGGACAAAATAATTTCCCCGCCCAAGTATCGAAAGTGGCAAGGTTGAGAAACTGATGCCTAGACATGAGCAGCCCATGGAGCAGCCCCTCACGAAGTGAAAACCATTGATCCTGCCGTCGTGGTCAAGTTCTCCCTGTGTAGCAGGCAGTCAGTCACTATTTTCCCAGGTACATTCCCAGGTAGCTATTATCTCTATCATGCAGATAGGAAATCAGAGGCCGAGAAATGATAAATAATTTGCCCAATGACCTTCTGATGATAGGACTGGACCTCTGCCTGTCTGCTTCTGAGGCCAGAGCTCTTAACCCTGCTTTACTCTACGTGCATGTGTGCATGTGTTGTGTGTGGTCTCACTCCTCGCTACCCAGATTTTTACTAGCTAGGTGGCTAGTGTTTATTTTGGTTTAAGAAAAATGGCCACGGCCAGTTCATCAGAGGATGTATATTGAATACTGCACCTGTCCTCACGCACTGCGGCCTTGGGGCTGCAGATCTGCTCTTGCTTCCTTTTTCTCAACCCTACCTCAGGTCCGGTCCTGGGTCTCTAATTGCTGGAATTAGGGAGCTGTGTGGAGGTGACCACAGGGACAGAGTATGGTTGAGGCAGGCCTCTTAGTTGCAGTTACTCATTTACTTCCCCATGGTCAATGAACCAACGGGCCATCATTCGGCTTCTGTGTACGGGTCATATTCCCAATGACTCTGGCAGAGGGCAGCTTCTCAGAGGTGGCATTGTAGCTAAAGTACTATTAGAGGTCAAAGGTATGTGTTGGTTTGTGGGTGACTTGGTACAATGACCTAGAGGAAGGTGAACCTTAGGCACTGAGGAAGAACAAGTATTTTTGAATAATATTTGGGGTAAGAACAGATTTTTCAAAGCTGTAGGTAAAGGTTGGCAGTCCTTGGATTCAGGATTCAGGCTGGAACCCTAGCATCTGAAATGACTATTAGCCCAGAGGTGAAACTCGAAAAAGACAATACAATGTAATGTGATCCCATCCTTAACAACTAAACAGCCCCTCTGTTGGCGTGTTACCAGGGGGAAAAGACGGGTTTGGCTAGAGAAGGGGAAAAGAGAGGAGGAGAGGGGAGGGGAGGGGAGGGAAGCGGGGAGTCTGACCGCTTTGGTTTGAGTTTTTGTTTTTCTCCAGTTGTGGAGGTGAACTTACGGAAAGTAGAACGTAGAAAACTTGGTGCCCAAAGTCACTAGATTTTTACTGATTTTGTACATGGGACTCAAAGCAACCAAATGAAGTTTTTCTTAAGGAGAAAAATAAGAGGTTTTTTTCACTTGCCACATTTTCAACATTTTATTTTGAAATAATTTAGAATTTATGGAAAAGTTCAAAGAGTGGAACAACCTAGATTTCCTAAATATTAACATTAAACCACATTTCTATTTTCATTATTTTTTTTATATGTGCATGTTTAATATATTAATTTATTTATATACATATTCATATTACTTTCCCAACATATTGAGTTTAAGTTGAAGATATGGTGCTGCTCAACCTTTAAATATTTCAGTGTGTATTTCCTTTATAAAGTGGGACATTTTAAGCATAATCATAGTAAATTATCAAAACTGAGAAACTAATATTAATGGAAAATTATTTTTCAAATCTACAAGTCTTAGTCAAATTTTACTAGTTGACCTAATAATGTTCTTTCCGTCCAAGATCACATGTTGCATTGAGTTATCTATCACATCTCTTTAGTCTTCATAACCATCCTCGGTCTTTCTTTTCCTTCATGGCTCTGACCTTTTTGATGAGCACTGATCATATATTATGCAGAATTGAAAGATGTGTCCCATGCATGATTAGCTTCCTATTATGCACAGGAGTGCTCTGTGTCCTTTCAACTGTGGCATCTGGAACAGTCCTCAATGAATGTTTTTTTCCTTTATGACCTAGAGATTTATGAGGAGTATGCCATACCAGGAGGCACATGACCTTGGTTTATCCCATAACTAATGGTATTAATTTTCAACATATGCAGACATTTTAAGGAAATATTATATTTATAATTCTACTAGTGTAGTGTTTTGCTTAAGTCTGGCATTGATAAATAATGTCTTTTTTAATGTTCTTGAAATTGCTTTATTGATGTGTATATGCAAGACCAGGAACATCACCCAAACTACTTAGCAGTTATCAAGTAAGAACACACTCAGTGAAAAACGGTTTACATTCTGTTGAACTCCCCTAAGGTGGACTAAAACTAATTTTCTTCTGGCTTAGCTGTCTCTCTTCCTACCTTCCTTATATTTTTGTCATCTATGGTCTTTGGAAGCACTTTTTCATAGCTAAGATACCTTCATATAGTCTTTAGCTTAATACCCTTTATTTATCAATTCAATTAAAAAAGAAAAAAAAAACAACCCTCACTTCCAGAGACACTTCTCTTTGAAGCCTCTCTAGTGGAGCCTAGAATAACTAAATATGGAATGTATCCCCCGTATAGAGTCTGTAGGCTTCGTTGCAATTAAAATCCTATGGAAATGATTTTTTTTAAAGATTCCATTATTTCCAGAGAGAGAGGAAGGGAGAGAGGCAGAGAAGGACAGAGACATCAATGTATGGTTGCTTTTCACCTGCCTCCAGCCATGGACCTGGCTGGAGACCTGGCTTGCAACCTGGTTATGTGCCCTGGCTGGGATTCGAACCAGGGACCTATGGGTTCGCAGGCTGGGGCCTTATCCACTGTGCCACCAGCCAGGGCAGTAAATGATTTTTTAAAGGCAAATACTCTTGGGGTTTAATGTATTCTGGAGTTGAGAGTGGGGATTTTCTGTGTTGTCATGTTTTGAGGACATGTTTCAGGAGCAAGTAGAAGGGCAGTAACATCTGCCCTTTGTTGTTATAAGGGCAGCCTGCTACACTGCACTTTTACACATAAGTTGATTCAGGTGGCTGCTTGTTGGATCTCTCCACAATGAAATTACTATTCCTTTTTTTTTTTTAAGTAAGCATCTTATGGGTAGAGTGTTTGAGATTCTATTATTGTTTCTCATTTGAGTATCACCCACTAGTGTTAGCACTTGTTGATCATTCTTGCTTTAAAAAATTGATTCGATGTCAGATGCCAAATGGTGGTTTTCTAATTCCATCATTCGTTTAACATTTATTAGTCGGAATATTGGTTCTTCTGTAAAATGAGGCAAGTAATGTGCCCTGTCTAATTCATAAGGTTGTTGAGAAGATCAAATGTGCCCAAGACACATTAAACCCCTCGACTATTTGCCTTTTCAAATAATTTCCATGGGGTTTGAATAGCAATGAAGTCTACAGGATCCACTCAGAAAATATATTCAATATCTAGTTATTCAAAATTATTTATCAAGGCCAGACTTCAGCAAAACACCAAGCTAGTTGAAATTATAAATATAAAATTTCCTTAAAGTGTCTACATATGTAATTTTGTAAGAGTAAACTATATCTCGCCATAATTATATACTTCTAATGTATTTATATATTTGAGAAGGGAAAATTCTGCTACATAGACATTGATTTCCCTACACAGGAATGATTTGGGGGAACTATACCAAGTCATTAGGCCAGGAGAGTCTAAAAACTTGATTGCTTTACAAATTAATCATAGCCATACCACAAGAATCAACTACTGTGCCCAAACCTAGAATATTTTAATATTTACCTCTGAGTAATTTTCATCAATTGAGAATTCTTTTACTCTTTCTTCCCTTAGCTACAGATCTTTCGTTGGGAAAAAATGAAAGCAGAACCTAAAATTTCCTTGAGAAGTGAAGAAATATATATTATATTTTTTTATATGAAATGATCTATTCCTTATAAAGCAGTAGAAATAAAATTGTGTGTATGTGTGCACGTGTGTGTATGTGTAATTCTATCTGTGTGTGTGTGTGTGTGTGTGTGTGTGTCTATGTTCCTTATTAGGAGAAAAACATTTACACACACAGGGAAAAAACTAGAGAAAAACACCAAAATATTAAGAAGCAAATCACTTTAATTTTTTTTATATTTGCTAAATATTTTTACCATGAGCACAAGTCACTTTCACAAGCAGAAAAAAAAAAAAAAAGAGTAATTTTTTATAAATGATTCAAAAGAAAAGCCAGAAAATCATTATAAAAAAAAAAAGCCCAAACAAAGTTTATAAAATTTCTTGGCCTTGCAAGTACTTTTTGAGCATAGTGTCTATAAACAGCCACAATTCCAGAAGCATCCTTGGTCCAATCTGCCCATTGTCTTCCATGAGGCACTCAAGGCCTCTCTTGTTTCTAAGGGTGCGTCTAGATCAAGAGTAAAGATCTGTAGACCTCAGACAAAGTGAGGAAGCTTTCTGAGGCATGAGAAAAGGAAATAAGGTCTTCGCACATGTGCTGTTTTCTGCTGCCTCTCTTCCTCCCACAAGTATATAAAGCCAATCCATATGAAAGAATATTCAACATCACCAACCATCAGAGAGATGCACATTAAAGCATAATGAGATACCACCTCACACCTGTCAGAATGGCCATCATTCACAAATCAACAAGTGCTGGTTAGGATGTGGAGAAAAGGGAACCCTAGTGCACTGTTGGTGGGAATGCAGACTGGTGTAGCCACTATGGAAAACAATATGGAATTTCCTCAATAAACTAAAAATGGAACTGCCTTTTGATCCAGCGATTCCATTGCTAGGATTATGCCCAAAGAGTCCTGAAACACCAATTCAGAAGAACCTATGCAACCCTATGTTCCTAGCAGTGCTATTTACAATACCCAAGTGCTAAAAACAGCCTAAGTGCCCATCAGTGGATGAATGGATCAAAAGAGAGTGGTACATTTACACAATGAAATACTATGTAGTAGAAAGGAAAAAGAAACTTCTACCTTTTGAGGCAGCATGGATGGAACTGGAGACTATTTATGCTTAATGAAATAAGCCAGGTGGTGAAAGACAACTACCTGATGATCTCACTGAACACAGGGAACTAATGAATAAAACAAACAAACAAGCAAAATAGAACCAGAGGCATGGAAGCAAGGAACAGACTGACAGTGTCCAGAAGGGAGGAAGGAAGCGGGGAAAGGGGAAAGAAGGAGAAGGGTTTAGTCAAGGAACTAATATAAATGACCCATGGACATGGACAACAAGGTGGGGATTAGCTTTGGGAGAGGGAATGGGGTGGGTGGGTAGGATAGAGCAATGGAGGAAAAAATGGGACAACTGTAATAGAACAAAAATAATTTTAAAAGAGAGAGAGAGAACAAAAGAAAGGAAGGAAGGGAAAGAAAGAGAGGAAGAGAGAGGAAAGAAAGAAAGAGAAAGAAAGAAAGAAAGGGAAGGAGAGAGAGAGAGAGAGAGAAAGAAAGAAACTCAAGGTTTAGAGAGATAATAACTAGCCAAACTTCCTATGCCTTATCCTGGTAAACAAAAATGTCAAGCCTGGAATGGCCACCTAAAAGATTAAGCAATAAATATGTTAAAGGTGGTTGACCTCTTTTGTTTTTTGTTTGTTTTGTTTGTTCAATTTGGGTAATAGCAGTTGACAATACAGAAGAAAAAAGAAAAGAGAAGAGGAG
>PVIW01000660.1:275596-347282 GCA_004026585.1 Noctilio leporinus | reverse complement strand
TGGAGGACTTGCTCTTCTCTGACCACCAGCACCCACAGTAAAAGTAAGAGTGTTGGCTGTCATCATACAAAACAAACATTGTATTAAAAATGGAGTTTTGGCCCTGGTTGATGTGATTCAGTGGATTGAGCACAGGCCTGTGAACCAAAGGGTCACTGGTTCAATTCCCAGTCAGGGCGCATACCTGGGTTGCAGGGCAGGTCCCCAGCTGGGAACTTGCCAGAGGCAATCAATCAATGTATCACTCATACATCAGTGTTTCTCTCCCCCTCTTTCTCCTGCCCTTTCCGTCCTTCTAAAGTTAAATAAATAAAATCTTTTTTTAAAAATGGAGTTTTATGTCCTAAGATAATCTGAAATATTTCTCTGTGATACTACCCTCTCAAATTAATATTATACTTGTTTTCAATGATACAATTGTCTGGTTCATCCACAACTATTATTTTATAGCCAAACCTTATACAATAATTACTGGGACTTTCAAGTTGGTCAAGACTATTAGATTAATACAGTAGTGTTTCATTAACATTTTTTTAAAGATTTTATTTATTATTTTCAGAGGTGGGGGGTAGGAAGAGAGGCAGTGAGGGAGAGAGACATCAATGTATGGTTGCCTTTCACCTGCTTCCAGGTAAGGACCTGGCTGGAGACCTAGCTTGCAACCTGGTTATGTGCCCTGGCTGGGAATCAAACCAGTGACATTTGGGTTCACAGGCCGGTGCCTTATCCACTGTGCTACCAGCCAGGTAGCACATATATTTGACATATATTTTTAACAGAGAAATAATCGTGAGAGTTCTAAATTGCTGCAGTTAGTATATATGAAGTAATAAAATTTTCTTCAATGTTTTAAAAGTGATCTGTGCCAAAAGGAAATGTAGATGCAGGCTTCTGAGGAAAAGACAAAGGAAGCTTTCTGCCTGTGTGAATGTAGACCTGTAAGGAATAGAAATGTTAATGGTTTATTTTCAGGGTAGTACAGCCTATAGACAGAAGGCCACAAGCAAAGAGGGACATGTCTCAGCCTCTGACCCGGTGATCCTGAGCCTGGTCTGAAAAGGCTGCCAGGCATTCTGAACAACACTTGGGGAAACTGACAGTGCAGGACTCGGGGAGCCCCTGAAAGTCTGTGTGTATCATCTCCACTAGCTGGGAAAAGGAAAATCTTAAGACTGTGTGTTCACCCCAAAGCCTGGAAGGGGAGGGGGGACTACAGCACCCAAAGAAAAGCCCCTAAAACAACCTTGATTAACTATCTGGCCCCTGTCACATATATAAAATGAACAAATAGTCTACAGCAAGGTAAGGATTCGGGCTAACAGAGCCCCACCCATACCTACATTTGGGTAGTCATATCATCTCCCCCAGGAAAGCTGACACCATGTTAACCTGCTAATCAAAATGTAACTTCCTCACTCCCATCCCACCCACTACATAAGTCCTCAGAACAAAGCTTCTCTGGGGTCCCCTCTTGGCCCTTTTGCCACAGAAGGAGCCCCTGGTCTCCTAGCCTCTGGCTTGGGGACCTTGGGCCACTTGACCTCTGGCCACTCTTCTCTTGGCCCTCTGGCCACCTGGCCTCTGACCACATAGGTGCTGGTCACCAGCCTTTGACCACCCTAACTTTTACATTCATAAGTTTTAAGTCCCCAAACATTTGGGTCCCTATTACTTAATGGGGGAATGTTACAGTCAAATGAGCTGCCAATTTGCTCAACCAGCTTAGTGGATGTGCCAAACTGCAACACATCAGTTAGAGGGTCTCTGAGGGGGAGAACAATGACTGAGGAAGGAGGCGGCAGTTAGGACTCAAAGCAGGGGACTTTCTGCAGCTTGCCATGAATGCCTTAGAGAAGAAAGTGAGGGGAAGTAGCCAACCATCTTTAGACAGGATGAGGAAGATTGTACCTCCCGCGGCACTCAGTCAGTGAGGAACCTGGGGAAGGGACCTACTCTAGGGAATAAAAGCTCCATTGTACCTTCCCTGGGTGTGCCTGCCGACCAGTTTTGCAAGACCACCATTAAAAGCCTCGCCTTCGCTGTACCTTTTGTCTCCAGGTCCATTTCTTGAGTTTTGGATACGTGAGGTTATTTCTCACAGGCCCAAGTTTGTCTCTATCCTTGACAAAATTAGTCTTCCAGGTTATTCTCCTGCACTGACAGACAACGCCTCAGTTTTAAGGTATGAACTTGCTTTACTTTGTCCTTTGGACATGTGATTTTTTTTTCTCACAGGAAGCTGGAATCCAGAAAGGACAGAATCTAAGGATTATTGGTTCTGGTTTGAGATACTGTGCCTTTGGCCATCATCTCTCTTTCAGTCTCTCCCCATTCACCTCTCCTCTCTGTGAACTCACTGGTGGCCTCACTCTTTTTTGTAAAGTCTTAAAGAGCGCTCTCTCTCTCTCTCTCACTCTCTCTCTCTCTCTCTCTCCCTCTCTCTCTCTCCCTTCTCCCCCACCCCCACCCCACTATTTCTGCATTACTTTAGAGGAGTGGTTTAGCACTTAAATGACCATCTTCCCAAACAAACAAGAGTTATATTAAACTTCTATCTGCCCTGGCTATTGTGGCCCAGTGGATTGTGTGTTGGCACTGGTTCAATTCCCAGTCAGGGCACGTGTCTGGGTTGCAGACCAGTCCCCATATAGGGGTGTGGGAGAGGCAATTGATTGATGTATCTCTCACACATTGATGATTCTTTCCCTCTTTCTTTCTCTCTTCCCCTCTCTCTAAAAATAAATGAATAAAATAGTTTTTAAAATACCATCCATCCACTCAAGTGATTTTAAAAATCTCAAGGCCATCAAACCTGGTTTATAATTAATGCTTCGATGGTTCTGATTTGAATTTTCTTTCTAATTTTGCACACTCAGGACATCTTATTTTATTGTTCGAGAAAGAAGTGACCTCATCATATACAACAAAGCAATGTTCTTTTGGGTGTTAGCCCTCCTGATCCTTTGTGGGTTTCTATGGAATTATAAAAGACAACTAAAGATTGCAGACATCACTGATAAGTATATTTTCATTACTGGTTGTGACTCTGGCTTTGGAAATTTGGCAGCCAGAACTTTTGATAAAAAGGGATTTCATGTACTTGCTGCCTGTCTGACGGAATTGGGATCAATAGCTTTGAAGGCAGAGAGCTCTGAGAAGCTTCAAACTGTGCTCCTGGATGTCACTGACCCAGACAATGTCAAGAGGACGGCCCAGTGGGTGAAAAACCAAGTTGGGGAAAAAGGTAAATGGCATGGGGAAGGGGAGAGAATGGAAGGGTCTCATGAAGTAACTGCAGCTAAGGAAAATGCACTTCCAATACCCTTTCAAGAAAATGCCTCCTATTAAATACTAGCTATGCACTGGAGAAGATTGGAGAAATCTTAGGATAGCCCCTGAGAGGTTCTTAGTTGCAAACTCTTCATGTACATGAGAGACACAGCCCACGTGATGATCAGTCTCAAGTCCTAATGACTAGGTTTAGAAGTGAGATGGAGGTTTGACTTTTCCCAGTCTTCTCCAGTGACTCACATAATAAAGTATCAAGCCATATAATAAAGAGGGCACAATTATAATTGGCTTAATACTTTCAGGACAGGCCTGGTACATAGCAAGAAAACTAGGGGCTAAAATCTACCAGAGAATATGGGAACAACCCCCAAATTGCCATGTGGATGCCCGAGACATCCTCGCTATAAAATTGTTCTAGAGTTTATGCATTTTCAATGGGAAAGGTAGGAAATGGCCTGAGAATCTGAGTATATCTGTCTTAGAGAGAGTCATGGTAGAGTAGTGAGCCATTGAACCTCTTTCTGCATTAGATTCTGCTAAGATGGCAGCATTCTGGACTAGAGAGCCTTTATAAGTCAAGTATGGGATGTTTTTTACTAAAAGTAAACATAAAGTATATTGATGTTGCTCTTTGTCCGTATAGAAGAGTTTGTCAATCTGCTTGGCCTTGCCATCTACCAACATAAGAAAAATAGACTAACTCACTTTATATCTGAGATTAAAAAGCATCAAGTCTCACTGAATATCAGCATTTGCTATTCAGAACCAGAAAACAGAATAGCTGTGATTGTAACTTCCAATAATAGAACTTCAGCTATTTCAATTTAGCCTCCTACCCTTTCAGCTATCACTTCCCAAAACTGCAGAGTATTTCAAAACAGGAGTATGACTAAAGGAGGAAGTGGCACCATTGTGTAAAGCAGAAGCTGAATTTCCATTAAGAATGCTTCTACCACATCTCCTTTCTGTCCTCTCTGTTCTAGGTCTCTGGGGTCTGATCAATAATGCTGGTGTTCTCGGCGTGCTGGCTCCCACAGACTGGCTAACATTGGAGCACTACAGAGAACCTGTGGAAGTGAATCTGTTTGGACTCATCAGTGTGACATTAAACATGCTTCCCTTGGTCAAAAAAGCTCGAGGGAGAGTTATCAATGTCTCCAGCATTGGAGGTCGTCTTGCATTTGGTGGAGGAGGTTATAATCCATCCAAATATGCGGTAGAAGCCTTCAACGACAGTTTACGGTAAAGCAAACATTGATATATTAGGAAATAATAGCTGTTATCATTTATTGTATGTTTTTATGTACCAAACACTCTAGTGCTTTGGATTATTCTCAATTTATAGATGATCACATCATTTTGCTGTGTGCTATCAGAGAACCCCAGAGCTCAAAACAAAGAACCAGTTTAGCAAATAAAGGCCCCATCTCAGTGACCCCGAGCATGGATTTCTTTGGGTTTATAACGTTTGAGGTTTACTGGGCTTCTTGAATCTGTAGGTTTATGTCTTTTGCCAGATTTGGGGAGTTTTTGGCCCTTATTATTTCTCCTTCTCCTTCTCCTTCTCCTTCTTCTTCTTTTTCTTTTTCAGTCCACTCTCTCTTCATCTCAGATAGTCTATAACACAACTGTTGATTTTCGTCCCACATATCCCTAAGGTTCTTTTCACTTTTCCAAGTATTTTCTCTCCACTGTTCAGATCAGATTATTACTAATGTTCTATCTTCAAATGCACCGACTTTCCTTCATTTTAATTCACTATTGGGTCCAACCAATAAACATTTCAATTTTGGATATTGTATTTTTCTAGAGGGTCAGTGTTACTTCAGAATAAGAGTCTTCTTCCCTACCTCACCTACTAACATCTGCATTTTAGAAAGCCCTTAAATAGTTGCTCCATGCATTCTGTCCAGGTTTTGTAGCTACATTCAATGGCAAAAACAGGGACAGAGGGATACTTAATCTATTTCACTTGGAACCAGAAGCTATCATGATCAGTTCAAAGGCCCTAAATTGAAAAGGTTGTATCAATCAAGGTTCTGGTAAGAAATGGTGGCACATTAAAATTGGGTAAATGGATCAGAGTTTACTTAAAGGACTATTGGCAAACATGCGAGTTGGGCAGGGAAATCCCAAAGACTAGTGTATTATCTGGGGATTAATGACCACAGGGGCATCTCTATCCACAGAACTAAAGGGAGAAGACAGGGCAGTTTCCAGAACCTGGATACAGAGAGTCTATCACTTTCAGTTGAGGAATGAAATGAACTAATATCAACATTACAGGAGGAACAACCAGTCCAATCTTTTCCTGTCTCTCCCTCTGAACTGCCCCCGCTACCCTCTCCACTGACTATACCCAACAGAAGCCAATATATAGTTAACATAGGCAGCCCTCCCAGGATGGAAGTCAGGCAGAAGGGCGGGAAGTATCCAGTCGAGTGTGCTGTGGTAAGCAAGAGAAAAGATGACATTACCTATAGTCTTTTTGTCAATTCCTCCATTTATTTATTCAACTAGTTTTCATTGAAGGTACACATTAGAGTCATGATCTATACCACGGATCTAGGTGTAGTTTACTAATAAAAGGTTAGATTATTCTCCTGAGATTAATAGAGACAGAGCAAATCCATTTTACCATTTGATCATGTTGCCAGGTTTGACTCTTCCAGAAAATAAACATGATAATGTCAGAGCAGTGCTTCTTAAATGTTAATGTGTATATGAATTACCTTGATCTTTTTAAGATGCAGATTCTGATTCAATGGGTTTGGATTGGGTCTTGGGTTTCTGCATTTATGACAAGCACCCAAGTGCTGCTTCTGGTTCAGGGATTACACTTTGAGTTGCAAGGTCACAGAGAACCGCCTCCAGTCTTCTTGGTTGTCCTTTGGTTCTAGTCTTGCAGCACAGCATCATAATACAAGTTTAGTATACTTAGAGATTTACTTATTTTTTAAAAGATATTGTAGGATTGCAGTACAGTTATGCTATGCCTGAAACTAACCTGTAGTGAGTGTTTATGTATTTCTAAATCATGGAACTAGTATTGGAAATGCTGTTGTGATTCAGGCCACAGTCCAGGGGCAGCAATCCTATTGGGCAAGGGTTGGGGCTCTTTAAAGCTGTATTTGCCCAGCAAGCATACTGGTTTCACACTAATTTTACCCACCTGGTAAGGTTAACTGAGAGGCTTACAGCCATTTGTCCCTAGAGGATGTTATTTTCATAAGTAGGTGGGGAGAAAAGCCTGCTTATTTCCAAATCCAAAGGAGATCAGAAGATAGGTGAATAAAATACAGTTAAGTTGAAAAATAACCTGCTTTATTTGTAAGCAATATACCTTTCAAAATACTTCAAAGTAAGGTAATTTACACTTTTGTAAAATATACTTCAAACTAAACAGTAGGTGTGTTGCTAAAAAGCAGAACCTAAGCTAATTAAATCACATTTTAAGGTTACTGGCAGAGATGTTAAAAAGTCTTATGATAGTCTTCTATAAAGTGAATAGCTACTTCTTTATATATTCCTGGTAGAAATATAAATTAAATGTAGGAAATAATTATTGGTTTCCCATACGTGATTGCTTTAAAGAAAGGGGAGCCATGATTTCTCCAAAACCCTGTTGCCCAGTAAATGCATAGACTTTTGGTTTTCGGCAGCAACATTATGAACGAGCTTGCAGAGCTGAATAGAGAACAGGTTAGTCAAGCTAGAGGCTGTCACATTTTGTCCCTCAGCACATCCTCATTGGTGTTGCAATCTCCTCACATTCCTAGCATTGAGGGCAACTTGTCCATCCAGGCCAGTCATCACTACATTTTAGCATAAGGTATCCTAAGTACAGAAAAGAAGCCTGTCCTTAGCCCAGATGCTTGTCAGTTCAATGAGAGGATGGCTTAGGTGGAGCACAGGGCTGGGGATGGGTCTACCCACATCCCTTTCCTGTTCTGTCTCTAAACCAGCCCTCACCTCCCCACTCTGACCTTCAGACCTACAACCTGGGAATGCAGAACAGACTGCTACTTTACAATGTACCCAGTTCTGCGACTTCACAAAAAGATTTACAATAATCACAAATGTTCTTCAAATAAACCTCTATTAAACACCATCCATGGTTTTTGGTTTTTGGTTTTTTCCCACAGGCGGGACATGAAAGCTTTTGGTGTGCATGTCTCTTGCATTGAACCAGGATTTTTCAAAACAGAATTATCTGATCCAGTAAAGACAACTGAAAAAAAACTTGCCGTTTGGAAGCATCTGTCTCCGGATATCAAACAGCAATATGGAGAAGGTTACATTGAAAAAAGTAAGTTTTGGGATAGACCCGAATCCTCTGGGATTCATTGTCCTAGGCAGCATGAAGAAAACTCAAATATAAATAAGGGGGAAAACATTTCTTATAATAATAAGGATCTTAAATCTGGATCAGATATTTCTATTCATTCCAGTGCTATCTCTTGCTCCTCTTGAGTATTTACCGAGTATCAAGTTCTATAGTAAGCACTTTCTAAATTATGTCTATCTTTTACTCCTCAAAAAAATTATAGGAATAGTGAGCAGAGTTTTGGAAAGGTGAAAAGTCCTACCAAGGTAATGTAGCTTCTCCTGCTCCTGCTGTACTAAAAGCCCATGGTCTTCCCCTCTACACAAAACTCTTTTTTGTAAATACCGACCAATCACTCGGGATTTACGGAGTTTACAAAACATAAAGACTCAGACTCTGACTCTGAACTAGCTTAAAATCTAGTTGACACCAAAAGGTAATCAAGTGAAACTATAAAACAATGAAACTAAAACAATGTATGGCATGAAGAAAATTCATCTTTACTTCTGAGACATAATCCAACAGCCCAGAAGAGTGTCAGATGGTGTGGTCACTAACTGCCTATGGAATTCAGACCAGGAAAAAGAAATGAGTGGTTAAGATGCCTTTATGGGACAAGTTAGGTTTGAATAAAACCTAAAAGGCAGAAAGGAATTATTTGGGTAAAAACTTTCTGGGGCAGGAATGTGTGGGGAGTGGAAGTAGAAGTAACATAAACTCAGAGATTAAGTCAGGGATGGAGGAATAATAATGAAGATTAGACTATGATGGCTAATATATAGTAAAAAATACTATGTACCTGTTACCATTATAAGAGCTTTACATGAACTCTTTCATTTAAAATGCTTAAATAAGCCCTGGCTGATAGCACAGTGGATAAGGTGCTGGCCTATAAACCCAAAGGTTGCTGGTTCGATTCCCCAGCCAGGGCACATAACCAGGTTGTAAGCCAGGTCTCCAGCCAGGTCTGTGGCTAGAGGCAGGTGAAAGGCTACCACATATTGATGTTTCTCACCCTCTCTTCCTCTCTCTCTGGAAATAATAAGAAAAATAAAAATTTTTAAATGCTTAAATTAAAATAATTAATTAATTAAATGTGCAAATAAACCCTATGAAGTAGATACCACCTAAATTTTATAGAAACTTGCCCAAAGTTGCTCAGCTGATAAGTGGAAGTTCTAGATTTAAATCCAGGTAGCCTGATTTTTGCCATTTATTCTTGGGCACCACACTCCAATATAAATGGGCATTATTAAGCAGTTGGTCAAACTTCCTTTATCAGGGCTCCACCTCCACCTCAAACTTCCTGGCCCTGTTATAGTTTACCTGATATTTCTCAAACACTGACTGAGCTCCTGCTTGGAGCTGAACCGGGCCCCACCTAACTCTGTGTCACTCTTTTCCTCCAATCTCTAATCGTGCCTCTCTGTCCATGGGCTTGGTAAAATAGCCACCTGTGATTAAGGTTCAAGGCCAGGAGTTTACAAAGTGGAGCCAAGACCAAGTCAGATCCACCTGGGGAGATTTTTAGAACGACCGATTCTCCCAACCACCCCACCCACTAGATACGCACCTGCGCCCGTGCACACACACGCATGCACACACAGACAGAGATACAAACATACGTATCAACTAGCACATCTGGTCTGACAAACTGCCCAGTACTGACATGTCACTAGAGGTTTAGAAAACACTGCCATTAAATGCTGTTTCTCATTTACCCACTCTGAAGTTTCTAAGTAGATTCAGGAAACAAAAAGCTCATTGAAAAGAGCTTTCTCTATTTTGATATTGACATTGATACTTTCTAAATGCCTATAAATACATCATCAACTTCCATCTCAAAATAATTTTTTCATTGGCTCCTGGTTCCAATGTTCGGTCTCAGAAGTAGTGTATCAACTGGCTTTGAGCCCAATTTTACACTGATTGTTCTCTTTCGTTTTCCAAGTCAGGACTGGAGATCAGCCAGACTCGCTGTTCCAAAGCGGACCACAAATTTAAACTCACCTTTCTTCATTTCCCAAGTTTAACATAGCCACTAAGATTTATTAGGTAACCTCATTTGGGCTCTTTGAACAATGTGGGGCAACTGGGGCCCAGAGTGGAAAGGAAGGTTTAAAATAATAGATTTCCCTTGAAAAGGCATAGCTGAGGTATGTTTTAAGAGGACAGGAGTGGTGCTCCAAGTCATTTCTAACCCCTTGATAAAACACCTGCCTCTTCCAAAGTACCTGAGCTCATTTCTCAAACATTCCATTTACCTGAGAACCGGGATATCTTTAACTTTCAGAGTCAGGGCTTTTTGGCCATGGTTCTTTATTCGCATGATAAATGAGTGCACGCACACCCATGCCCAAGCACACACACATACCCACAATTCCTATCCACATAGCATTCCCTCAAAACAGATTAAAAATCAAACTCCTCACCTCTCAGGCTCAGGAGCCTAACAAACTACAAAGTATCTGTCCCTCCTTGCTTTCAAGCAGTGCTCCTTCAAGTTTGGTCCCTGGACTAGCCCCGTCAGTGTCACCTGGAAACCTGATAGAGGTACAAACTCAGAGGCTCTACTTTACACCTGCTGGAGGTGGGAGTCAGCAGTCTGGGCTTTAACTAGCTCTCTGGGAAATTCCACTGCCCACTCAAATTTGAGAACCAGGGATCCAAAGAAAGCATGTCTTCATCCTTTTCTGAGAAATAGGTAGAAACCCATCACAATGGGCCTCAATTATAAAGGCAAATTCAAAATTCCCACATCTGCATTGACCCCTTTGTACCCTAACCTCCACATACTCCTTTTTCCCTTCTGTGAAGAGTAAATGTACTTTTTTCTCTCTGTACAGGTCTAAACAAGCTGAAGAGTACTACATCCTTTGTGAACCTGGACCTCTCCCTGGTGGTGGGGTGCATGGACCATGCTCTCACCAGTCTCTTCCCTAAGACCCGTTACACTGTTGGAAAAGACGCTAAAACTTTCTGGATACCACTGTCTCACATGCCAGCGGCTTTGCAAGACTTTTTATTGCTGAAACAGAAAGTAGAGCTGGCTAATCCCAAAGCAGTATGACTCAGCTGACCACAAACATCTGCCCCAGGTTATGAAGTTGGCTGACACTGAGGACACATTTGCTTTCCATTTTTTTTATCTCATTCCTTACTCAATCCAATGCGGACTCATTTAGATTATGCTTCTTTTGATTAATTAAGGGATCCCACCATCCCTGGCAATGTCCCAGAGTCCCTTCTCAAGCCTTCCTTGAAAAGAAGGGAAGGGATCATATATCACAAAGAAGGGCAGGCATGATACCTGCTTAATATTTAGGCTTTGCCTGCTCAGTATGATGTAAGGGAAATTGAAAGGTTTTCTCTTTCAAAATGATCTACTCAGCTTACCTCATGTTCCCCTCCTCCATTCTTGAGTGCTAAATACTTGTCTATACTCAAAATGTTCAGAGATAAGTAGAATACTTTCCTAAGTGGATTATACAGGTTCTGTTATCTTATTGAGAGTAAGACTCCAAAGGATGGGGACTCAGTTCTGTAAACCCACACAGGGGCCAGAGAAGGAAGGATAATGAAGCATTATGTGACTGGTATTATAAGCTAAAGGGCAACAGAAAAACACTGGGCAGGAAGAAAGAAAAATCACTAGAGGCGTGAAAAAAAGAAACAGGTATAAAAGGGGAAGTGGGGAGACTCCCAGACAAGCTTACCTGTCCTAGAGGGAGCAAGAAAGAATGAAGAGCCCATTCAAGGCCACTGTGAACATGGATGCATACAAGGCTGTCTGGTAGAAAAGTGGTAACAACCACGTGACCAACCATTCCTAAAGGAGAAACACGTAGGGAATATTTGTGTTTATTCTGGTGATTGTAAATATAATAGGACTAAAAATATCTGAGACAGTTTATACCCAGGATGGCTGGGAATCCTGAATTTGGGGTGTCTCTGAAGCCCTGTGAAGATATAGAACTAAATAAAAGACTCTCTTTCACCTATGGTTACAGTGCTTGCAGCTCTGCTCCTTGTTTGTATTCATGATTCCAAATTGGATTGACCCTGGACCCACACACCATCCAAGAGAATAGTTCTCTAAAAAGATGCTTCCCTAGATTCCAGGATCCAGTATCACTCATGAAGTTTTGTTCAATATTTACATGGAGAAGCCTGAAACATCAGAATTCAACATCTGTTGTGGAATCCTTCAAGGTGAAAGTGAAGAAATTGTCTAGTGCACATGCACGTGCACACATACCACACTCATTGTGAAAAAATATTTAAATCTGCTGCTTAAAACCATGCCCATTTAGCCCTGGCTGGTTGCTCAATAGATAGACACAGATCTGTGAACCCAAAGGTTGCTGGTTCAATTCCCAGTCAGGGCACATAACCAGGTTGCCAGCCAGGTCTCCAGACAGGTCCATAGCTGGAGGCAGGTGAAAGGCAACCACATGTTGATGTTTCTTTCCTTGTCTGCCTCCCTCCCTGCCCTTCTCTCTAAAAATAATGAATAAAAAAAAATTTTTTTAAAGATATATAGATAGATAGATATAGATATAGATATAGATATAAACATGTCCATTTAAATATACCAGTAATTCTATTTATTTTCATTCACCTTTCTGGAAACATCTGTTTATGAAGTAGCTTCTTCCTCTAAAGTATACAACATATTGCTAACTTCGAAAAATTAAATTACAATGGGGTCAGTCCAGCTGCATGTCTATGTCATGACTTTGAGGGGCGAAATACTCACACTTGAAAGCTTGCCTTAGCCTGTGTCGGGGAGAAAGCAGAGAATGAATGTTCAAGGAGAGCTAATAGACATCAAGATGAACTTGAGCTAAACTTCAGTCTGCACTCAGAGGGAGCCTCAGGCTCAGCACAGGGAAAGGGAGGCTAGAAGGATTCTGTAAGCTTCTGAAGATCTTGAAATCTCTGTATCTTTGGCCAATTTAGCTGTGTCTATGCAGTTATTCAAAACATGTGCTTACTTTCTATAGTGGTTATGATTTAAATTAATGAAACTATGCAAAAAGTATACAGTGAAAACATAGTTTTCCTCTAGTCCCTGGTTAGGAACCTCCTGTGTGTCCTTCCTGAGATGTGTAGATAGATGTTGATGGGTAAATATTCTCCCTGCATCTGTTTTCACTCAAAGGGTAGCAGCCCTACACTCTACACACTTTTTTCTGCAACATGTGCAAATTTAGGAAACAAAAGAATAGAAAGCTTCAAAACAAATGTTCACAGTTTACTTTTCAAATCTGGCCCAACCTTAGGCAATAGATGGCTAGAAGTCCATCGTGTTACTTCTTCAGTGCCTGACTTGAACCAACGTACAAAGCCATTAAATCATAGTGCTGTTATTCTTTCATTAAATGCATATTACAATGTGCATTCCCTATACCCTTGTTCCCTCTCTAATTTAGTGCAGCAACGGTCCTTACCCTGGATAAAATGATAAAGATGACTGTGTTGACTATAAGCAGTTCTTCAGCATGTTAGGCTATTTATCAGTTGCAAGTGGAATCGCCAAAGCATTCGCGCATGATCATGAAAATAAGTTTCATACTCTTCTGTGAGACGTTAGTTAACCATTTTTAGGAAACCAAGTAGAAAAAACATTGCCTTCTCTTCTTGGGAATCTAATTTCTGAATAGTGTCTAATTCACTGAGAGTCCATTACATGCCATCAACAGTCAAGAGTTTCAAGAAGTTAGACACTGACTAAAACTTTCCTTTTCTTCCTTCCTTCCTTCCTCCCTCCCTTCTCTCTGCCTCTCTGTCTCTCTCTTTCTCTCCTTCCTTCTTTTCTTTCTTTTCTTCTTTCTTTCCTTCCTTCCTTCCTTTTACTGATTCTTTCTATTTTTGAAGATGAATTCCCAGAAATCTGCTTACTTGACTATTAGCCAAGAGTAGCAAATGAGGCCTGAACAATGTGCCCTGTTTGATTCCAAAAGCTAAACCTCTTAGATAATCCCCTGTTAAGTAAACCACTTCCCTGCTGTGAGGAAACATAGTCACCATTCTGATTATTAAATTGAAGTCCAAACCTTCAGTACCTCAAAATGTGATCTTCTTTGGCCATAGGGTCTTGGCAGAGGAAATTAAGTTAAAGCAAGGTCAGTAGGGAAGGCCCTAATCCAATATGACTGGTGTCCTTATGGAAATAGAAATTCGGACATAGGCAAATACTCACAAAGGGAAAGCAAAGTGAATGTGAAGAGGCACAGGGAAAAGATAACCATCTACAAGCCAAGGAGAGAAGCCTGGGACAGCCCTGGCTGGTAGCACAGTGGATAAGGCACCAGCCTGCAAACCCAAAAGTCTCTGGTTCAATTTCCAGTTAGTGCACTTACCAGGTTGCAAGCCAGGTCTCCAGCCAGGTCTGTAGCTGAAGGCAGGTGAAAGGCAACCAAACATTGATATCTTTCTCTCTGCCTCTCTCCGTTCCCCACTCTCTGAAAATAATAAGTAAAATCTTTTTTAAAAAGAATCCTGGGACAGAGCCTTTCCTCACAACCTTTGGAAGGAGTCAACCCTGCCAGCACCTTGATTTCTGACTTCTGGCCTCCGACAATGCATTTCTGTTTTTAAGCCACCCAGTTTGTGGTACTTTATTACAGAGTGATGTAATGGTATTAATGTGGCACTGGTTTGACAAAATCATGGAGTAAAAGCAATCCTTAGGAGTGTGTCTAGTCCATCATCTTGCCTCTAAGCATCTTTCCCAGATGACTCCCATTTAAAAATTGTGATAAATCTATCTAGAACTGCCTTAATGTGTGACTAAGAATAAAGACTCCTTCTAACTAACATGGCTCAGTGGATTGGCACTAACCTGTGAACCCAAAGATTACTGGTTCGACTCCCAGCCAGGGCACATAACCAGATTATAAGCCAGGTCTCCAGCCAGGTCCATAGCTGGAGGCAGGTGAAAGGCAACCATACGTTGATGTTTCCCTTCCTTTCTTCCTCCCTCCCTGCCCTTCTCTCTGAAAATAATGAATAAAATCTTAAAAAAAACAAAAACAAAAACAAAAACTCTTGAATCAGGCTGCTGGAGTCAAAACCCACCTCTTCCGTTAGCCCTGGTTTCACCATTGGCAGGTTACTTAATTTCTGTAGACCTTAGTTTCCTCAGCTGCAGACTGGTAATAACAAGAGTACCTACCTCAGACAGCTGTAAGAACTAAATTAATGAGTTCACATCAAAGCTTAGCATAGTGCTCAATAAATTTTAGCTATTGTCATTTTCATTTTGGCTGCAACTTTTTAAATGAGCTGAGGCTCATGGCAGAATTTAGCTGTAGGTCAGCCCTGGTTTTTGAATGTGTTGGCCAGAGACAGGAAGAAGAGCAACTTTAGTTCTGAATTTTATAAGTTGAGCATGATAAAAATGGCTTGGACCTACAAGAGAGCACTCAGTGATGAAAGGGAGGACAGCCCCACAAAACACCCACTGTCACCATTTCCTCAGCCTCCGCTCTGTGGAGGGTCCCACTTGAGGTGCTGTCACTGTGCAGGACCAAGTCTGAGGGCTGAGGACTGGCTTGACAGGGCTTTCAGTCACTTGAAGGGTGTTAGAATTGGGAATGGCAGCACTTCAAGGCCTTTCAGATCTTTGAGCCATCTTCTTATCTTAAACAAAAGGGAACAAAGAGGGAGAGAAACACTCTCCCTTCCTCTCTCTCTGAAAAATAATAAATAAAACCTTAAAAAATAATAAACTAAAATAATCAGTTCTCTAAAAAAATAAAATAAAATAAAAGAAGAAGAAAAGAAAAGAAAAGGGAATAGAGGCCCTGAATGGTAGGGGAACGTGAACAGAATTATCTGGCAGATTATAATAGAGCAACGAAATAGCCTTCCTCTGTTGTGAGAAAGATAAGAGAGTGCTGGAATGTAGAAGGAAGAGTGACCCCAAAGAGTGACTAAATACAAATCTAAGAACCCAACATTATTGACCCTGAAGAGATGCAGAAATGACGATGATGATCATGGTGATGATGATATTAGCCATCACTGAGCCACTAGCACACAGGTGGCAAACACAAGGCCTATGGGCGGCCCTCCACCTTGTTTTATCCGGCCTGGCACCTTGTTTCTACCCAGCCCCCTTAACTGTTAAGGAGTAGTTACATGTACACAGTCCTAAAATGACATTCGGCCCTTCGAAGGCAACCTCGAGGTTGATGTGGCCCCCGGTGAAAATGACTTTGATACTCCTAAACTAACCCATCTATGGCACTGTGTTAATTGTTTTGTATATATGATTACCTCAATTAATTTTCATGCAGCCTTGCAAATTGGTGACAAAGAAAATTAGAGCTCAGATTAGGGCACTCAGCCTACCCAGTGCCCAGAGCCAGCGGGTAAAAATGAGGGCCATCGGCACCTTCTTTGGACAGCCTCTTAGAGGCAGTCACCAGCAGCAGATGCTGCTAAGGGCCCTCCTTGCTGCTAAGGGTGCACTCTGCCCTGTGAGTACTTTTAGAACATCCAAGTCTCAGCAATGAGAAGTTACATACTTTATCAGTGAAGTGGATCCACTTAGCTTTCCCTACACAGTCTGTGAAAACTTTCATTATCAAAAGTAACCACCACAACCAGCATGGTTCCTCATACAGTCTTTGGTAATATTGGGATCTGGTGTTGCTTGCTTTTATGCCTCTAGAAACTTGCAGAAATCTTTACTTTTCACCAAGATAATGACTTAGCAGTATTTCCTCTTGTTCTTTTCTAGTATGGTGCAATGCAATGCAGTGGCTACCACAGGAAATACTGTGGTCAGATGTTGAACTTAAGCCATTACATGGACTAGAACACTGTGGAATGTATAATAAGAGTAACCTAATTAGAGGTTTTGGTTCTTCATTAGGCAACAAAGCAGCACCTGGGGATGACAAGAGAAACATCACTTGGAGGACCTGACTTACGGCTGTTAGTTACCAATGCTTCCATTTAACCCCAAACTAGGAGCAAACACAGGGGACCCCACATGGGACATCCCTCAGCCCCCAGAAGCAGGGTGCTACAGGGGAGACCATGGACAGATGCTCGCATGTGTGCATACTGGCCTATTTCCTAACAGCGTTGTATTCGTCTCTCAGGTGACAAGCACTTCCTCGGCACCTTCTGTTTTCAGAGCCCAGGAGAAGGCTGGCAGAATGTCCTGTTGCAAGATTGGACAAGCTCTCCCTCCATCTCATCCCTAGATGGTTAAAGTAGCAACTGCTCTTTAATTTCAGCAGGAAGTGAAGTAAGACCACCTGTACGTCTTGTAAATTGCCAAAGAGGCTTGCAAAAGGTACGCTATGAATGCAAAATAAGTTGACGCAGAAAGTGTGAGTGAATAATGGTAGACATGCCACTTATTATAGCGCATTATCCAGTGTAATTTCCTCAACAACCTTATGGTGGATGCTATTATGCTGCTTCATTTTACAGAAGAGAAAACTGGGGATTTGGGAGAGGTTGAGTGTCATGCCCAAAGAAAAACACACACATGCACGCGTGCACACACACGTCAGACACTAGCAGGTGCCCTGCTCCTCCTTCCCTCCCACACAGGCAAGTTTTCAAAATGACCTATACATGTGTTCTAATTTCCTTCCCTTGCTTTGAAGTAGTTAAGGCTATTATAGTAAGAGAAGTGGGCCAGTAAAATATTTCCACATTTACTATACACCCCAGGCTACCACCAATTCCACCTGGAAGGCAGGAGAGTACTTTTTAATCTATGTGAACTCTTCTGTGATACAAACCTGCCCTAAATAAAAATGAGAGGAAAATAAAAACTAAAAAGATTAAAAACTTGCTAGGAACATATTTTGATATTACATTGGCATGGGTCGCTAGGAAAGCCTGTGTGTGACTTTTAGTGAAGCCAGAAGCAGGACGACAGCAACAGGAGAGTCCGCACTGTGGGAGGTGGGCCACTCCAGGGCAACCCATTAGTGAGTGGGTCGCCTCATTTGACCGCAGACAGCGCAGGATTGGAAGCTCAGCAGTTTCTTATCATTGTCAAAGAGCAACTGGTCACACCTCAGCTGGAAATGGCTGCATGAGATATTTTAGGGTCAAATTTGAGAGAGATTTGTTTTTTTAATCAATTAAACGAGCACACAAAATATATCCCACAAAAGTCCACAAACTTTTATAATATTTTTACAGTCAGAGATAGCATATTTGTGAAGCCAGCCCATGTAGCTGTGTGTCAAGTTGAATCTAGGAAGCTGTTCCAAATTTGGGATGAGGGACAGGCCAGAGGCAAAGGAAGCTACGATTTACGGTGAAGTAGTCTCCCTGTGTGGTCTTGTTGTCATGGTAACCCGGAAACACACATTGTGAAAGGGCCTCTATCAAAAAAATATTGTGTAACGCAAGGTCACACGGGCTATTAGAGGCTAAATCAGGGGTTTAGTGCTAGCGTTTTTAATTTCCAAATCCAGCCTCTTTCCACCATGTGGAACCTCATCTCCTTGTGGTGATTGATACTCAATGAGTAAGGAAGCCAAGGGTCCTGTTGGATTTTACTCCTAATGGTCTGGGTGCAGGACGCTGCGACTTCCAGGGGACTGGACAAACCCCATCCTGACGCCGGTCCCCTCCCTACCCTATGACTCCCCCAACATCCCTGGCTCCAGGGAACAAATGAAATTGAGATTCCCTGTGCTTACGCCTGCACCTGTGCTCCGGTTGGGTCAGAATTAAAGCAGGCAAGCCCAATGCTGCCACTGGACACAAGGGGGCGCCTGAGGATCACAAAATCCCTACATTCCTAGGCAGGGTCCAGGAACAACTTCTGTCTGCTTCTAAGAAGGATCTCCTCTACTGGATCAAAAGCAACCATGTTTTGCAACAAACGCATTTCTTTGTTTAGTAGCCTTTCCTAATGGAGACTTCTTCCTTTTCGTTTAGCACCAGGTTAGTGCTATAAGAACACCGTGAAAGAACCGGTCCCCTCTGTCCCGTGAAAAACCTTCCTCCTCCCAGCCCCACTACGGCTAGTCCCCAGGACACAAGCAATCCCTGATACATGTAATATTTTTAAAGGGGATCAGAAATACTCCAAGGCAAAAAAGAAAAACAGCCTCCATCTCCAAAGCCTCGCCCATCTCCTGCGCCCACAGCTCACTGGGCTTACATGCCTCGTGGAGAAAGGAGCGTGGAGTGGGGAAGTCACCCCTTGGAGAAGCTGTTGCTGTCGCTTCCTGGGGAGCCCAGGGCGCGGCAGAAAGGGGGGCGTGGCCGGGGGTTCCCCTCTTGCAGAGCCAGGTGCAGAGGGCCCACGGGCCCCTGCACACCGCGGCCTTTCACAGCGGGGCTCTGGGCAACACCCTGCGAAATAAGCGGCGCTGGCAACCCAGGTTTGGCAGGAATATGCAAACGAGACGCCGCGAGTCTCCCACCGCGCGCTTTCGGATCTTTTTAAAAATTCAGCCACTAACCATGACTAACCAAAAATAGACAAGAAAGAAAAAGTGGTCTGACCCGCACTTAGTTTCTCCCACTGACCTTCTTGTGCGGGAGCCAAAGTCCTTTTCAGAAGCGAGAGAAAGGTGGTTGGGGTCTCAGCGAGGGGCTGGGGCGGCGAGGTGCGAAAGGCGGCCCCACCTCCGCTCTCTCACAAAAGCTTTGCGGCTGATAAAGGCGCGCTTCTCGCTCGCGTCAATCAACCTCCGCGGCCCTATTTTCGTTGCTACTCAGAGGTAGAAAGAGCGAGCGTTGGCTACAAAGCCCCCATCAACGTATTCAGGGAAATCACGGGGAGGCTTAATGAGGAATGTCTGTAAACTTGCCAGGCCGCTAATTGTGCGTATCATTTCCTTACAGTCGCTCCAACCTGTCACTCCGGCCCCAGTAATCACTTTGGCTCCCATGCTCCTCCTTTGTGTGCCCACTCCCTGGAGATGGGCCTGGAGGGGGCCACCTTGGGGCCAGGCACGTCCCCATAATAAAATGTGACAACGAGTTTGGGGAATTTGCTGGCTAAACATAATTATTAACACGCACACACACACACACACTGTCTTCGTAGTCATGGCTTTTCCAAAGCTGGAACGATTGATTGGTAAGGCTCCCCTGTCCCTACCACTTTGAGGACAGGGGCAGGCACAGGGCCGGTATTGACTGACTGACCCACTCTGCCCTCCCGGAAAGGGACGTCTTTAAAATAAAGCCACAATCAACTGTCAAACCAAACCTAATACAAACATCCGCCTGGTGAAGAAACAGCAACTTGTTTAGAAGATGAGTTACACCCACATTCAAAAGTCCTGGCAGCCTTGGAGGGGAATCCACAGTTTTGGACATTTCTTTTGTCTTGCTATCAGTGAACAGAAGATTGCAAGCTTTTGTTATAAGATTAGAGTCAGGAGGTGCAGAGTGGAAGGTGGGACAAAGACTGTGTGTTCCCTGCTAGAGCAGAAGGAGGAAGAGCCGGCCTTCCTGTCAGCTGGAACAGGACTACCATATCAACACTGATAAAATGAAAACCCTCCCAGTTCCCACCTCTGCAGGCTGGGAGAAGTTTCCCTGCGTGCCACCGCCCCACACACACCCTTCCCACATTCCCCAGCTCCTAGCCCCCAATTCTCCTCCTGTCTTTCCTACCTGACCTTGTCCTTGCTATAAAACACAAAGCGCATGCACCACCTTTCCCCAAAACCTTCTCTGAGCCTTCAACACCTTTTCATGTTTCTTGGATTTTATCTCCTTATTGAGATCAGGACAGGTATTAGGAGTCACATTTTTTAGATGGGAAAAGCGAACCCAGGGATCACAATTGACCTTCTTGGGGGCACAGAGGATCACAGCAACACTGGAACTTTAAGGTCTCCTTCTGCCAGCCCAGTAGACCACAGTTAACTCCTGATTGAGGAGAGGTACCTTTGGCCTTTGTCCTTTTGTCTCCCCCTGAAGCTCAAGTGAGCCACCTTGGGACCTCAGAGCTGCCACTGGCAGTGGACCAGGGTGGCTTTTTCCTGGCAACTCCCCTTGATGGGGTGGGGTCAAGGGCATAGGTAGGATAGAAACCACTTGTTAATTGTAGGTTTAGGACTTATCTTCTAACTTCCCTTATGCAGTTTTCCCCCTCAGCCTTGGTTATTAGGACTAACTGGGACATGCCGGCAGGCTTTTCAAAGATACTTTTAACACTTTTATAACCTGCAAAAGGAACTGCAGTTCTATCTGTGCATATAGCATGCTGAGGGTCCTGCTGCATTCGGTCAATCCTCAATGTCCCATTTCTTTTCTTCCCATCCTGTGTCAACAATTCCTAGCATTCTCACTGAGGGCAGGAAGAGGGAAGGTGGCGGTGGGAAGTGGGTGCCACTCTGTCAGATCAGTGTGCAGTAGCTAACCAGGGGAGACAGGGGACCACCTGGTCCCACCAACATTTTCATCATCTGACTTGCTCCCTGTATTCTTCCTTTGCTTCCACATTAGAAGGAAAGCAGGAGGAAAACGAGAGCTGAAATCCATGGGTACATCCCCACATCTCAAAAGTTGTGTATTCCAGAGGTCACTAGAAGAGTAGCTCTAGTTTTGACAGGGGCCAAGGTTATATTCAAGCAAGGTGGAGTCAGGCTCTCGGTCCTTGGAGCAGCCTGGAGACTGAAGGCACCCATCATCATGCCACCTACCTAGGTTCCACCCCCAAGCTGCCCACATGCCTTTGGGTGCTAGGATCAGTGCTTCCCTGCTGAAGAGTGGACTGGTCACCACCCCCTTCCCAACGCTGGCCTGGCCCCAGTCTCTGATTGCCCACATGAGAGGACCCCACCCACCGTCACCCTAAGCATTTGATGTGATACCTAAACAAGGACTTCCTTCTCTGGGTTTCTTTAACACCAAGAGCGTTGCACATTTTCCCTGGGCTTAGTAAATGTCTTTCCCAGGTGCGAGTCCAAGGCCCTCGGGGAGCCTGGCTGGGCGGGAGCACGGACACTTAAATGGCCTCTCTTAAGATGTTGCTGCAGAAACTCAGGTGGCCTCCAGACGAGTTGGTGTGTCCTAATTCTCTGTTCAAGTTGAGTCGTTCTCCTGCTACAACACTTCCTAGAATAGGGGGGAGCTGGTGTGCCTTTGGTCCCCAGTTTGCATCCCTCAATTTATGAAAAACTTCCCTGCCACTAGGCTGACTGTCAGGTCCGCCTTAACTCTCCCTGGGGGCCTGCTGGGTCTTTATTATGCAAACAGAACTCCCTAGTTACTCCCCCCACCCCACCCCCTAAAAACAAGCCCTGATTTGTCTAGACAAATCCAGGACAGGGTACAGAATGGGTTTTATTCTGAGACCTACCCCATTAATCATACGTTGGGAATTGAAAATAAATTTCTCATGGACATAATGTGTCAACTGGTCATTCGGGTGCCTCTCCAGCTAGCAAGGGCCCATTGAACCAAACATGGCTTGGCCGGACAACTAAACATAGTAGGCTCTGTTCTGTGATTTGGCTACGGAAGGCACACAATCAAGAAGGAGGGGAATTTAGAAAGAAAGAAGAAGAAAACATCGTTCTCCTTTCCTGGGTACAAGGCTGGTCCTGGGAAAGTTCCTAAAACAAACCAAACACTTTGTGTCTTTGGCATCCTGCCATCTATCCACTGGGACCTAGTGCCCCCCACCGCCCAAGGGTTCCAGGACTCCCTGGGTTTGAAATGCCACAGCCCATCACCCCACCCAGGCTGGCCTCCTCCAGGGCAGACTCCAGGCACCAGCATTAGACTCACCCTATCCCACAGACCCTCTGCATGGATAGAAGAAAGGCAGCAAAATCACTTCATGATCAAGTGTGAGGCTGACTGCACTTTGGTTTTCCCGGGGAATGTGCAGGTGGACCTTCAGGTGGGAAAGCAACACAGGCGGAGCTCCAGAGCTAAGGGTTTACCCTACATCGTTCATTCTGCAGTGTTTGACACCAAGAACACTAAGCCCCAGGACCATAGCACAAAGGAAAGCATGTCATTGTCCTTAAGAAGCTTACATTGTTGCATCACCTTGTTTCATTTTCACAGTCACCTAAAAGCCTGCTACTGTCATGTCCCCATTTACACAGCGAAAAACCTGAGGTACTTAGAGATTAAATAGCACAGCCCAAAAATATGCTGGTTAAGTAATGAACCTAAGATTCCCAGCCAGGTTCTCTGCAGTGCCTGAGCCCATGTCTTCACCACCAGCCTGGTCACCTGGGAGCAGGGCTCCCCAACTCCTGGCTTCTACTACAGGTGGGACCAAAACCTTGGTCAGTTTCAATGGCCCCAAGCTGTTCTTGCTTTTGTCCCTTTCCTGTTCTTCTCAGGAGACCACATGTTTTTCCCAAGCTGAAGGGAGGCAGAGGAGACAGGAAGGCTGGGAGCTATGGGCGTAAGTGAGCTGGGGACTACCGCCTCCTTGAAGCCTCAAGAACTGATAATTGTTGGAAAGGTGAGTCCTTGTGTAGATAGTTCCATGTTGAAATAAAATATTGACAGTAATAGATTCATTCAAAATCTTTTACCTAGGACCCGGACTCTCTCTGGACCCTTGGAATTCGGGACATGCCAAGAGGACACTCTTTTAGGATGTGTGTGCCTTTCCTGGACTTCACCATGTTCCAGTGTAACATGGCACACGCTTTCCTGAGGTATTATGTGGAGGCTGAAGGCAACATACCCCAGATCCTGAAGTTTTCAACCTGAGGAATGTGTGGGATGCTTTCCAATTGCTGTTCCGTGTACTTTACGAGTGGAAATCTTGCTCTTGCTGCGGTGCTTGGAAAGCCCCATCGGAAGGGACAGTAGCAGTAGCTTTCAGTGGGGTCCAACCCGACACGATGGTCGGGACGCGTCTTCCTGGGCCAGCCACACAGACCCTTGTTGTGTCTAACTTGATGAAGCACTGAGAAGCTGTGGGTGGCGTGAGTCTGGATTGTGTCTGATGAAATGGGGCCAGAGGTGGCCAGCGAAGATGTATGTGACCTGCCTTATGAGTAACGCAGCCACTGGCCCCCTAAATGGTGGGGGCTGGGGTCCCTGGACCCCTCCTTTGCTGCCTGAGCCACCTGGCTGGGGCAGCTGCCATGGAACTGTGCAGTTACTGGTCAGTATGAAGCATGGTTGGCCTCAGGGTGTCTTTTCTCCTCCACGTTCAGGGGCTTCTTGGCTAAAATACTCACTTGATTGAACACCCAGTGCCAGCCCCAGCACTTCTCAGGAGGGGGCTTGTGCCCTCCTGGAAGAACGAGGCTGGTGACATGTTGAGATTAGAGAGGCAGAAAGGAAACAGAGAAAGTATTTGCTTCCTCTTTGATGCCAGCAACTAGGGACACTGACGGGGGCGAGAGCCCTGCCCCACCCCGTTGGTTCTCGACGGGCCAATCAGGGCCAAACTTAAATATCCCAACAACTGGACAAATGATGCTACAACGCAGAATGCGATTTTATGTTGGCATTAAAAATTATGCTTCTAAGACATGAGGCTGCGGTGTGAACATGGGGAAGCAAAAGAAAATACGTAAATATGCGAACATGAAGCAAATACTTAGTCTGAGAGATCAGAGACTTAAAGAAAAGGATAGATTAAAACCTAAAAAGAATGAAAAGAAAGATCCTGGTGCCCTCAAGGAAAGAGAAGTCCCCCAGTATGCTTCCTGTTTATTCTTCCAATATAACACACACCTGGGCCCACCTTACCACATCCTGGTTGATACCAACTTTATCAACTTTTCCATTAAGGCTAAACTGGTCTTGGTGCAGTCAGCAATGGCCTAGGGGTGTGCCAAGTGTACCCCTTGTATAACTCACTGTGTAATGGCTGAAAATGACACAGTCCTTGGGGCAGACGTATTGAGTGGCTTTAAGGATTGCCCAGGATCCAAAATTTGAACGATCACCATGCACACAAAGGAGCCTGTGCAGATGACTGTTTAGTACAGAGAGTAACCCAGCACAAGTCTTACATTGTGGCCACAGCTGACCTGGATGAAGAAGCAGGAAGACACCTGGAGTTCCCATCATGCACATTTCTAACCATAGGTCCAACATTGCGTGGATGCCAGATGCTTACGGAGCCCCTCGGTTCTAAACTTAAAAGACAAACTTCCTCTGCTCTCCTTCCATCAACCGTCTCTGTTGCCAGTTTATTAGACATGTTACACACTGAGTTATTATTGCTCCACTCACCCATTTGCTGTCTGGTTAAATAATTCACTTCTTGATGTTTTGAAAATGATATTTTGTATCACTTTAATATTTGTTCCATCTTTTTATAAATCAGATGACTGCTCATGAAAAAAAAAATCTATTACCTAAAATATTCAGAATATATAAATCCTTTGTACAATCCAGTGTAAGGCAACTCCACTCACTAGTCACTGAGTTAAAGAAGCAAGGAGAGACCTTGAAAAAGGGATCAAGATCAGAAAGGAGGTGCCAGCCACCCCTGACCTTGCTAGAATTGAATATCTGTGTGGCTCTTCAGGGCAACTCATTGTTCTTCAGATACAAAAAGGAACAATCCAAGGCATGCTTCCTCTGCTAATGTTTGGTCTCAGAGAAATACTCTTGACCTCTGCAAGATCAGAATGCCCCCACACCTATAATGTAGAACTTTGAACACCACCTAGCTCAGCTTCAAGTTCTGTATTCTCAAAGATGGTTGGCCATCTCCTCCCTGTAGAATAGCTACTGCGTATGTACTTCTGGTCAGCAAAAGAATTCTGACCCAGAAAGAGGAATCCTACACCCACCTCTCCTTGCACCCCACTTCCCCACCTAGAAGTGCACACCTCTTCCCTCCTCCCCCAGGGCAAGAGTTTTTTTAATACATTATTTATTTTTTAATTTATATTTTAAATATATTTTTACTTAAAATATAGTTTTATTTTAATATTTTTAGAGAGAGGGGAAGGGAGGAAGAAAGAGGGAGAGAAACACCAACGTGTAGTTGCCTCTCATGTGCCCCCAACTGGGGACCTGGCCCACAACCCAGCCATGTGTCCTAACTGGGAATTGAACCAGTGACACTTTGGTTCTCAGGATGGCTTCCAATCCACTGGGCCACACCACCAAGACCCGGGCAAGGCTTTCAAAGGGCCAACCACACACTGCTCGAAGGCTATCCCTGATAGCTTAGCTGCAGAGTAAAACTCACAGAGAGCGAAAGAAGTGAGAAGCAAGAAGTTTAAGTGAGACAGGTTTTGAAAGGGAAGAAATGGAGCTCTTTGAATTATTTCCATTATTTTTACTTTAGTTTATTTGGTTTTTATTTTTAAGTCACTTT
The DNA here is from genome assembly GCA_004026585.1 of Noctilio leporinus. NCBI lineage: Eukaryota > Metazoa > Chordata > Mammalia > Chiroptera > Noctilionidae > Noctilio > Noctilio leporinus. The sequence continues at coordinate 321,387 of PVIW01000660.1, read as the reverse complement.
TTTAAAAACATGTTATTTACTATTTTTAGAGAAAGGGGGAAGGGAGAGAGGCAGAGAGGGAGAGAGACATCAGTGAATGGTTGCCTTTCACCTGCCTCCAGCTATGGACCCGGCTGGAGACACGGCTTGCAACCTGGTTATGTGCCCTGGCTGGGAATTGAACCAGCAACCTTTGGGTTCACAGGCCAGTGCCTTATCCACTGTGCCACCAGCCAGGGCTTTATTTCCATTATTTTTAAAAACTGAATTGAAATGATATGTTTACCTTGTAATAGTGTGAGCTAATAGGCCCCAAAGATGTGCATGTGAGGTGTGAGGTGAATCAGCATGTCTACATTGTCCTATCTGAGTGTATGTGTGTGTGTGTGTGTGAGAGTGAGCCTGCCATAGAAGGGCATCCCATCCAGGGTGGGGTCCCAGCTAGCAGTCTGAGCAAGCAGGAGAGGCTCTGGCAACCTGTGGCCTGAACTGGAATAAGTGAATTGAAAAATCATTATCTTACTTGGGTTTATGAATCTTTCATTCTATCCCATTTTAATGGCTAACATTAGAAGTGGATGGGGTCTTTACTTGGAAGAAGTCTGGCGATGTTCTTGTGATCAGAAATATACCATAGGGACTTAACTCTTGTTTCCATCCATTAGCCTCTGGTAAAATTGGTTTCAGTATAAGTTGTTTTGCTTCAAGTCCTAGTTTCCAAGATTTTCCCATGACATTTAGTGAGGACTTCCTGTAGGATTTAGAGACAGCACTTGCTTGGTAGAGAGGCCCTCAGAAGCCTTGTTCGGTGCATGCTCACTGTTAAGTTTTAGGGGTGAAGAGATGCCGGAGGGGTGGAACTTAAAGACGCTACATCCAGGTGACTTTCAGTGATGTCCCTTTTCCCCTCAGTAACCCTTCTGGGACAACATGACATTAACTCTTTCGCTGTCTCTTCAGCAACATTTGACCATTCTACTCAATTAAAAGCTTTTAAAGGAGTTTAGAAGAAAAAAAGGTCAAGATATAAATTTAAAGGCTCCCTCACAGTGACCAGAACAGCGTCACATGTGTCAACTCCTGTGAGTCACCCTGGAAGGTAAGCGGGATAAATGTGTGCCCGCGACATCATGCAGCTTTCCTTAGAGGCTCCAGTCACCGAGAGGACTGCTTGCTTGCCTCAGATTCAACTGCTGTTTTACAGCCATGCGCCGCATAACGATGTGGTTCCATAGGGCTATAACAAAGCTGAAAAATTCCTATTGCCTGTTAACATCATAGCCACCCTAAAGTCACAGCACAACACGTTACTCACATGTATGTGGTGATGCTGGAATAAACTAACCTCCTGTGCTGTCAGTCATATAAAAGTGTAGCAAATACAATTATGGATAGTACAGAATAGTTGGCAATATTAATAAAGAACTCTATTACTGTATTTATTATGCTATACTTCTTACCATTATTTTAGAGTGTACTCTTTCTATTTATACCATGATACTTCAGCAGCCACCACATCCATCCGCACCATGTCTCCTTACTGCACTATGTTCCCTTGTGCCTGATTTCATTTTATGTTTGCACAGTAACATGCTGTACAGGCTTGTAGCCTGGGAGCAACAGGCGGTACCATCTAGGATTATGTAGGTTCATTCTAGGATGTTTACGCAATGACAAAATTGCCTAACAATGAACTTCTCGGAACATATCTCCATTGTTCATTGTGGCATGACTGTATTTACTTAGCTGATGTGCATACGGCATCAATTAAGTGGCAGGTGCAATGTCAAGGGCTATGGATTTAAGAGTGAGAGCTAGGCGTTGTCCCTGAGATTCTCACACAGGCTATGAGAGAGCTCGAAGAAGAAGCAGGGCGATTTTAATGTGCGCCAGGATGAGAATGGAGGTGCGCTAACAAGGCCCAAGAGTTTGCAGAAAGCAAGCATGCACCCACTTGATTAAAGAGAGACCTGCCCAGGAAATTACAAATAAAAATTAGAATAGGTTAGCCAGCTGAGCTGTTTGGCCCCACCCTGTAATTTGAAGGAGAGTGCAGGAATAATCATTGGAGCTCCTTTCACATTCTTCTGCCTCTTGCTTCCCAGGAACAAGCATCTTGCATAACCAGATGTGGCAGGAGGCCTATCACTAATATCAGCCTGTCCTGACAGATTTATTTTTCCACAGAATAAACCAAGAATTGGTTTGTCATATATTCAAGTGCAAAGAACAAGTTACTGCTGCTGGCTAGTCAGGGCTGGCTTGGCCCTTCATAGCTGGAGAAGCCGGCACCCAACTAGGGAGAGAGCAATCCAGTTTAGAACAAGGAGGCCCCTCGTGTGACTGAAGCCCTCTTTTCCAAGGGCTTTTAGGAAATTGCATTAGTGTTGGCTGAAGGCAAGACAATAAATCACACTGGCCAGAATCGTCTCCTCTGACCTCAATAGAAAGCAAGTCACTGAAGGTTTCCTTTGGACAGGAGGTTTTAATAGGAGTTAAGAGAGGTTTTAGGAGGATGTTGGGCAGTAAGAGCAGAATGGAATGGATGGAGAGGGAGTTAGGTCTGTGTGGGTCAGAGCAGGATATTTCCTCCCCCACTTATTTAGAACTTGGTGTGGCATCATGGCGCACAGTAGACACCCAGTGGCCAGCCTGACTAAGGTAGGGTCCTGGATCCCATACTTAATATCCGTAAGACCTTGTGCAAGTTATTTATCTATCCTCTCTTACTTCAACTTCTTCATTGTGAAATGGGGTCGATAATGCTACTAATAATCCAATTCACAGGGTTATTAGGAGGATTAAATGAGTTAATACTTAGAAAGTGCTTAGAAGAGGTCTTGGCACATTTGAAACAGTCAATAAATACCTGCCATCATTATAGTTGTTGCTAGATAGTATAAGTCTCTAGAATCCATAGAGGTAAAAATGAGGAAATAAAGGAAAATGTTTCCTAGGTAATCATCTTATGCTAAAGCATGTTGCATTGAGCTTCGTAATTTATAAAGAATCCTTCCATGTTATCTCCATTTTCTGACTTGTAGAATTGTAAAAATGGTATACTTTGGGTAAGGCTTCCCAAAGCAGTAAATGAGATACTTCATATGAAGTGCCCAGGAAAAGGTAGCTGTTACTGTTCCATAGTATTCCCTGGTGGTTAGCAGGTTCTCACTCAGTATTTATTGAGTGAATGAACAAATAGTATCCTCATGAAGGCCCTACAGAGTTTATTCTCTCTGGTTTGTTTGTTTATTTGTTTGTTTGCTTGTTTTTGAGGTAAAGAAAAAAAGTTTAAAGAAGCTCAACAGCTTGCACATGGTCTGCCAGCTATTTAGGGAAAGAGTCATGACTCCCACTCTAGTTTACTTTCCAAGATATCAAAGCTGACTCCTAAATCAAGATCTGGTGGCCATTTCCTTAAGGGTGGCCTTACACACTGACCACCGGAGCTTAGACCCATTTTGAGAATTATAATTATAGGCAGCCTTCTAAGGGCACCTTGAAAAATAAAGCCAAAATAAAGGCCCCAGATATCAGACTGGTCACTAAAAAATGTATTTTACCATAATTAAAAATCAATTCAAGTTTAACCTTCAAAGAATGGAAAATCATGATTAACTTGTTTTACTTCTAGGTTCACTTGTCCTTTAATCCAAAGGCCATTCATTCCTGGGCCTCACCTCTCATCAGAAGTCAGCAGGATGTCCTTAGTTCTTCACAGCCTGCACCTCTGGCCACTCTCACTCTGTCCAGGGTCCCTTCACATGCCTTGGGAAATTCAGTATGGGCCCAGGGTCCCCTGAAAGACCCTGGCAACCCTGGATCTGTAAATGAGGATTGCACATGTTTCCTAAAAAAAAGAACCCTGCCCGGCCACTTCTGGACCTGAAACTGACAGGCAGGCTTTCATATCATTCTTCAAAAATGAACCTTCCACAATACATCTCTGATAGCTCACCTAGAGATCAAGTTTTTGAGGGTAAACATTAAGATGCTAGCCATTGAACCTGCCTTCTTTGAAGTTTCTGTAAAACAAGCTTAGAACTCACTGCGGTGAGTTTGAAATGAACTATATTTAAAATGAAGACCGAAGAAGCAGAGATAAAACACTGAAAACCTAACCCTTGAAAGCAAGAGGAAAACCTAGTGACAACCGGTGCAGCTTCTTCCTTTCCCAGGTAAAGCGGCTTAGCTGCAGGCTGGTGAGCCGACCTACCCAAGGGCACGTGGCTGGTCAGGCTGCGGTTCGCTCTCTCCAGAAGTGCTACTTGCCATTGTGGCAGGAGCCTGTGCCAGCCGTTCACACGAAGCCCAAGGCAAGGTCAGGTGACTGGGCCCGCCTGCCCGAAACTGAGGTGCTGCCTTCCTGATATGAGGAGCCCCCTTCTGGGCTGCAAACAGTCTGCATTACCAAATGTATCATGTTTCGTGATTAAGATTTGGAAATGGCACCAACCACTGTGCCGAAATGGGTTCAAGTTGTTTATCCTCTACAACTCGAGTATCACTCCCAAATGCTTTATTTTTAGAATTTTCCAGAAACACTCAACAAACAAAGCCTAGAAGCAGGACATCCACATTTTCACTCTTGGAAATACATCACATCCTACCTGCTTGAGAGTACAAGTCTCTGCAGTGTCAGGAAAGCTGGGGACTTTACAAAATCTTCTATTCCTCTGACTCTTAAAAGGTCTTCAGAGGAAACTACAGCACAGTGGGGGTGAAGGAAACTAACAGAATATAACTAAAGAAGAATTCTTAGGTGGAGTAAGGAAACATCAGAAAAGATATAATAAATTCCTACACACTTGCTCTTTAATTCAGCGCAGGTCTGGGGATTTTGTGGAAGGTCCCATGCCTGGCTTGTTGGAACAAGAAAAGTAGCTTTATCACCCATACTGTGACCTAAATGTGCACCTTGCCTTTCTCAGCCTTGGTTTTCCCATCTTCCATGTCCAGGGGTACATATTACCTTTCCCATCATGCGTAATGACAATGAAATGAGACCTAACATTTCACTCCAGTCTTGCTACAAGCATGATGTGTGCATCCTTTCAGAGGCACAGGTAAAAATCTTGACCACGCCATAGTATCTTTCATTAAAAAGCTAAAGAAGTTTAGTTATTTCTATTTAATCATTCTAACCCTGACTGCACATTAAAATCATCCAAGGAGCTTTTATAAATACACTTTTTAAAAAGATTTTATTTATTATTTCGAGAGAGAGAGGAAGGGAGAGAGGCAGAGAGGGAGAGAGACATCAATGTATGGTTGCCTTTCACCTGCTTCCAGCTACAGACCTGGGTGGAGACCTGCAACCTTTGGGTTTGCAGGCTGGCACCTTATCCACTGTGCCACGTGCCAGGGCCCATTTTTATAATATATAGACATAAAACCTCGTCCCATTACCTCTGCTTAATAAGTTGTAATAATCATGGCTACTGTGGATTGAGGGCTTCCTTTGTGCCAGGCAACCTCCTTATTTTACAGAAGCAGCAGCTGGGGAATAGGGAGACTGTCAGCAGGAGGACCATGAAGCTGCTATGGTGACAGTACGTGGTTGGAAAGTGGCCCTCTTGCCAAATGACTATTACTGGGGGACAATAGTTATCAGAGGAATAGGATATGTGCCCTTCTTCTCTAGTCTGTGTGAGCCAGGGTATATTCAATGAATCAATAACTTCTAATGTTTCCTAGAGACCTACATGGTCTGTGGCCCATCATTTATTCCAGAACACAAGCAACATGAATGCAGATGCTTGCTGGTTTTCAGACAAAATGCTGTGGATTCACTCCCAGGAGGACATCGCACAGAATCCCTGTGACTAAAAACTCTCAGAGACACCCTGGGTCAATAGGAAATCCTAGAAGCAGGAAGACGTAGCTAGTTAAATTTGACAGTTTTCTGTGGACACATCTGCTGTGGCTATGATGGCATCTGTGCAGTATAATCCATGCCTGCTAGTAAAATTGCTCCTGCTTCCTGTGATGAGATGAGCAACGTTAGCTTTTCAATTCCCTAAGTAGCACCTTTCCTCCCCGTGGCAGAGCCGGACAGCTGGTGTGGCTGCAGCGAGGCAGCCCTCACTGGGGGAGTCAACCAGTAGGGTGACCCGTGACTCTTGCACTCCAACATCCAAGTGCCAGAGAATGGGACCACAGCAGCAGGCTGTCTGATTCCTTTTTGGGGTAGACCCAGAAAAGAACTTAAGCAAGAAACTCATTCTCATAAAAGAAATTCCCCAGAATAATTTCTTATTGAGCTGAAAGCCCCAGGCACGGCCAAAGCTGGGAACTGCAAGCATTTGCAAGCACACGTTGTCTCTGCTCCCTTGCACGCTTCGTGTTCACGGCTGCTGAGACAGCCCCTCACCTCCCAGAGTCAAGACATCAAAAGACACCCACCGAACCTGAATCCCAGTTCTAAACAAAGCTCTATCTAGCTGTCACCATCTCCACAATCCCTTAGCAGTGGGTACCTAACGCTAAACTCTGGGATACAATTAGATCTGAAATGGAGAGTCTGGCTGGAGCCTAGGACATATGAAAGGAAAAATGGGTGGGATCGGGGGGCACTTGGCTTTGAAAGACATTAAGGGGGCTGTGCACACAGATTCAGGTGGGAACCTGAAGGAAGCCTCCTTTAGTTTGACTTACTCTTCTTTCTGAGATCACCCCCCAAGACTGCTAGGGCTGAGTACTCTAGAAATCCCCCTGCTTCTGCCTGAACCCTGAGCACCCCAGTTTCCAGGTTCCCGAACACTCAAAGCCTCAAGCTCTCTGCACAGCAAAAGACAAGATTCATGACCTGGGCTTAAGAAGCACAAAAGAAGTCTGATAAAATACACATTTATTAGAAATATTTCAGCAGCAGCATCTTCATTTGCTTTTTTCTAATCAAAATACATTTCAAAGTAATTACAATGAGCACTCAAAATGGGAGCAGCAAGTATTTCGAGAACTCAGGAATAAAATAATCAGTAGTACAAGTTTCATTCATTCATTCATCCACCCGTGCATTCATTGTCTTAAAAATGTGCAATATTAGCACAGAGAGCCAGGAATGCTACTTAGTTTGAAAAGTGAATATTCCTGCCATGGTCGGGTTGTAGAGACTGGACCCATATTCAAGAGAAGAGCTGGACTCTTCAGTGCATTCTGATGGAAAGGTATGATTAGCCAAAAGACCTAAAAAAAAAAATCAATAAGAACAGTTTCCCTTTCTATTCATGTTTGACTTCGGAAATAAATAATTATTATAATGATATTTTCACACAGAGACATAAACCCAGTTGAGGCTTTGTTTAACCAGTATTTTTTCACACCTTCCTTTATAAAGACACAGATTTGGTTTTAATAATTCAGCTACTGAGCTCCAGTGTTTAGGGTAGGTGACCACCGAGATGCCAGGCAAGGACACGAATCGCCCCATGGTCCATCAACTGAAACAGGTCATTTGATTAGATACCAACTCTTTCCAAACTAATTTGTGCTTAATGACATGGGGATTTTTTTTTTTTACATATTACCAATAAAAACGTTGTCTTGGCAACTAGTGAGATACACATGAAACAGTATCTGATTAGACACTGCAAATATGCAGAAGGATGAATTTAAATTGCTTTTTCTACCTTTGCATTATCTGAGGTGTCTACAGTCAAATCCAGATGCTTATGTGATACAGTGTCCTCTATCCATGTATCTATTAATCAGGTTACCTGTGACGTTGAACATTAGGTGCTGATGTGTGAAAATGGACCCAACAGTAGGTGGGGCCTGGATTCCTTTCCTGGATCAGTCTATGGGGAACACAAGTGGTGCCTTTTCCCAAGACACAACAAAGAGCCCCAAGGCAATTCTTTTCTTCATGGGACCATTTACTGTGATAACCAACTCAGCAGGTAAATTTTCTTAGCAAATTTAATGATGTGATAATCTTTCCCAAATTTATAAATGTACAATGTATTTATAGCATTACCTTTAGACAGCTTCAGTGCAAAGATATACATATAGTACACTGTGATAATTATTTGTAAAAATGAGATAGCATTATTTTTTTAAAAAAAGGAAAAAGACACAAAAGGCATCGTTTGTTTCCGCAGACATTTCCAACTACAGGTGAACAGGGAAAAAAATATATCTTTTTAATAAAGTACCAAACGTTAACTCTTTTTTCATCTGTTTGTAAAAAATATTTGTGCAAAAGTATGTTTCTAATTATTCCCTAAATAAGTGTAGCACTGCTACATCTCAGAGTCTTCTTTAACAAGGTTCGCCGTGTCTTTAAAAGTGTCTTCTGTAGCAGTGTAGGCTGGAGCTGGGTTCCTTTTGGGGTGCACTTTAGTGGGGAGAGAAGGCGATGGAGGGGAAGCCACGGCCGCACTTTCCTTTTGCTCATTCTCCATCTGAGACCACAAGGAAACGTGAATTAGCAATGTGCTCCCCCAACATGACTGCACACAGTTTTGTGTCAAGAAGATGAATCTTTACCAATCTGCTCAGAATATTCTGATCGTATGTTCTATGTAGCCAAGCAAGCTATTGCGAAGAAGGAAGGCCTGTGCTAAGAAAACTTGTTAAAACCTACCTCCGCATAGACTGGATTTTCAAAGTTGGTGGTTTGTTTCAGTTTTCGTTTGAAGATGTTCCATTTTGTTGCCTACATGAAAAAGGGAAACCAAAAAACCCTCAGTAATTTTTAATCGATTTTTCCCCCCATCTAGGTATTAAAATTCTTATGGAAGGAAAAAATAATTTGGAACCTAGGACCACGTGATCTGGACTAAGTGATAAAGTGTTCAATTCTTCTTCCGATGGTCCCTAAACAGTAAATGAAACTTTTTTTTCCATTTAATAATTTAAAACAAAATAAGTATTTTAAAAGTTGTAATTTACAGAATCTGTGCCCATAACATCTAGAAGGTTTGTTTTTTGTTTTTTTTTTGTTTTTTTTTTTTGCCTTTCATATGCAACCTGCAACCAAGGTATTGTGCCTTGACCAGGAATCGAACCTGCAACTTTTCACTTTGCAGGGCGACGCCTGACCAACTGGGCTGCACTGGTCAGGGCTATTCAGAAGCTATGACAGAGACAGGTGAGAAGTTTCTTCAGGAGCTGTCTGACATTTTAAGGAAAAAGCCAGATTATAACTCTCATTTCATAATATGGTATCTTGATCCTTGATCAATGAAGGACATCCCTTTTTCTCTCATCATTTCCTCCTATAATCATGGTAATAACAGCAGTAACAAACACAACTAACATTTATCAAGAGCTTGCTGTGTGTCTCTGTTTTACAAATTTCTGATTACTCTTCCCAATGAGTCTGTGAGCCAGGTGCTCTATATATCTTTATTTTACAGGTGTCACAGCAAGATCAAATAACTAAATTGTAGGTGGAAAAATAGGCAATGACTATAGCACTGAGTAGCCCATCAATGAAAGAGCCCAAAGAGAAATCATCCCGGACTATGATGGGTGGTCCCTGTCTTGCTGGTGATGGCCATGCTGGCACAGGTCTGGCTGGAGGATAAATGGGGCAACGGGACTGTAGACAGAGACCTTTGTGTTAAGCTCTTCTCGTTGGCATTGTTTAGTTCAACTTATTTTGACCTGAAAAAGCAGAATAGGAGCCAATGTCTAAAGTACTTGAAAATTTGAAATGGCCTACCTCCAAGTTAACTTCGCAAATGCCAATTCTGCTTATAGATTATGCAGTTTGAGAAACAAGGATTCTTGTAAAATGCTAAGATTTCTAACTACCCTTAGATTTGTGTTTCTTTGTATTATTTCATAAAAGAAGACATAAAACCTTAGAACTGATACAGCCCAGATCCTCTTGTTCTCAACTAGGAAGGAGGCAGGGGATACCTGGGATCACAGTGCAGTGGGAGACACACTATATAGAATAGTTTTATACTGCAAAGAACCATCCCACCCAATATGCAATATGCAAATACCCTCAAGGAGAAACATTAAGAACTCTAGTGCCCAGAGGTAAAATAGTTTGCCCAGAATTGACAGTTAGATCTTAGGTAGTTTCATGTGTCCATTAAAACTAGTTATGTATTATCCATTAATACAAATTTTAATACAAATTTATGTATTGAATTTCTCCTGTAGACCAAATAACCTAGCACTTTCAAGAGGTTTTCAGGAATGATAAAGAAGCTCTATCTAGTGGGGTTATTTTTGTTTTAATCTTCAGTACTAAACACTGTTCCTGGCACACTGATGGTAATAATGGTGGACAGTTAGATGGGCAGATGGATGCAGCGGGTATAAATTAGCGCCATCTAGTGGTTAATGTTGGTGACAACAGTAGACCTAAGAACAACATACATTATTGAGGGAACAAAGATGTACACTGTCATAAAACTGCATTACACAGAAAAGGAAAGGGTTTTCTACATTTATCCTTGACACTGAGCTCTTTATTCATACTAAGCCATTTTCTCAAATGACTGGATCCAGATTGACTGAATGCCCTTTTTTCTGCATGATTTCCCATGTCACAAGGTTCATCATTCCCATCTCAACGTTGGAATATATTTTGTGGGAAGTTTTTCAACTTTAGATTTCTTAAAAACTTATATTTATTAACTGCCTACACATATGGGGATCTGTGAGCCTACTAGGGTCTCCCTAGTTTGCCTCAGATAAACAAACCCAGCAGATCCAAACTCACTCTCCAAATTCTGTATCATTTCAGTAGTTAGCGATTACCTGAGCTCCTTCAGCATTTGGGGAGGTTGGCTTTGTGTCTGGAGCTATCTCAGAAGGGTTTATGGGACTTCCATAGTTCTTGTTCTCCACATTTTCAGATGCAGTCACCTGTGCACATATTAGAGGCCATTATCAAGTTTTGTAAGAATTTTTGCTGTAAGATTTCTTATCAGGTCTTGGGTTCTGTTTTTCCCACAGATATGGCTAGAAACCAATTTTTTTTAATTTAATTTTATTGTTGCTTTATTACAGCCATCCTCTTTTTCCTTCCCTCTGTCCCCTTCCCCACCCACCCATTCCCCCACAAAGTCAATCCCACATGTTGTCCATGTCCATGGTTCTTCCATGCTAGTTTCTTGACTAAACTGCTCCCCTTCTTTGCCTCCTCTTCCCTCCTCCCCCTGCCTCTCTTCTGCCCACTGAAGGTCTATTCATTGTATTCATGTATCTGGTTCTGTTTTGCTTATTTGTTTGTTTTGTTCATTATTGTATTGAAACGGGTGAGATCATATGGTATTTGTCTTTCACTGACTAGCTTATTTCACTAAGTATACTTTCCAGTTCCATCCATGTTGTTGCAAAGGGTAGGAGTTCCTTCTTTCTGCTGTGTAGTATTCCATTGTGTAAATGTACCAAAGTTTTTTGATCCAATCATCCACTGATGGGCACTTAGGCTTTCTAGCACTTGGCTATTATACATAGCACTGCTATGAACATAGTGGTACATAGGTTCTTATGAATTGGTGTTTCAGGGTTCTTCAGGTATAGTCCTAGCAGTGGAATTGCTGGATCAAAAGGCAGTTCCATTTTTAGTTTTCTAAGGAAACCCCATACTGTTTTCCACAGTGGCTGCACCAGCCTACATTCCCACCAGCAGTGCACCAGGGTTCTCTTCCCCACATCCTCACCAACACTTGTTGTTTGTTGATTTCTTGATGATTGTCATTGTGACAGGAGTGAGGTGGTATCTTATTGTGGTTTTAATTTGCATCTTTCTGATGCCTAGTGATGTTGAGCATTCTTTCTTATGCCTCTGGGCCCTTTGTATATCTTCCTCAGTGAGTTGTCTATTCAGGTCCTTTGCCCATTTTTTAATTGGGCTGTCTGTCTCCCTGGTGTTGAGTCACATTAGTTCTTCATATATGTTGGAGATCAAACCTTTGTCTGAGGTATTGTTGGCAAATATGCTTTCCCATACTGTTGGTTCCCTTTGAATTTTGCTGGTGTTTTCTTTAGCTGAACAGAAACTTTTCAATTTTTATAATCCCATTTGTTTATTCTTTTATTTCCTTTGCCCTTGGCGAAGTATCAGTAAACATATTTCTGCATAGGATATCTAAAATTTTACTGGGTGAGGCACCAATTTTATTATAGGAGACTGACCTTGGGGCTAGGAATAGACACCACCCTCACTTCCCCCAAATCAGGAGCACCAGCCACTTAGTCTTCTATCTCATGCCTTCATCCTGGGAGGCAAATACACCTACCACTGGTCACAGCAATTTCTATCATTTTCTCTATGTCCCATTACTTTCACTGTTGACCACATATTTGGATAAAGAATACTCTGGCTGTGCAATGATAGCCAAAATCCTAGGAGAACAGCAAGAATTATTCCCAAATTCATGGGTGAACTGAAAAACCTAGCTTGGATATTTGGAATAAAATTAGTAATTTCAGAGGACTGCTTCAGGGGTTAAATTGTTATATATTTTATTTTTCGATATTATTCTGTATTCATTTCAGATGTGCAGCTTAGTGGATAGAAAATCATGTACTTTATAGCATGGTCCCCCCGATGTTTCAAATACCCACCTGGCCCCATACACAGTTATGTTGATATTATTCACTATATTCCCTGTCCTGTAGTTTATTTCTCTGTGACTATCTGTACTTATCAGAGGTTGAATTTTTTAAATGAGGTCTAATGAAATTAATTCTTCTCTAGACATTCCCTCTTAAGCCCAAATTACCATGGATATATAACCAGTAAATTACAGGATAGAAATTCACTATTTTTCCTGCATTTTTACATTCACTACTCTATGTCTTCTCAAACTTGGGTATGTGTTTGTAAACAGCCTCATTCTTACCTCAAGTGAGTGAAAATGCCAAATAAATGTCCTACCTGTTTTATCATGTGGCTGAAGTTTCCCTATGTAACAAAAACATTAGGCAAAAATGCTTTCAAGATTCAAATATTTCTGATCTTCAGAAAGCTAGTCATAAAATAAACATCTCTATCTTGTATTAAAATGTGCCATTATCTTGTGAGCACAAAAGCAGTGAAGGTGTCAACAATAAAGCTATATTTCACTGAGGTCGTACAGGCTGACAGTTGATGGGCATCGGAAGTGGTGTCAGGGCTACCGATCCTGACCTAATCAAGAGTTTTCTTACTGCACGCATATCCCTGTCTCATCTCACTGCTCCTCTTAAGGATGAGTAAGTAGTGGGGATGCACCAACTTGGGAGATGTTTTTACTTTTCAGAAAAGTATGAGAAAGGTGAGTCGGGGGAGGTCACCTTAAAAAAAAAAATCACACATTTCTGACACGGGTAAGAACCCAGAGAGTACAGCCCGCCTCCCAAACCTCTGCATAATGACCTAACAATCAGTCACTCATTCATTTCATTAATATTTGCAGGTTGCCAATGTGTGTCAGGCACTGTGTTTGCCAAGCTTCTCAACAGACTCAGAATGAAAAGGTGCTTCGCACCCTCAGAATGGTCACCAAACCTCAACAGCTGCACACAAAACAGGATTCTGATTGTATTCAGGCCTCTCGTCCTTGGATTGGTCCTGTTACTGTAGACAGTGAGCCTGAGGATTGAAGGTGAGGCAGCCCCTAGGAGGGTGTTCATTATTCACTAGAACAAGATCCAGCAATAGCAGCACCTGAAAGGAAGGACTGGCCTGGGCGACTTCTCACCTGGGTTGGTTGAGCCACTTTAACAGCACTGTCCCCAGTTGCATACATCGGGTTTTCAAATACTATGGGTTGCTTCCCCATCTCCATGGTAAAGTGGTCACTCTGATAAAAGTAAGAACAAAAGGATCACACCATACTGATCTGGTTCACACGCAGAGGACGGTGTTCCCCTAATGCTAGGTGCTATGTCAAATTTACCCCCCAAAATTGCAACAATAAATAAAACACAGCACAGGCACAAGACTTCCATATGGAAATTTCCAACCTTTTTCATCTCATGGCACACATAAACTCATTCCTAAATTTTGTGACATGCCAAAAAATAATTTTTTTTGCCAATCTGACAAAGAAAATAGGTATAATTTTGATTGACAACTATTGTTGTGTTGGCTGTTGTCTTTTTTTTATTTGACAACCTAAGGGGAACAGGTCAGTGCCCCTGACTAAATAGGTATTGCACGTTTTAAAAATTTCTTGCAGCACACTGGTTGAAAATTGCTGATGTAGAGTAACATAATGCACTAACCAACCAGCTCAAAAAAATGGAAACAGGTTTCCAATACAATAGCTCACTTGGGGATTGGATTTGGACAAAAAAGAAAAGGGTGAGTGGTAGAAGAAAAGCAAAGAGAAGAGGGTGGGGGAATGAAGGAAGAATGAATGGGTAATATTGCGCTTTTAGGCAAAGCAAAAATCAAAGCTTTGGGGGAAGGCAGAATACTGAAAATAATTTCTCTATATTGAATTTACTGTACTAGTCAATTCATGAAATATCCGTTTGGTCCTCACAGAAGGTATTACTGTATCCATTTTACAAATGGAGACAGTGAGGGTCAGAAAGCTCCATGCCTATCATTACGTACCTAGAAGGCAGCAGAATTGTAATTCGAACCAACCACTGACTCTAAATCACTGTTTATCCCATCACTACGTATTGGTGGGAGAATAAACAACACTAGGAAATATATATTTCTCTACTTTTTCCTTTAAAAATATTTTAAAATCATCAAATAAAAAAATCATGATCTTTTTCTCTCCTCTTTCAAAATCGTAAGATTGTTTAAGATTCCAATTAAACTTAATTAAGATTGTTTAGACCCAACATGGCTGAGAAGTGGAAGCTACACTAAAGTCCTCCCAGGACCAAACTAGAACTACAACTAAATTAAAGAAAATTCATCCTGAATAATCAGTGGAACACTAGCTGGAGAGAAGCCTTACAACCAAGGACTTACGGAAGAAACCACTTCACCACAACAAGACTGGTAGGGAGTGTGGAGGTACAAGAAGGCTGACTGGGCTCCCCTGGGCAGTAGCTCAAGTTCCAGAGGGATATTTCAGTGGCTGGAGCCGAGAGGGTCCCCCCAAAAAGTGTGGAGTAGAAACCCCAAGCTAGGCTCCCGAACCTAGAGCTCCAGAACCAGGCAAAAAACCCAAATAACATCCAGCTGTGAAAAGCAGTGGGGTTTCTGCCTGCAGAGAGCCTCTGGAAGGACCAACATACAGAAGTTCATTCGCAGCCACTTACCCTGGGCTCTGGCTGAGTGAGGAAGGACAGAGCAGACTAGAGACATACATGAGAGTCTGGGTAAAGAGCTACAGGATCAACTCCCAGGATTCCTGTGCTGAGTTATTCCCCATACTACAGAGGCCACTTTTCTTTGGCAGAGCACTCCCTTCCAAGCCTGAGGGAAAGCAACAGCCCCACCTATAGGAATCCCTCTTGTCACATCCCATGGAGATTAAGCCTCACTGGAGAAGAGTACAGCTGGAGGCTCTTTCAGAAACAAAGTCTAACAGAAGCCTATAGGCCAAGGTGAACTGCTAGGAGCTCTGAGACTTTAGCTGACCCTCTCTCAGGCATGGTGCTGATAAAAGCTGACCTTGGTGTATAGCCTGGTTCTTTCTGCATCTATCTAGGTCCAGTAGAGGGAGGTACAAGCTGTGGATTATTGATAAGCTCCAAACGGGCTGCCCAGGGCCAGTCACAGACAGTGTCTGACATAGGTCTACCAGAGTCTTTGGAGATCTAATAAATAGAAACAAATACAAAGAAGCAGCCAAAATGGGAAGACAAAGAAATGGGCCCCAAATGAAAGAACAAGTGAATACTCTAGAAGGAGAACTAGATGAGATGAAGGCAAGCAACTCATCAGGTATAGAGTTTAAAGTAATGATATAACAGCATGAAAAATGGAATAGAAACCATAAAAAGACCCACTCAGAAACAAAGAGTTTGAAATAAATAATACACTTGAAGAAATAAACAGTAGCCTAAATGAAGCAGAGAATCAAAACAGCTATCTGGAAAACAAAGTAGAAAAACCACCCAAACAAAGTAGCAAAAAGAAAAAAGAATTTTTAAAACATGAGAAGAGGGTGGCACTGTGGCTTAGTTGGTTAAAGCACCTGTCTAGTTAAAAATGAGGAGAGTTTAAGAAACCTTTGAGACAACATGAAGTTTAACAACATCTACATCATGGAAATACTAGGAAGAAGAGAGTGAGCAATAGATTAAGAACCTATTTGAAGACATGATGAGTGAATGCTTCCCTAAATCTGGTGAAGGAAAAAGACATACAAGTTCAGGAAGCACAGAAAGTCCCAAACAAGATGGACCCAATGAGGCCTACACCACAATACATCATAATTAAATTGGCAAAAGTTAAAGACAAGGAAGGAATCCTAAAAGCCATAAGAAGAAAAAGCAGTTAGATACCTACAAAGGAGCTCCTATTAAACTGTCACCTGATTTCTCAACAGAAACATCTCAGTCCAGAAGAAATTGGCATGAAATATTCAAGGTGATGAAAGGCAAGGACCTACAACCAAGTCTGCTTTACCCAGCAAGGCCATCATTTAAAATTGAAAGAGAAATAAAGAGCTTCCCAGAGAAGAAAAAGCTAAAAGAGTTCGTTAACACAAAAACCATTAATGCAAAATATATTAAAAGGCTTACTTTAAGAAAAAGAAGGGGGAAAAGAAAAAGAAAATCAGAAGAAAATAGTTTAACAATAAAATGGCAATAAAGCTATATATATAAATAACCATCTTAAAAGTAAATGGCTTAATTGCTCCAACTAAAAGACACAGGATAGCTGAATGGATAAGAAACAACCCATACATATGCAGTCTCCAAGAGAACCACCTCAGATCAAAAGATACCACAGACTAAGAGTAAAGGGATGGAAAAAGCTATTTCATGCAAATGGAAAGGGAAAAAAACCCTGGAGTAACAATAGTTATATCTGACGAAATAGACTTTAAAACCAAGGCTATGGATAAGAGACAAAGCAGGACACTACACAATGATAAAGGTAACAATCCAGCAAGGAGATAACCCTAGCAAACAATTATACACCCAGAATAGAAGCATCTGAATATGTAAAGCAAGACAGAAAGAAATACAGTCATAGAGGAGATTTCAACACCCCATTGATATCAATGGATAGATCTTCCAGACAGAAAATCAACAAATGGCCTTAAATGACACACTAAATCAAATACACTTAATTGATATCTTCAGAGCATTACACCACAAAACAGCAGAATATACATATTTTTCAAATGCACATGAAATATTTTAGAATAGACCACATGTTAGGACAAGATTGAAATCATATTAAGCATCTTTTCTGACCACAATGCTATGAAACTAGGAATCAATCACAAGAAAAATACTGAAAAACACACTAAGACATAGAAGCTAAATAACATGTTACTAAATAATAACATGAATGGGCCAACAATGAGATCAAGGAAAAAATCAAAACATACCTTGCAACAAATAAAAATGAGTACACAATAACCCAAACTCTGTGGGACACTGGGAAAGTAATCCTAAGATAGAAATTCATAGCATTACAGGTCTATCTCAAATAAATAGATAAACAAACAAATAAAATAAAAAGCTCAAATAAATAATTTAACTTCACACTTAAAAGAACCTGAAAAAAGAACAACAAACAAAGCCCAAAGTGAGGAGAAGGAAGGAAAAAATAAAGGTCAGAGCAGGAATAAATAAAATAGAGTCTAAAAAGGTGGTATAAAAGAGCAATGAATACAAGAGCTAGTTCATTGAAAAGATACACAAAATTAACACACCTTTAACCAGACTCATCAAGAAAAAGAGAGGAACCAAATAAATAAAATCAGAAATGAAAGAAGAGAAACAACAATTGACACCAAAGAAATACAAAGGATTGTCATAAAATATTACGAACAATTATATGCCAACAAACTGGACAACCTGGATGAAATGAATAAATTCCTAGAAGCATACAATGTTCCAAAACTAAATCAGGAAGAATCAGATAATCTGGATAGACAGACTATACCTAGTGAAATTGAAGTAATAATAAAAAAAACTCCCAACATAACAAAATCCCTGGACTGGATGGCTTCACAGGTGAATTTTACCAAACATTCTGGGAGGAACTAACACCTCTTCTTCTCAAACTATTTCAAAATATTCAAGAGGAGGAAGACTTTCAAGCTAATTTTACAAGGTTAACATTATCCTAATTCTAAAAACAAATAAAAACACCAATAAGACAGAAAATTATAGGCCAATATCGCTTGATGAACATAGGAGCTAAAATTCTCAACAAAATATTAGCAAACCAAATATAGCAGTACATCAAAAAGATCATATACCATGATCAAGTGGGATCTATTTTGGGAACTCAAGATCGTTCTAATATTTGCAAATCAATAAATGTGATATACCACATAAACAAAACAAAGGATATAAACCACATGATTATATCAACAGATGTAGAAAAAGCATCTGACAAAATTTAGCATCCATTTATGATAAAAATTTAAAAAGCCTCTCAGCAAAGTGGGAGTAGAGGAGACATACCTAAACATAATAAAACCCATATATGACAAACTCATTGCCAACATCATACTCAATGGGCAAAAACTTTTAAGTACTTCCCTTAAGACAGGGAGCAAGGCAGGGAAGCGTGCTTTAACCTCTCTTGTTCAATATAGTACTGGAAGTCCTAGCCATAGCAATCAGACAAAAAGAAGAAATAAAAGGCACCCAAATTGGAGAGGAAGAAGTAAAATTTTCTCTATTTGCAGATGACACAATACTATACATAGAGAACCCCAAATATTCCACCAAGAAACTATTAGATATGATAAGTGAATTCAGCAGAGTAGCAAGATACAAAATTAATATCCAGAAATCAGTTGCATTTTTATATGCCAATAATGAATGCTCAGAAAGGGAAGTTAAGAAAATAATTCCATTCGCAATTGCTTAAAACAAAACAAAACAAACAAACAAAATAAACCCTAGGGATATACCTAACCAAGGATGTAGAAGACCTGTACTTGGAAGATTATAAGACACTGAAGAAGATACAAATAAGTGGGAGCACACATCTTATTCATAGATAGAAGAATTAATATCATTAAAATGTCCATGCTATCCAAAGCAATCTGTAGGTTTGATACAATTCCTTTCAAGATTCCAACGATGTATTTCACAGAAATAGAACAGGTATTTCAAAAATTTATATGGAACCACAAAAGGCCCCACATAGCAACAATGACCTTGAGAAAGAATAAAGTTGGAGGAATCATGCTACCTACTATCAAACTATATTATAACGCCCGCCATAGCGTTATATGGCATTATATGGTACTGACAAAAAAACACAGATCAATGCAACAGAATAGAAAGCCCAGAAATAAACCCACACCATTACAGTCATTTAATATTTGACAGAGGAAGCAAGCATATACAATGAAATAAAAACAGTTTACTCAATAAATGGTGTTAGGAAAATTGGACAGATATGTGCAGAAATATGAAACTAGACCACCTTTGTACATCACATACAAGAAAGAGCATAGCAGGGATAAAAGGTGATAGAAAAAATATACTAAGGCTGTTTAGAATTCTAGTTCAACAGTATAAGTTTATATAGCAAGGGAAGTTTCAACTGAGTAAGTTTCAATTTTGTTATTATTTTTAGACACATTCCTGCAACAAACCTACTGCTTCCCAACTGTCTTTATAGTGGAGAGTTTATTCTGAGAGGCACACTGTCTTTTTTTTTTTTTTTTTTTTCCTAAATTAATTTTATTCTTTATAAAAAGTGTTTCTTTTATAAAACAGGAAAAATGGCAACCTTCAACCAGACATTCTGAAACTACACTCACCATCACCATTGCTCTGTCAATAGCAGACTCGGGTCCAAAACCAGATATTCCGATATCCATGTTAACATCAGCCCCCGATCGGAAGGTCACCCCATTTCCATTTTCAGAGGATTTAACAAGACTGCTTAAACTGAAAAGAAGTCATCGAAACAGTGTTATTCATTTCTTTTCTAACAACCTTTTGCAATAACACCCTTTCCTCCATATTGCTCAGTCTCACTAAAAGGTAATGCTCAATGGCCACTCTGAGTTTGCACATCCAACATGCAAATAAGTTCCATTTGCTACCTAAAAGTATTAAAGCTTGAGAAAGAGACTTGCCCCTTGGGAGAATGAAGCCTGTTCCCCAGCCCCACCTGAGAACCCACCAGCAGGTACCACCATTTGGACTATAAAATGTAATTTGCATTCAGGCTTCAAAGAAGCACCTGATTCAGAAGTTGGGGTTTGAAGTGAGTGCTTTAAGTTCACTGCTTCTTGTTTGTGCAGAATAGATGAACTGCACATTGTGGTTTTTTTTTTAAACTTAAAAAAATAATAAACAAACATACAAACAAAACTAAGTTAGTTGTTTTCACCTGATGGCATCACCCAAGCTTCAAAAATCAATATTCCAGCCCTGGCTGATAGCACAGTGGATAAGGCACCAGTCTGCAAACCCAAAGGTCGCCTGGTTCGATTCCCAGCTGGGGCAACATAACCAGGTTGCAAGCCAGGTCTCCAGCCAGGTCCATAGCTAGAGGCAGGTGAAAGGCAACCATACATTGATGTCTCTCTCCCTCTCTGACTCTCTCCCTACCCCCTCTCTAAAAATAATACATAAAATATTTTTTTAAAAATCAATATTCCACATAATGAAACTGACCTTGGCAGTTTGGGAAGAGAGGGCAAAAGGGAGCCAGTTTTCCTATAGTGGAAAAATCCCAGTGCTGCCAGAGCTCCAATTATGATGATCAGGATGATGGTCAACAGCACGGCCATTGCTGCTATTAAGGAGGGGAGGAGAAATGAACATAGTAACATGCAAAGGAGAAGAGCTACCTTAGCTGAAGAAGCTAGGGACTGGGACCATTCATTCTTCAAAGACTTGGATCAACAAGATATAAACAGCATTCAATTTAGCCACTAGGAAGTATATCCAGGTTGCTCATGTTCTTAAAACTTACTTGTTCCTGGAGATATGCCTTTTGAAAGCCCTATTTCACAGTAATTTCCCACATAGCCACTAGGACACCTGAAAGTAAAAGAAGAATTGTTCACATTTCACAAGATGTCTATTATAATTGTGTAACTGCACCTTGAGGTAGAGTGAGGTTTGACTGAATGAATTACATATCAAACACACATGTTTTGCATGATGTTATTGATTCTGCCTGAGATGAGGAGTAACCTGACTTTGGAAATTCATGTTCAACCTAATTGCTCTGGTATCTACAACCTCATCAGATAAACCTAGTGGTGTCTTCTCTAATCCGTGGAACTTTTCCTGAGAGAGGAAAAATGGAAACCATGATTGTGTTCTTTCCTTTGCTGTGCTTTCATTAAATACTTTTTTTTAATCTCCATTTATCTTATTCTGTGTTAGAGCTTTCTCAATAATTCCCTTCTTCCCAAGTATTGAGCTCAGAGTTTGCTCATCATAGCTGCTTTGTCTTTTTTTTTACTTTAATTTTATTGTTGTTGCATGACATCCACTCCCTTTTTCCTCCCCTCTGTCCCCTTCCCCACCCACCCACTACCCCCCAAAGTCAATCCCACCTATTGTCCATGTCCATGGTTCTTTCGTGCTAGTTCCTTGTCTAAACTGCTCCCCTTGTTTGTCTCCTCCTCCCCCCTCCCTTCTCCCCTCTGCCCACTGAAGGTCTGTTCACTGTATTCATGTATCCAGTTCTGTTTTGCTAGTTTGTTTGTTTTATTTGTTTGTTTTGTTCAGTATTGTCCTGTGATGGGTGCGATCATATGGTATTTGCCTTTCAGCTGCCTTGTCTTGAAGCAGCTTTGCTGGCCAGCTGCTCTCCCACAATCCAGTTGTAATTAACAAGACCAAGTGCATAGGAAAATGCGATAGTTGTCATTTCCCTAACTCCTTGCTCTCCCAAAGGGTGGCCCACAATTCTGTGGACTTCTTGGGAGCCTGTGGAAATGCTGAGTCCCTGTGAATAAGACAGGCATTTGATCCAGGCCCCAGGTGGTTCTCAAGTGCAGTACAGTTGGAGAAGCACAGCTTTGATTCCCTGTGGGCTTCCCAATGGAGGGCAAGCTGGTTAACATAGGACAATTAGTGAACTGGTAAGGTTCCTCTAAGGTCTTGCTACTTTAAGGTCTTGAATTCCCTCCAGAAGAGGCAAAATCTACAGATCAGACCTCAACATTCAGACTTACTTGCATTTGGGGAAGTCATTTTCATCAAAATAGCAATTTCCTCCATGCATACACCTGCATGGGTGGGGCATGATGATAGGATCTTCGATGGCTGCAGAAAGGAAAGGCCATGCACCTGTTAGTCAGCACACTTAGGAGAGCATCCACACCATGCAAACCTGCTTCCAGCCCAGGATCGAGAGGGTAGGGGTGGAATGGTTGGAGGCAGGATGGCTAATCAGTCTCCCTATCAAAATGTTACCTTCCCGTTAAGTCAGATGATTTCCTTATCAATAATATCTTGGAGAGCAGTGTACATTTGGTGGAGAGAAAAGGACAATGTATAGCATTTCCCTTAGTGGAGAGATGCTGGACTCCAGAACAGACATCAACAGTTCAAAGAAACTGGTAAAGAAATCTCTTAGGACATTCACCTTCTCATTTGAAGTGTTCAGATGTTCAGAATTCTCCTCTGGGAACCCCATTAAAATCAAGAGTTCAATTTAGGTATACCTCCAAACTTCAGCTAAAGGCTCCAAAGCATCAGTGAACCATCAGTCAATAAACGGACGCATAGATAGATGTGTAGATAGATGCCTGACAGACAGCTGGTTGGAGATCTCATTTTTCAAGTGTTTCAAAACTGCCTTTGCTCTGGGCCCTGCTCCAGCTCAGGCTCTAAGCACCCACTCTGGATATGCCTGATGGGTCATTAGTGTTTGTCTTATGCCCAGAAGATACTCAATAAGCATTTATCACCTGTGTGTTTATTTAAGGAGTTCTAACACTCTTCTGGCCCAGCCCCTTATTTTGAGTTTCTACTCAAACTTCCTCTTATCAGAGAGTGTTTCCCGGAGCTCAGACCTTGTTATTTCACTCCCACTCCACCTCCATCCCTTTTACCCTGCTCTAGTTTTCTCTTCTCACTTTCTGCTACCTGACATCATATTGACAGGGGACCCAAATGTTGGAAAATTTTAGTTCCAGGTAACAGCTAATAAGCTTAGCAATCCATGTATGTAAAAAGCTCCTGTTTCAGGAACCTGGAGGGGTGACCCACCTTGACTCTAGGTAACCATAAGCAGTTCCACCTTTGTGCCTCAGAGGAGGACAGCAAGCAATCAAGATGGTATCTGAGCCATTGTACTCCGGGGTGAGAGGACCTCCGCCCAGGACAGAAGATCTCCACCCAGGACACAAGATGAAAGAATGCTGCAGCTTTTATCTCATTAACTTTTCCCCTGAATTCCCAACCCCTTACCTACACCTTTCTTCTTATAAAAAGGGCCCATTTATAATGGAATGTAAGACAGCCTGTTAGGGTGCAAACACACTGTCTTCTCAGATCTGAATAAAGCATCCATAAAGATTCAATCCCTGTCTCTGCTTATTGGGCCTGGTTAGATGACAGGCAGCATGAACACCAGCTTTCCCGGTTTCAATATATTTATTGGGTTATTGTCCTATTAGAATGTAAACTCAACGGAACAGGGGATGTGTCTGTTTTGCTCACTATCTCCAGCCCTTAGAATAGCACTTAGCATGTAGTAGGCATTCAATAAATTATTTTAAATGAGAATCTTAATATAATCCACTTGGTAAAATATGTAAGTGAGCAAAGTAGTAGATGAGGTGACGACCTGGACAACATCTCTCCTTCAATGTGATATTATAATAATAAATGTCTAAATGTCAGGATGATTCATCTACAGCATAGAACAAACCTCAAAACCTTTAAGCTGTCATTTTTTTCAAAATATTGCCAAATGTTGTAATCTTGCTACTATTTCCCCAGGAGCACTGGGATGAGAGTTATGGTGGGGAAAGAGGCAGAGGAGAGGGAAGCCCTTTTTTCCCTGAGTTGATTCTACAAACGGGCCAGCCTGGTTGGGACGGTTAAAAGAGAGTGCTTGCTCCCCCTGGTGGTAGAGGCGGTTAAGCCCCTTTATTTCTCCATCCATTAAAATGGGGATGTGAGCCATTAAAGAAAAATGTCACTAGTGAACTGCAGGATGATTTTTTAACGTACTTATCAAGCTCTGAATATTAGTTATGGACACTAGTTATTCTCCTTAATTTAAGAATTACAGAAGAAATGCCTTGCCATGCACAGATCATCCCTAAGATTTCTTATTCCAGCCTCCATCTTCCAACAGCACCGGGTACATTTTAAAATGTGGTCGTTTTGCATTTGTCTAAACTTTGGAATCATGTGAGCTTTGGAGCATGTGAGGAAACAACCTCCTTTGCCCTCCTGTGGGTAGCATACGAGGCCCCCCACTCAGGAACCTGAGCCTCCAGCTGAATGGATTTGGGGGTGATAGTCGTCCAGTGCAGGATGGAGGAAGGAAAAGAAGGCTGTATCAAAAAGTCTTTGCAAAGCAACACAATTTGTACACTAATGGGCACTGCATCTATCTCTGCAAATAATTCTCAGAAATTATGGGAGCACAGTTCAGCTTGGAGCCTTAGATCCCACACCGTTGACATTTTCTCCATCTCTCACCCCTCTTTCCAGCCATCATCACTCCATCCTGCAAAGAACCCAGCACACAGAAATCTTCAGGCTCCTGAAGGAGGTGACATACAAATAGGGAAGGAATCTACTGAAGAGGGCAGAGCAGCTCTTTCAGGCCCCTGTGACTGTCCTGGCAGTGCCCCTACCTGCATTACACTCGGTGATGCTCCCCTCTACAAAAGTGGAGCCTTGGGGACAGGCACAGCTGTATCCTGCAGGTCTCAGGAGGCACAGATGGCTGCAGACACTTTTACAGCGATTGGGCACTGGAAAGCAGATGAGGACAGCAGTTAGGTTCTGAGGAGGAAATGAATACACCAACCAAGAATATGACCGATGATTGAACAGCCCTGACAGGTGACCTCCCAATACCTCTAGGCTATATGCCACCTAGCCAGCTACTCACCCTCACTGCACTATCACCCCCTGCCATGCACCAAAGTGGCAGTCCCTCCAAGTGCCCTCCATCCCCTCACATTTCCTATTGGCATCACTAGTTCCTCTGTTATCCTGGCAGGTTTGACAGACAGGTGTCTGCTCACTGTATGACCTCAAAAACTAATCAGTGCTGAGCAACTGGAGATGATTCAAAAAACAGCCAAGATTCCATTATTAGATCAAGATTTTTGTCATTACCCAAATTTGGGTAGATTACTATGTGTAATTCATCCCAAGCACACACTGGATGTGATCTCCACCCTTACCTTCCAAGTACTTCCTTCTGTGCTTCAGGGTTTTTATTTCTAAGACAAGGGAATTTGGAGCTTGATAATGAGAGTCAGTTGTGAGCTATTCACATGGATGCATGTCCAATCCCAGAAATTCTTATTTAAATCAGGCTAGGATAGCGCTCCATTATTACAGTTAAAAGTCCCTCCAGTAATAACAGTCTTCTGAATTCTCCCTCAGCATAAATGATGACTTATCCAAGGGTTAGATGATCCCTAAATTCCTTCTCAGATTAACATTCTGTGATCCTAATTCTGTCACCCAAATATAACCATAGACCAGGCATGGTGATAAAATAAAAAGGTATATTCCAAAAGCCTCACTCAGAATCTTTCCCATTACTATTTTTCCAGCTCTCTAAAGCAGAGCGTTGCAAACTTTAATGTAATACAAAACACCTGGGGAATCTACTCCAAAGGGCCGGGTGGGGCCTGGGAGCCTGCATTTCTAACCAGCTCCCATATGATGTCAATGCTACTGGTCCACAGCCCACATTTGGAGTAGGAGCTGGAGCAGGGATTCTCAAAATGTGGTCTCTGAACCGGCAACAGTAGCATCAGCTGGGAAAATCCTTGGGCCACCTCAGGTATGTTAAATCAGAAATTGCTCAGGTGGGGGACAACAATGTGTTCAGCAAGCTTTCTAGATGATTCTGAGACATGCTATAATGTGAGAACTACTGGTCCAGAGTGAATCTAATCTGGCACAGCTGGGCTGGGTCTCTGGCTTACACAATACTCAGCCCTTTCTAAAGGGGGTCCAGAGTGTGAGCTGATTGCAATGCTTTTCCCTCAGGGTGGTCTCCAAACTTTCCTCTGCCTGGCTTCTGGGCAGCCTTCTCCACAGGGGCGAGAGGGGCTCAGTAGGTACACTGTGCTCTCCCCATCAGCCTTTAAACTGCCAAGCGTGAGAGCCACAGACACCTTTAGGGCACAGGGCCACCGGAGTTGTGGAGAGGGGCTGGAGAACGGGCCATCAGGGCAGTTCTCCAGCAACACAAGGCAGTTTGAGAGAGGACATTTGCCACCAGCGTCATCCTGGGAGGCTCATCTCTGAGTTGCAGTTTGCTAAAGCTGATTCAGGGGCTCAGTGTAGCAGTGAATTTAAGGGGACTGCAGGCTCCACCTTTGCCTCACACACAGGGATGGGCAGGGAGAAGACTTACCAAGGGCCATGCAGTCATAGAATTCAACCTGGATCTTTGCATACTGATCATACTTGAGCAGAAAGATGCTGAACGTTGGGTCCAATGAAATTGAATTCAAAAATTATTTCTAAGTTTAAAACTCACCAGTTGGTTGTGTAATTTGGGCACAGAGAACATAACCACTTAATACAATTTTGGAGAATAACGGAAGGAACAGATCTGGGAGGAGAATCTGACATTTAAAACTTAAAAGCCTGTTTCCTTCTTCACTTCAAAAATGTCCCCTCCCTTTCAGCTTACTCCTGACAGTGAATTAGGACAAAGAGAACCTGATGAAGCAGAACTAAGAAAATGAGAAAAGGGGAGGGGAGTAGAAATGCATCAGACTAACAATTTTAGACAAGAGCTCACAGACCTCAGGCTAACCTGGCTAGCCTGGTTGCAAGAGTGGGTGAAACTGATGATGTTCAGGAAAGCCATTTTGTGGCCTGTTAGCCCAACTCATTTAGCAGGGACCTGATGCCTGCTGGGTTCTGTGGCCCAGCAGTACGTCCTCATAACTACAAACAAGGACTGAAATATTCTTACTTTATAGCTGCTGGCAGTCTACATAATTTCATTCAACCTCCAATTACACTTCCACACACATACATACATACATACACACACGCACCTTTCACATACCAAGGGATCAGCCTATTATAAATCACCACCATATGCCAACAACACAGCCATTAATTTGAAATAATGAGGCACATCATATTCCAAGGCTGTTACCTGAATGGTTGTATCGATGTTGATGGAAGACTCGGACTTGAGTAAGCCAAGGGCTCACTGTTATCATTTTCTCCTTCTCGTCTTGCCCAAATTTATCTTGTGTCCATACTTCTCCCTTATCCTTAGACACCCAGTATAACTGGCCTTCAAAGATGTCAAGACTGTAAGGATTCATTGCTGCTTACCCACAGGGGGAAAACAAAAGGAAACAAGGTTACTGGAAAGAAAACACCTTAACCTACCTCTATGTTGGATTCCATTCTGCTTGCATTAATCACTAGTACAATGCTTCGAAAATTCAAGAACATTCAGGCAGACTTTCTGTACATGAAACTACAAAAGTATGCTGCTATGAAAGGTCAAGATTTAAAAAAAAAATTAAACTAGAGCCCTGGCTGGTGTGGCTCAGTGAATTGAGCACTGGCCTGCAAACCAAAAGGTCACTGGTTTGATTCCCAGTGAAAGCACATGCCTGGGTTTCTGGACAGGTCCCTACTTGCGGATGTGACAGATGCAACCAATCGATGTATCCCTCACACACTGATGTTTCTCTCCCTTTTTCCCTCCTTTCCCCTCTCTCTGAAAAAAAAACAAATCTTAAAAAAATATATACTAGATTAGTGCCCACTGGCTAACACAAATTATAGGGGACTTGCCCACTTTTAAGTTGCTGACTTTATTTTGCTTTTGGAAAATAATTTGTATAGCAGAGACTTTTCTTTGAACGTAAGATACCACTTATCCAGAGCATTTGCTATGCACTTGGCTTGCTGCAGTTTAGCAGTTTGGATAAGAAAACAAAATGTTTGTCCCCTTCCAGATTTGCCTAGTTGTGCATAATAAACCATCCAGCACATGAAAAATAGGTGTCTAGAAGTGGTTGGATATGGACTGCCAGTGGCACACAGGAACCCCACTTCTATCAGGATCACCTAACAGGAAACTTGGTTATTTTATTATCTGTTGCTGAGAGAACTTTTTAAAATTATATATATATATATATATATATATATATATATATATATATATATATATATAAAGGGGGTTTAATTACAGCTAGTGAGTTCATTCACATTTTAAGTCAGCAACTAAGAGCTGAGGGGAGTGGTATTTTAAGAAAATTTAAACCGTTTCCTAAAATCAGCATTCCTCCTGAGAAAATGGGCAAAGAGATTGGAAAGTCATTAATTGATTATTCCTCATATTAAATCTTGATTCATTTCTAACCTGCACTGGCAATAATTCTCCTGTCACTCCCATCGTATTTTATGGTTTCAATTGTTTTCTCTTTGAAGTCACTCCAGTAGATCCGGTCATTGTTCAGATAATCAATAGAAAGACCGGTTGGCCAACCGAGGTCCTCACGAACCAGGATGTTCCGATGCTGCCCATCCATCCAGGCTGATTCGATTTTTGGTTCTGCACCCCAGTCCGTCCAGTACATAATCCTGTAACAGACAGTTTCCTCATTGTAGCATTTCATCTAGTGGGGCTTCCCCTCTGAAGTGGAGCATGGACTTTCCATAGGAAAATCAACTGTTTTTCTTCGAGGCCTGGGTGCTAAGTGATACTGTTTTCATACTTTATCAAACAGAGGGGAAGTGGAAGCTGGTGCATCTGTGATTTCTCCTTCCTGAAAGTGTCACTTCCTCAATAGAAAGCAGCCAGCCTCACCCAAGGATACACAGCCAAACCCTTTACATATACATGTAATTATAAAAGCTATTCCTTCCTCACCCTTTACATATGCACATAATTACAAAAGCTGTTCCTTCCTAAAAAAATACTTATTGAATGCCTACTAGGTGAGAGGCACTGTTCTGTGTTTGGGATGTATCAGAGATAAACTAAGGATTCCTACCCTCATGGAGCTTACTGACATTCTAACTCTTTTTAAAGGTATTGTTTTGCATCCAATTAAGACTTAATTTTAAAGGAACTGAGTAGACCAGGAATTGTGCCACTTCAAATACCTAGAAAGGATCTGTCAAGGCAGATGAGTGAGCGGAACCAAGTGAAAGGCAGAACAAAGCCCTGTCTAAAAGTCCCAGGCAACCTGGCAACAAGGAAGGACACCTACCTCAGATACTAGTTTTATCAGTTCTTCTCATTTTTCAAGCCCCAAACACAGCTTTAAAAAATAATTTATGTGAGCCAATAAGTACACAAAATAATTTAAAGCTCTGTTAGTTAGTTCAAGTCAACGATGCCCGTGGGCTATATTAACCCACCAGCCACCACTTGGCAGCCTCTAGTCTGAACTAGTCATCAGGCATAGACCAATGCTTATGTTCTATTGGGGAATGTGTGGATTTTACAAAAACTGGGCTCTGGAAAAAACGTGGCCAGAGGCCTTCCCCTTACACAGCATCAACCTAAAGCCTGATGATCCTAAATGATCTTTAGGGCATATCATAATTCTTGAAGATAGTCATAGATGCCACTCCAAAAAGTCCCAGGACAATTTCAGTACAACTAGGAAAATTAATCAAATAGTTGTAAAGTGTTGAGAATCCAAGTAGAAAATGTTGAGCACATGAAAGATTCCCCCTTCAAATACTTACCCCAGTTTGGGGTTCACAACCACTGCAGCCGGTTGGTCCAGCTGGGTGGTAATCAGCCACTTTCTGTACCTTCCATCAAGTTCAGCCACCTCAATTCTTTGACTCCTGGCATCTGACCAGTAAATGTGCCTGAATTTAGAAGGACAAAGTTAAACAACAGAAAAGTCTACACTGGTCACTTCTGGGGAGAAGGTGTGAAGGTGAGAGAGTTTGAAAGTGCCGGCTGGCAAGACAGCCACTCCGATACTAGAGACCTGAGTGTAGTCTCCCTCCCTCAGGACTGCCAAGGGGATGTTTAGAAGGTTACAGGTGGAGAAGGCTGGGAAGGATGAACTTCTGCCTGATCAGCCAAAGTACCTGAATCAGCCAGGATCAGTAATGAGGGCGTACCTTACATCTGGCATGATTACAAGGTAGAAGCCTTAAGCACTTTTGAACTGTCCCTTTCATTCTGATTGCCCCTGAGTCAGCTTCTGTCTCAGCCCAAGAACCCCACTGGAATCAACAGGAATCTGGCATCCGCTCCAAGGATGAGTGGAAGCAGCCTTTCAAAATAATAAACTCAGCCAGGCCACCCTGCCCTCCTTCCATCCCTAAGACTATAGGTCTCCCTCACAAGCAGAAAAATTTCCATCCGTTTCTTCATTCATTCATTCATGAAATCTGAGAAAGAGGTAAAACTTCAACTATGAAGATAAATCTGGCATTGCCTGCTTGGTTTCTAGGCAGAAGAGTTCAAGTCAAGAGTTGCAAGTTCCAGATTCTCTGAGGCCTTGCTTCTTGGCAGAAAATGTTAAGATGAGTCTCTCCTCTTAGCCTGCAGGCACAGCGAGGGACCTAATTAATTTCTTTAGAGATGATCAAGTCTTCTAGGAACACCAGACAAGTTTGTTCAAAGATGAAAATGAAC
Source organism: Noctilio leporinus (assembly GCA_004026585.1). NCBI lineage: Eukaryota > Metazoa > Chordata > Mammalia > Chiroptera > Noctilionidae > Noctilio > Noctilio leporinus. The sequence continues at coordinate 290,564 of PVIW01000660.1, read as the reverse complement.
TAATACGGCAAGTGACTTTCCAATTCTCACAAGCCCCTGGGCCTTCCCTCCGGAACATTTTCTGTTAGTTCATTTTCAAGGATACAGGGGATTCTATACATTCTTGAGCTCTGATTCTAATGTCACCACTTTTCCACAAATGTCACTGCAGTACAAGGCTCTTCAATGAAGAAGGGGCTTCTTGACTTTTCCACGTCGCTTGGCATCTCAATGCATCTACCCTAAGATAAACCTGCTTAGAGGTTCCTATGGAGGGATTCTCCAAAATGTGTGCCTCTGCTCCCTGTAGTTCTCAAAAACCTAAAAGAGGACTATGGAGCTGACATCTCTAATAAGGAAAAAGTCCTGCCTTGGCTGGTGTAGCTCAGTGGATTGAGCACCGGCCTGCGAACCCAAGTGTCACTGGTTCAATTCCCAGTCAGGGCACATACCCAACTGGATGCAGGTGAAAGGCAACCTTGTACATTGATGTTTCTCTCCCTTTCTTCCTCTCTCCCTTTCCCTCTCTTTAAAAATAATGAATAAAAACTTTAAAAAACAGAAAAGAAAAAAGCCCAAAGATTAAACAAGGAAGTCAAAGTTCCAATGTTTTCAGACAGCATAGCCTGCTAAAAACACAAGGTATGAATCATTCCTCCTCAAAATAATGACCGTAAGGGAAAATGTTTCAATCTCAATGACTTTGCTGGGAGGATTATGAGGCTGTCCCATTCCTTCACAAAATTAACAGTGCTGTCATGCTAAAAGGTAATTTTGGAATCCAGAATTCTGTTGGCAAGAATGATCTCCTAGATATAAACATAGAATCTTGACCTTTGTTCTTTCCCAAACCTTTTCATGGCACACATAGAATAAAGGAAATAATGGTGTTTACAGAATGGACACACTGTGGTAAGCAGAGGTGGTTGCTGGGGCACATTGCGAGCTGCCCCAGTGGCTAAGCAAACCCATACCCGGGTCCAGCTCAACTCATGTGCCCAGGAGATCAAGGAGCCGTAGCCAAGTAAACAGAATAGGCATGAAGGGAATGTATACTAAACATACCTTCCAACCCAGTCCACTGCTAATCCATCTGGCTGTGTTATGTATTTCAGGCCTAGGTCAGATACTTGCACACGGTTATTGGTGCCAGATTCAAAGTTGGGGATGTAGGCACGCTTGATAGCACCAAAATTAGAGCCATGCCCTAGCACAGTGTAATATAGGACACCTGTGGAGGCAAGACACACATGTCAGTTTCATGTTACAAACATTAGGTAAGAGAAAACTAGGGTCTCATTTGCTGACATACTATTCATTTACTGATATCTATACCTCCTCATTGTTCCTATAATACTAATAATTCAATCATACCAACATGATCAAACCACAAAATCTCTCATATTTGAAGAGCTATTAGCTATAAGTGGTTTGATAACACTGATACATACTTAGTCATCTTTATCTAAAGGTAATTCATTAAAATAGATTCCAGCTATTTTATGTTTAATTTTATTGTTGTTTTATTACATCCATCCCCTTTTTTCCTTCCCTGTCCCCTTCAGATTCCAGCTATTTAATCTCATTAGGATCAAGTTCAAGTTTCCAAAATAGTATACATAGATAAACCAGAGACAGGCTGTTGAGTGTTTGAAATCATACCCAGTAACAGTTACAATAAAGGAGCCATGCAGATGAGAAGTTTTATTTTATGTACAGACTAAAAGGTAGTGGACAGCAGGCATTTTAAAGAGCATAGGAAGACTGTGACTTTTAAGGCAGATACTTTCCTAGGTATATAATATTCTTTAAAAGCATATTGTATTACATAGACAATAAATCTTACATTGCATACTTGTCAATTGTTTGCAAAGCATTTTCACATTTATGATCTCATTTGACCTTCAAAACAACTCTCAGAAGTAGATAGACAGAATAAGATTTCTTACCTTACTTTACAGATAAGAAATGGCAATCCAAAGAATTGTCACAATTATTTAAAGTCATAAAGCTAGTAGATGAGGGGGACAGAGGGGAGCAAAAAGGGGATGGATGTAATACAACAACAATAAAATTTAAAAAAAAAAAAAAAAAGAACATGGATAGAGCCATTTAAAAAAAAAAAAAAAAAGCTGGTAGATGAGGGAGACAGGCATAGAAAACAAGTTTTCTGACTCCTGCCCCATGACCACCTCCCACACACCATATGGAGCCATGAGAGAGAATCAACAATAAGCATTATTCAAGTTTTCATTCATTAAACTAGCTGTTTTGAGCACCCACCACATACACTGTATTGGATGTTGAGTCACGTACTAGGCATGTAAGCATGACTTAAGATTCAATCTCTGGTTCCAAAGAGCACACGGTTAAGGGGTTGGAAGAAAAATATGCAGACAAATAACTAAGTCAATGTAACACATGCTTCAGGAAAAGCATGTATAAAATGACACAGGCTTATGTATGAGTAATCACAAAAATGCCAGGAGGAATTACAGAAGGTGTCACAGAGAAGGTGACATCTGCACTGGGTCTTTGAAGTTTCAGTAGAAATCTTCAAAGTGTATGACAGCAGGGAAGAACAAGGTCTGTGTGAACAAAGACAAGGAGACATTAAACAAAGGGACAGGAAACAGTGGTGGAAGCGTGGGGAGGAGTTGGGACAGGCTGGGTAGGAGGATCTTCCACTTCCACTCATGCAACAAAACTTACTCATTAAAAATATAAGTTCCCCAAAGCTCAACATATTATAAGTCAATTAATTCAGTCACTATCAATGACAGGCACCGAAGTTCATACTCACTGAGACCTGTGCCCTCAGGATCCCAGTCATAATCAACAGCCTGAATGTGTTCCTGTTCTTCAAGGTAGTCTGCATACTTCTCAGATGAGATGTTATATTTTCGAATTCGCACATTTTCAGGAAGTAGCAACAAAGGAGGGTCACCTATTAGCAAATAAAGACATCTGTTCGATGTCTACCCGAATTCTTTTATATAAAGTAGGATATGAAATAGCAGGCATCCTCCCCTCTTTAACAACAAAAGCAAACGAACAAACAAACAAAAAAACACCATGAGTTTTTATAGGAATCTGACTATCTCCACTAATCAGTTTAGATAGAGTTGACCATTCAACTGAGTTGCAAAATCCATGACTGGACATTCTTAGCTCCAGTCATGTGGAAAGTTGACATTTCTTTAGGGACGTTAGCAGTTGCTTATTCGCTGTCTCCAGTGGAAAACAGTTTAGAGCAAGGCAAGACTGAGACCCCTCTTTTCCACTGATTTTTTCCCTTTATTCACAAACAATAAAAAAGACAAGGCTGCAGATATTCAGTGTCACAGAAGAAATGTAGTGTGTACAGCTTGACTAAAACTTTACCGAGAAGTCCATTCCTCACTCTTCATTGACAGATTTTATGAATCTTTTAACAGGTAATCAGCTCCATAACCCAATTTAGCGTCTAGCGAAAGACAAAAACCAGTTTGCTCTTGATTTTTAAAAAATTATTTTTTACCTAAAGCAGATATTATAATGGTGACTCATCCTGAGTTGCACTGTCTACGTTTTTTATTTAACATGCTTGCCCAATGTCAATAGAATCTAATTTAAGTAACTTGGAAAAGTTTATTTTATAAATTTCCTATCTTGACATTATGATTTATATGAATATTCTAATTTATTTCAGTCATCCTCTCAGTTAAAAGATTTAACTGCTTTTTAATTTGCTGCTTCCTTACCAGACCAGCTGTTTGAATGCCTTTGCCCTAGTTTTCATTCAGTGTGAAAAATGTTTGGAGGGTAAAATATTTAAGTATGCTAGTCAAATGTATGCATTAAAAGCCCAATTTGTATGAAGAAATTAAACAGCCATTTTTACCCTTGATTTTCAAAATAAAATGCTGTTTTCTTATCAAGTTCCTTAAACCTTGGTACAAACTTTAAACTCAAACCAGTAAAATCTTGAAGTCCTATACCCCTCAACTGTTAATATGCTGATTCAAATTCAGACCTCTGTAAAGGTGGACTATAATCCTTCTGATTGAATCATCTTATTACTGCTTTCTTTCAGGCATGCTTCTCAAATATTGACATTAACTAATGTTTAAAATTATAAATGTGTCAGGCTTTCTGACCCATTCTTTCTGTATGTGATCAGTAGCCCATGAACCATAAAAAAAGGGAAATGTCAACAAGGTGCCTTTGATTTGCCCCAGTTGAATGTAACACTTTTTGTGATCCATTCTTGGATTACCAGCCCTCAAGCCTTGATTTCAATGGAGAGCTTCATTAATTTCATGCTACCGATGACCATCCTATAAGCAAGCTTTTATTGTTTGAATCTCCTGGAGGGGGGCATCTTGTCCTTCTGAAGTTTTTATCAACAAGGACAAGAGGCTAAGTCCAGGATAAAAAGTAACACTGGACTCCTGTTTGAATTCCTGAATATTTGTTAAGGAATTGTAGTTACTGTTTTCATCTGGAAAGGGAGGAAAGAGAAGAGACAGGATGGATGTTGGAAGAGAAGTGACTGATGAATGAAAAATAAGACTTAAAGTCTAAGGTTTATATTTTGTTATATCATACTCATCAGCATTTAGTTCTCTGAGAGTTCATTAATTCCCACATGAACCCATCATACCCTCAGCTTCACACCGATGTCCATAGATGCTGCTCAGGGAAATGAAGCCTTCAGCACAATAACATTCGTAACTTCCTTTAGTATTTTGGCAGTTCTGAGGACATGTTGCAAATTGCTCACACTCATTGATGTCTGTGGGCAAAACAAAAGCCAAATATGCAACATCTGCTCCCACCTTCTCTTTAGAAACCCCGCTTCTGCTTAAATCCATATTCACAAACATTGAGGACTGAAAAGACTACAAATGAAAACAAGCAGATACCAACAATTGTAGAACACTCTAGAGTGTTTCAGATACTATTTCACATGCTTTTCATGTTTTTCCTCCTCATTTAATCTAGACTCTTATCAGGCATGGACTCTTATTGAACCCAGAGTCCCAAAGCTGATAAGCAGTGAAGACCAGGTGTAAACTGAAGCAGTTTGAAGCCCTGGCTGGTGGCTCAGTGGATAGGAGCCGGACCACAAACCCAAAGGTTGCTGGTTTGATTCCCAGCCTGGGCACATAACCAGGTTGCAAGTCAGGTCTCCAGGCCAGGTCCATGGCTGGAGGCAGGTGAAAGGCAACCATACATTGATGTCTCTTTCCCTCTATGCCTCTTTCCCTTCCCCTCTCTTGAAAGATAATAAATAAAATATATTTTTAAATTATTAAATAAATAAATAATAAACTGAAGCAGTTTGTACAAAGCAGAACAAACTTCCCTTTTTTGGGAAGCAAATGTTACTACTTTTCTTTCTGTTAACTAGCTTCAGCAATGGGAGTAATTAATTTAGTTTTGCAATTGAATTCTTCAGCTTCAGTTTTTAAAAGAACTCTTCCAATCATCTGAATATAGCATGTCACAAATTAGAAACAATAAATTCAAATAATTAAAAGCAGTTAAAATCATACTCATCAGCTACCATCTTGAAGAGCAATCTTCCAATTCTATATGTTAAAACTCATTTATGTCTGATATAAGTAGGTGTGTAATATGTTGTTTGACTTAAGATAAAAAGTTTGGGTTGTGTTTATTAAAAAAAAAAAAAAAAGCTGATTTCACACAGTGATACAATAAACAGCCATCATCACTGAGGACTTCATAAGTCATATCAATTTCACTCATTACTGAGGCCCAGACCCCACTAGGCACTGGTGAGATAAACAGCAAAAAGCACTTGGCACTTCCAAGTTTTGGGGTTCTTTTCACAACCCAAGAATTTAATGAGGAAAACAGACCTTGGCATGTGTCCCCACTGGTTATATATATATCATGAATTTGTAATTTACAACCATATTCAGATCTGATCATAACCTTCTAACAGTAAAATTATTGATGTACTCAAGTATCTTAATGGAATGGAACTGTGAGTTTATCCCCCTTACAATAATTAAACATTGGGAATGAGCGGAGAACATAAAAGGCACAAGTTTCTCCTAATAGAACCTGGAGGAAGTATACTCTACCATCACAGGAGTTTCTGTCCAAAATACCAGCTTTGAAACCCGGTCTACAGGAGCAGATAAATCCTCCTTCACTTAACTCAGTACAATTTTGTTCACACAGATTTTCAGCACATGACCTTTCTTTTCCTTTATCTGAAAAACAAAATCCCAGCCTTACAAATGGAAGGTATAAACCAGATCAATCACAACTAGACATTGCTAAAGAAGCGTCAGAGCACAATAAAATGTACATATTAATCATAAGTCATACAGCTGCTATTAGAACCATAAATTGGTATACATGGAAGCTTGCAATGTGTAAATATCAAGGACTTCAAAACATTCATACTCCTTTACCCAGTTATTTCACATGAGTAAATTTTCCCTTAAGAAGGAAAATGCACTATAATTTATGTTTAAGGATTATAAAGAGAAAATTTTGAAAGCAACTTGAACGTACATTCAACAACAGGGACTAAATTATGGTGCGCTGTATTTTATCAAATCTAAGACACCACTAATGTACTATTATTTTAGGTCACACTGAAATAGAAAAGATCTAGGACTTATACTATGGCATGTTATTAAGTTTAAGATATATCTTGGTTTCAGAGATATTAAAAGTGAAAATAAGTATGCATCTTTTTTTTTAATCTTCACTTGAGGATATATTTATTGATTTTAGAGAGAGAAGAAGGGAAGAACGTCAACGTAAGAGAGAACCATCAATCAGTTGCCTCACACATGTGCCCTGACCCAGAATCAAATTTGCAGCCTTTTGGTGTCTGGGACGATGCTTTAATCAATTGAGCCACCGGGCCAGGGCTAAATATGCATCTCAGAATCAGTGTTAATGATTTACAGTTATCTACACTATAGATTGCCAGGCAATCATTAAAATTCATGGTTTCAAATGATACTTTGACATGAGAAATATCTCTGGTAAAAATGGAGTAAAAAATTGTAGCCCTATTTACTATAGAATACTTCCGTAAACATTTTTTTTTTTTAATTTTATTGTTGTTGTATGTAAACATTTTTAAATGTTAAGAAACACCAACCTTGGGTTAGTTCTCTCTTAATGATAGGATTCAAGTGAGTTTTACTTTCGATTGTTAATATATTTTCTGGACTGTATAACTTCTGTAATAAAAACAAAAATCAACTAATAGTTTATCTTTGTTGGACCCATATGGATGACTCAAGTTAGCCCTCCTGTTCTTCCAAATTGCCTTTTCATAGTTCAGACTCTACTCAGATCACTTTTGCCTCTCAGTACTGCCTCCAATTCTTGTCTCTGCCAAGTATCTGTTCGGAGCTATCTGTCTTCCATCCCTGTCATTCTGATCAGTTTGCTGCTTTTATCCTGAGTCTCCTTATACTTCCAGACCTAGATCTCACAAGGAGGCAAAGATAAACAGAGATAGTGATAATGGGAGGAGGGTGGGGTGTGAAAGGTGGTTATCTCCACAAAGGATTCCAACTTCATCCAGTCCTTTTTCTTGGTAACAGGCTTCTAAATGCCTCCTGGCTCAATTCTTTTAAATACAAATACATTTTTTCTACCTGTCTTTTACAGGAGGCAGTAAGGAGAACCTAACCACCACTCCCTTAGGGTACAGTGACTGTAAGAATATGTGGTCTGAATAAACTGAAAATATTTGCGTTTTAAAAAATAAGAAAAATAAACACTAAATAAAACACACAATGATCATTCAATGGAATGCTGCCCTTGGAGTTCGTACTTCAAAGGTGCACACCTAAAAGCCTAATAATAAAGTATGACCTTTTTTTAAAAGATATTTTTATTCATTATGCTGTTACAGTTGTCCCAATTTTTCCCTTTCCCCTCTTCACCCACAATACCACCTTCCCTCCAGCAATCCCACCCCTCCCTTAGTTCATGTCAATGATTTTCGAGTATAGCTTCTTTGCCCTCTCCATTTCCTTTACTAGTCTAAACATCCCCATCTACTTTGTACCTACCAATTATGCTTCTTAATCCCTGCACCCTTTCCCCATTCTCCCCCTTCTCCTTCCCTGCTGATAAACCTCCAGATGACCTCCATATCTGTGATCTTGTTCCTTTTCTAGTTTGTTTTTGTTTTTAGTTTTTAGATTCAGTTGTTGACAGGTGTGAGTTTGTTGTCATTTTAATGTTCATAGTTTTGATCCTTTTCTTTTTCTTAATGTTAAGTCCCTTTAACATTTTATATAATAATGGCTTGGTGATGATGAACTCCTTTAGCTTTAACTTATCTTGGAAGCGCTATTCTAAATGATAGCTTTGCTGGATACAGTAATCTTGGTTGTAGGTCATCACTTTTCATCACTTTGAATACTCGTCTTGCCAGTTCCTTTTTGCCTGCAAAGTTTCCTTTTAGAAATCAGCTGACAGTTTTATGGGAACTCCCCTATAGGTAACTCTTCTTTTCTCTTGATGCTTTTAAGATTCTCTTTATCTTTATTTAATTTTTGGCATTTTAATTATGATGTGTCTTGGTGTGGTCCTCTTTGGATCCAACTTATTTGGAATTCTGTACTTCCTGGACTTGTATGCCTTATTTCCTTTGCTAAATCAGGGAGATTTTCTTTCATTATTTTTTCAAATAAATTTTCAATTTCTTGCTCCTCTTCAACTCCTTCTGGCATCCCTATGATTCAGATATTGGCAACTTTGGAGATATCCCAGAGTTGTCTTCTTTCTCTCCTCATTTTTTTGAACTCTTATTTCTTCATTCTGTACTAGTTGACTGTTTATTTCTTCCGTATATTCCAATTCATTGATTTGAACCCTGGTTTCCTTTCCATCCCTATTGGTTCCCTGTTGATTTTTCATTTCAGTTAATATAGCCTTCATTTCTTCCCTTATCTGTTAGCCATACTCAATGAATTCTCTCAGAACATCCTTATCACCAGTGTTTTGAACTCTGCATCTGGTAGGTCGGTTATCTGTATTTTGCTTAGTTCTTTTTCTTGAGTTTTGATCTGTTATTTCATTTGGGCCATATTTCTTTCTTTTCTCATTTGGCAGTCTCCCTGTGTTTGTTTCTGTGTATTAGGTAGACCTGTTTTGACTCCCTGTCTTAGTGTACCTGTTATGTTGTAAAGAGTGGAGCCTTAGGTATTTGCCAGAGCAGAGTGACCCATTTCACCACATTGTGGTGCTGTATGTGGGGAAGGGGTCAGAACAGGAGCAATGCTGCTTGTTGGGCACTCTCTCCTTTTCCAGTCACTTCACCCACTTTCTGTATATGATTAGCACCCCTCTAGCTCTTGCCTTGGTGGTGGTTGCCAGAGTGGGTGGGTTTGGGTATGTTTTAGAACGTTGGAGTCCTCTAAATGAACTCTCTTGAGAGATAGGCAGTTTCTTCCACTATCCCAAACCCCACTGGTTTTAACTGCCAGAAGCTATGAGGCTTTCTTTTTCCAGTGCTAGAACCAAGAGCTTCACGGTCTAGCCTGGGGCTGGGATCACTCCCAAGGTGTCCCTTCAGCGTTTATCTGCCACACATTAATGTGGGACCACCCATTCCACCAGCTGCCACCTGGCATCACCACCTCCCACCACTGCCTCATCACCACCACCACATACTCTCTGCCCCAGCTTCCTGTCTCCACCTCTCCTACCCATCTGGAGAAATATTTCTTCATTAAATCCTTGGTTGTCAGACTTCCATACAGTTTGATTTTCTGGCAGTTCTGGTTATTTTCTGTTCTGAGGTTAATTATGATCCTTCTTATGATTGTGCAAGGCGGTAAAGCATGTCTACCTTCTCGGCCAGAAGTACTCACCACTGAAGTCTGAGCTTTTAACAACTACACATTGATAAATAAGTCTTTAAGATTTTCTATTACCTCTGGAGTCACTTTTGGTGTTATCTGTCTTTCTAAGAATTTGACCATTATAACCTAAGTAGGCAAACTTGTTGGCATGGAGTTTCTTACAGTATTCTTTTATTATCTTTTAAATTTCTATAAAATTGGTAGTGATGCCACACCTACGTTGCTAGATAAATTATCTATTTTTATTAACATGGACATCCTCGAGCCTGTCACATAACCTCTCTGAGTCTCATGTGCATAATTAAATCTGTAATCTCACCCCAACTCCAAAGTCTATAATGTAGTTAGGATTCCCAGGGGATAGAAAATTTCTGGGCCAACTGTTCCCTAGAGTAAGTTATACTCTTGTGGAATAAGAGTCCTTCACAAGAGCAGAAACTACACAATATCAGATTCTTCCTCAATATTGAGGACCTTCTTATAACTTCTTTTACTCTTATAACTTCTTTCATTTGAAAACTGTCACCATTTAAGTTCATATAATACCACATTTCCCCAAACCCAGATATATGAACATTTTTTAAAATAAAAGTTTCTTTTAATTAAATGCTATTTGAATAAAAAGCATTGTAGTCCATTTTAAGCCTTTTAATTGGCATAGGCAACAAAAAGGAAAACCATGTTTGGCCCATGCCCAACTTGGAAATACTCCAAACTCCTAGAACCAGTCACCTATCAGTCTTCAGATATCAAACCCAAATATACCATCCAATTTTGCAAGTTTTATCACGTTCATGCTTTGTGAAAATACTTGAAGTAACCAAATACTTCATTATGTCAAAAAACTCCAAACTCCAATAAGAAAGTGTATGAGACAAAGGCCAAATCAACATGGTATGGCTGGTCATTCATCTCTCTTTATAACTAGCCGAGTTATATAAAAAAGCTTCCATGAAATCTTTGCAATGCCTTGTATGAAAGTGATTAAAGCCCAAGAAGTTGAAAGCACATAGAGTTAATTGAGGTGTCTGTGCCACGGGTTCCTAGTGTCTGAAGAACTCTCTCCTTTTTCCTATAAAGAAACTGAGGCTTAGAGAAGTCAGTAGGTGCCCAAAGAGGCACAGGTGTAGCAGAGGAACTAGAGTGGCTCTCCTAACTGGAGTCATGGGACTGTTCAGGAGCTGCCTCTGACACTCCGGGCAACTTCAAGCAAGTTACTCTCTGAGCTTTATTATACAGAGAAACATAATAGCAGTGACCCAATAGGGCTGACTTGAGTGACAAATTAGATAACATATGTTAAAGTATTTCATAAGAACTAGAAAGGAGTACAAAGGTATGAATTATTAACATATCAGTCCAACATTTCCATCACAATATTGGGACAGAACCATCCCTTAATTGCGTTCGCCATCTTTTCCTCACACAAACTCCTTCCTCTACTTTAAACGTCTCCTTCAAGATGCCCTGTGACATTCCCATCTTCACCAACTACCCTCAGAAGTGCTAAGGATACTGCATTTGCTTAAGATGGAAAAATGTGTTCACCTAGTGAACTGGGAAGGAGATATGTTCTGCAGTTAGGTAGATCAGGTCCCAGATCCTAATTCAGCATCTTACTGAAAGACATGACCACTTTATTTAACCACTAAGCTGGCTTTCTTATTTATAAGGAGATAAGGAGAAAGAGAGAGAGAGAGAGACCTCAGTCATAAGACTGCTGAAAGGTTGAAATGAGATGAAGCATGTAGTGTTTAGCGCAATGTCTGGTATAGACCAAATGCTCAATACCAGGCCGTGAGCTTGACTGCAGCTCAGCACACAGAGTAAATGAAAGAGAAATACATGGTCATTGTTTACCTCACGTCATTGCATGCTTTCATTAGGTAAGCCTGAATTATCACAACGAAGTGTAAAAACAAGTACTTACTGCAACCTGTTTCATCAGACTGGTCACCACAGTCATCCACATCATCACATACAAGATGCTGTGGAACGCAGTGTTTGTTGCTACACTTAAATTCATCTTCTCTACAAGGACTAGGGGTCGCACCTACACCTGTGATATAAGAACAAATTAAAGTCAAACTTTTTCTTCTGTGAAACGAGATGCTTCCCTCTGTGGCAGGGACAGTTATTGCTCACCAATGAGCCTGTGCTTCCCAACCTTTCCCAGTCTCCCTTGCAATTACGTGGGGACCATGTGATTAATTCTGGTCAACAGACTGAGTTGGAAGTCACATGTGTCACTCTGGGTTGAAGTAGTTAAAAGTTCACATGCCTCCATGCTGTGACAACCTTGGAAGTCATGTGTGTCAGGTGGCCTCATAACAAAAACATCAGCCACCTGACATTGGCTTCACAGTCCGGAGACAATAATGAGGACACTGACATTGAAAGCAGGAAAGGGAGAGCCATGCTATGCAATGGCCAAGCATTCCATAGTGCTTCAGAAAAACTGGAAGGCCAACCAGGTGCTTGCTGAAGTTGTTGGTCTCAGGCAAGAGGTCAGAAAACAGGGTTAGTGATATGCATCACTTGCCATTGCCTGAGATAGTATAAAAAGGAAATTAGCTCAGGGAAGAACTGATTGATTTACAAGCAGAAATGAAAGTCAAGTCCAGAAATTTGCAGTGTGGAAACCGCCAACTGCATTTAGATCCCAAAGAGTAGGAGTATGAAGTTTTAACAGCTTTGAAACACAAAGGCCCAGTATAACCTTAGTTGAATGAAATGACTGTCCATTTATTTTTCAAGATGGGCTGAATGTAGCTGGTGAAAACTTGAGGCAAAAATGCAGGAGGGAAACAAAGAAATAAAGCAGACAGAAGAACTATGTCTCCTAAGGAATACTGAGTGAGGTTATTGAATTTCAGAACTGACAGGATGCGAACAGATCCAAAATAAGTGGGCGAGGGGTGCATCTGAGTAATGAATGTATTTATTAGGGTCTGCTAAACAATTATTTCAGCAGTGATCTGCAGTCCTAGGTGCAGCTCAAACCTCTGAACAACCAACCGAAATCTCAAAGGTATGCTTTGCAAACTACAGATAATTTGGGGCCCTTAGTTTCTTCTCCTCCCTTTTGACCTTTGCTTACAGGTTTCTGCTTTCTCATCACTTCCGTCTCCACAGTCATCAACATGGTTGCACACCTCGTGATTATAAATACAGCGATTATTGTCACACCGGAAACGGTACGACGACTCACAGGGAATATTCACTAAAACAAAAGATAGAAAAACGAAAATTCAGGTTAAGATAGAACATAATATCTAAAATGCTCCTATGTCAGCATCGAGCTTGTTCGATTTGTCCATTCATTGGCTCATTCAGTTAAGCAATCGACAAAAACATCTTGAGCATCTGGTATACACCACAGCACTGTGCTATATATCAGAGTTACTGGGGAACAAGAAACCCACAGACCTTGTCCTTATGGAACATTCACTCTAGCAGAGAAATGGACTTTACCAATTAACCCTTCAACTACAGCTGAGGTAAAAGCCACAGAGGAGATGTTCTGTGAAATGATCTACAGGGGATACATGATAGATCTTCTGTATAGGGGGTCAGAAGAGGCTTCACATGGAAAGATTCTGAATCAGGAAGAATAGTAGATTTCTGGACCTGACTAAAAGGCTCAGTGGCAGAAGCACAGAGGGAGGACAATAATGGGGCAGTGAAGCTAAAGGGCTAGCAGGACCACGCACGCGTGAGTGAGCTCTGATTCTAATAGTCAGGAGGCCATTATCTGTCTCTCTGACATCAGTTGTCGCTAAGCCTCCGGAGCATGAAGTCTTTTTATTCATTGTACACAGTGATGGATCCTCCTTCCTGAATTCCTTTATCTATTGCTTTTAAAGTTGCTATCTCAAGCCCTGGCTGGTGGCTCAGTGGATTGGCACTGGCCTGTGAATCCAAGGGTCACTGGTTCGATTCCCCAGCCAGGGCACCTAATGAGGTTGCAAGCCAGGTCTCCAGCCAGGTCCCCGGCTGGAGGCAGGTGAAAGGCAACCTTACACTGATGCTTCTCTTCCTTTCTTCCTCCCTCCCTTTACCTCTGTCCAAAAATAATAAATAATATCTTTTAAGTAAATAAATAAAATAAAGTTGTTATTTCATAATCAAACCCTGAATCATTTTGTTATCTAGAGTTAGACCACTAGCTGTTTCGGTACACCCATGAGGAACCCAAGGGTAGAACCCAGGTCCCTTGCTTATTTGGTACGGGGCAGATCCTCTCTGCATGTACAGGAGTTCAGTAAAATCAACGCGTGTGTGTGTGTGTTCTTATTTTATTATACATGGAGGACTTTGGCTGTTTGATTTCCTTCTGCCTTTGTACTACATGCAAGGAGCCAGCTTGATTGGGGGGAAACGTCATACCCAAGAGCTAGTTCTTGGAAGTATGGCTAATAGAATTTTTGCTTAGAAATGCAAGTACAATGCAATAAAACAGCGTTGTCACTTTTTTTTTTTCTTTTTAAGATTTTACTTTATTATTTCTAGAGAAAGGGGAAGGGAGAGGGGCAGAGAGGGAGAGAGACATCAATGTATGGTTGCCTTTCACCTGCTTCCAGCTATGGACCTGGCTGGGGACCTGGCTTACAACCTTGTTAAGTATCCTGGCTGGGGAATGGAACCATCAACCTTCGGGCTCACAGGCTGGCACCTTATCCACTATGCCACCAGCCAGGGTGCATTGTCACTTTTTAATGTGACTGTGTCTCTGCCTCTCCAAAGTTTAATTTTAATAGCTATGGACACTTTATCTTATAGAAGGAAGCAACTTCCTAATAATTTCTTTTGAAAGTTACATATGCTTAAGATACGTTTCAAGATTCATTAAGTTTAAAACAAAACAAAACATGCTTAGTTCCTAAAAAGAAAAGAGACAGCATAAAAAATGCTGGGGATACCACTGTGAAAATATAATGCATGCTAATTACAGTTCCCTGAAGGAAAGGAAATATTCTAATTTATCTTTTTTAGAGTCAAATCTCTTGGCTACAAAAGAATCATGCTGAATCTAGGAAACCAAACAGGAGATGATGTGAACTCTAGAAGCAAACTGCAGTGGGGTCAGACTAGAAGCTAATCAAGAGTTCCAGCAGGCATGGTTTTGG
>PVIW01000660.1:113096-270596 GCA_004026585.1 Noctilio leporinus | reverse complement strand
AGGCCTGGGAAGGGAAGAGTAAGTGATATCACCAGCAACTAGGACATTTCTGTTGCACTGTCTTTAACTCATTAGATTCAGTTTTATTAAAATAACCCACTCTGTTCCTTACTGCTCCTCCAACTAATCCTAACACAAACATTCATTTTGGTTTCAAGTTAGAATATATGCCTAATCTTGACAAAGTCCATTACTTCATTTGACCTTTTATCCGTAAGTTATTTCCATGTTGCCAGAGTGACTGCAGTTGGCCAACAGATGATATGGGAGGTCAGAGAGATACTAAGAATATAAAAATCCTCAACTAAGAAATACTGACTTTGAAATGTACTTTTCTGTAGTAGGTACTAATTTTTTTTTTCTCTAGCCTCCTCCATTTCAATAATTCTATAAGAATAGACCTTTTAAATGTATCGAATGTAAATAAGGATTCTACATGTAGCAAAAATTTTACAAGTTCCTAAATATCTTAATAATGTCTTCCTCAACTTCATTTAAGATGTTATAAATTAGCCCTGGCTGGTGGCTCAGTTGGCCAGTGAACCCAAAGGTTGCTGGTTTGATTCCCAGTTAGGGCACATAACCAGATTGCAAGGCCAGGTCTCCAGCCAGGTCCCCAGCTGGAGGCAGGTGAAAGGCAACCATACATTGATGTTTCTCTCCTTTTCTTCCTCTCTCCCCACCCTTCTCTCTGGAAATAATGAATAAAATCTTAACAACAAAAAAAAAGATGCTATAAACTTTCTCAATAACCCTGTAAAATGCTATAAACATGTAACATGCTTTTAGAAGAATCAAAAGACAGTCCTTTTTTAGGGGTAGACAAAGGAAAGATGATAAGGGACATCTACCCTCATCTCCTAATAACAGCACGGGGCCTTGCCCCTCCCGACTACCCTGCAGACCCTCCTACCACAGCCCTGCTCGTCACTGTTGTCCCGGCAGTCATCGGCACCGTTGCACACGGCCCACGTTGGGATACAGCGGTAGTTCGTTTTACAGCTGAATTCTGTGTGGTTGTCACAGCGATAGGCAGGGCCCACTGAAAAGAGAAAGGAGCAAAGTCAGAACTGAAGTCTCAGTCCTGTTGGGAACTGGCACCAAAAGACACCTGATGTTATCACATTTAGGAAGTGCTGGTGACAAATGACAATTCTCATGTCACCAACTAAATTGACTCTGGCAACGTGCGACTGTTTTGATGTGCTCTGTTAGCCAAGAACAGAAGGAAGTTTTCTCACTATCTTAGCACCAAGTTATCTGTGTTGCATTATAACCTGAGGGAAGAAAAAGGACTGAGTTTGAAATGTATAAGCCAGGGTTGGCATGTCAGCTCCTGCCACAAAACAAAGAGATGGCCATCCACTGAATGAGAACCTCAGTTTCCTCATCATAAAATGGCCATCGGTAACATCCATCTTCATAGCCTCGTGTGTCTCCCTAAGGCTCAAAGGAAAAAGTGCTAGGTGGACAAAATATTAAGTTCTCATTATCACATTCTGGACAGGTGGACATCCAGGGTATCAGGAAGAAAGACCACCTGCTTCAGAAGCAGGAGTCTGGCTCTACAGCCATACAACTGGCTATACTTTGTCTTGCACTGCCAGGGACAGCAGAGAGAGCCAAGGCGGGTGACACACAGGACTGAAGCAGGAGGCTCCACATCTTCTCTCACTCCACACGGAGTTTTCCTTGCTCTGTGCCCCTCCCACGGAACTTACTGCATTCCTGGAGGGGCTCATCGGAGTAGTCTCCACAGTCATTGTCTACGTCACACTTCCAGGACTGAGGGATGCAGTGACCATTGGCACACTTAAAATAGCCGGGCCGGCAGATCCTGTTGGCACAGTGGGACCTGTCTTCATCTGAGTTATCCCCACAGTCATCTACTGAGTCGCACTGCCAGGCTTCCGGGATGCAACGCTTGTTGGCACACTGCCATTCGTTAGACTCACACTGGTGGTGCTCTACAAGCAAGGGAATTTGGTTATCAGCTTGGAAGGCATGAGGGACAGACGCTACCAATGTACACTGACAGGTCCTGAAGACTCCATCATAATTTCTCTTGAGAAAAATTATGTCCTAGTGCACTTATTACCAACCAGTGCCACTATGGGCAGTTATTTCTTTGACTATTACTGTCTCCTAAATTTAAAAAAAAATATTTTCCTTGCATGCAGAACTAGGCGATAAAGACTGAATTACTGAGGCCCTATTAACTTTACCTTCCCTGATTCCAGTTGCCCAAGTGGATAATGTTTTTTAAACTTTGTGTTTATAAAAAATAAATTTTTAATTTTTTAAAAACCTTTGGTTTGATGCTATTATTAATGTTGTTAGGTTGGAAGGGTTTTTTTGTTGTTCTTTTTTGCCTTTCTAAAAAAAATGGAAACATAAATAAACATTACAATTGAGAGTCCTTGACTAATATGGAGGTGGGAAACCCTCATTTTGCCCTCAATATTAGCTCTCAAGGAGGATTCCATACAGAGCACATGATAAAGAACCACCAATAGTCGACTTATTACCTTCTTCAACCATTTACCCTGTAGAGACCTTAGGAATTCTAAAACAAATTCATGAACATAGATAAAGGATGGCATTTTCTCCTAGGACTTTGGACCAGTTTTGGGTTTAAGACATTCAGAAAATCCCCACAGAATTATGATGGTACACAATCAGCTATAGAAATGGGTAAAGAAGGCATAAAGCAGTTCAACACACCGCAAAGAATAAGGTCTTCATCAGAGCCATCAGGACAATCACGGTGAGTGTCGCATAGGAAGTGTGGGCTGGTGCAGTTGCCATCCTTGCACTGGAACTGTCCTAACCGGCAGTAGCGCTGTGGGCAAACGGGGGGTTCATCAGAGCCATCCAAGCAGTCTTTCTGCCCATCGCATTTCCACCAGATAGGAATACACCTGCGCGGAGACAATACACCACTTCTCTTAGCAAAGCACGGTGGGGAGGGAGGGTAGAAGAGTGAGCAATGGTTATCTGGAGAGAAGGGAAAAGGGAATTTCAAACAAAGACACACGTGAGTTCTCTCAGGGCCTGAGAAGGGGAAGTTAAACCTTGGTTGCTGTGGTGTTATTTTTAGAGAAAATGTAATTAGATGAGATAGATCAGGTTTGTTAAGACTCAGGTACATGCTGAAAAAGGGCTTGGAGTAAGATGATTAAACTCCTGCTGAAACAAACAGTGGACTATGTGTTTGGAGCTGTGATTCTGGTAGCAGAGATTATCCAGGATTGTCTGTTGGGGTGATATAAATGACATTTGGATGTTGGTTGGAAAGCTGGAGAGTGCTAACATTTGTTTACAGCTTATGTCATGATAGGTATATGCTAGATTTTTAAACAAGATTTATTTATTGTTACAGAGAGGGAAGGGAGGGAGAAGGAGAGAGAGGGTAATATTAATGTGTGAAAGACACATCAATGCATGGTTGCCTGTCTCGCATGACCCCAACCGGGGACCTGGCCTACAACCCAGGCACGTGCTCTGACTGAAAATCAAACCAGTGACCTTCCCATTTGTAGGACGATGCCCAACCCACTGAATTACACCAGTCATGGCTGTAGGCTAGATTCTTAATCTAAGATACCTTATTTAACCATCAAAATAATCTGCCATTGAATCTTAGATGCTGTGACTTGTATTTATACTTCTCTTCATCCCATTCTCAGTGCTCCCAGCCATCAATGGCCTGTGGCTATTGTTAGGAAAATAATCTATGGCCACGTTTCACAGCAAACACAAATGATCAAAAACAGATTTGAATGTGTAACCCAGATTCTCTGGCACAGTTAACTAAGAAGCTAGGCCAGTTTCCATGTAAAAAAGACAGAAATTCTATCACTCTTGAGAACTGTATTTCAGTGTACACATATGAGGGGTGTCTCAAAGAAACACCAAAATTTAAAAGTTTTATACATTTATTTATAAAAGATTGTGTATTTATTCTGAAATAGTTAAATATCAATCACCTCCAAAGTACTCTCTATTTGATGCAGTACACTTATCAAGGTGTTTTTCCACTGCTCAAAACAGTTTTTGAATTTGTCAATTTTTATGTCTTTTAGCTCCTCTGCCATTTTATGTTTCACCTCTTGCACATTGGCAAAACATTTCCCTTTGAGGGCTTTTTTCAACCAAGGAAACTGAACAAAAAAAAGTTATTCAGGGTAAAATTGAATGAATATGGACGGTAGGGCATGAGGGTCATGTTTTTGGTTAAAAACTGATAAATACTGAGTGCAATCGGGCAGATACGCTCATAAATCACCCATCATGAAATGGACAAATGTGTTGAAAGAGTCTTAAAAAAATTCACTAAAGCTGAACACAGTCTCTCACACCAACATCAGCTGGTACACTGATAACAGATGTGTTCTAGAACACTCACCTAACAGGGGAAGCCTGTACCACTATAAAGAGCCCAACCTTCAAAAGAGAATTCCATTATTTTTGACCCCTTTACATATATAGAGGGGTAAGGAGAAGTAGGTTTACATTTGTTTGTATCTAAAATACAATTAGTAAATAAATAATAATACAAAGAATAAAACTGTTTGTGTACTCATAACTATAAACCTGCTATTGCCAATCCCCATATACTCTGGCTCTGACACTTAGCACAATTTATCAGAAAATTTTTTTAAAACACAATTTGGCCCTGCCTGGTAGCACAGTGGAGAAGGTGCCAGCCTGCGAACCCAAAGGTCGCAGGTTCGATTCCCCAGCCAGGGCACATAACCAGGTTGTAAGCCAGGTCTCCAGTCAGGTCTGTGGCTGGAGGCAGGTGAAACACAACCATACATTGATGTCTCTCTCCCTCTCTGCCTCTCTCCCTTCCCCTCTTTCTAAAAATAATGAAATAAAATCTTTTAAAAAAAAAACAAAAAACAAAAAAAACACAATTTGCTTTCTCTCTACAGATATAAAAATTTGCCTCTAGCTGGTGTGGCTCAATGGATAGGTGCTGGCCTGCAAACTCAAAGGTCACTGGTTTGATTCCTAGTCAGGGCACATAACCGGGTCTCCAGCCAGGTCTCCAGCCAGGTCCATAGCTGGAGGCAGGTGAAAGGCAACCATATATTGACATTTCTCTCCCTTTCTTCCTCCCTCCCTGCCCTTTTCACTAAAAATAATGAACTCTTTAAATTTTTTTTTTCTTTTTGCATACATAGGTACAACCATTTAGTTAGGAAATTCCTTTCTTCCATGGAAGAAATTATCTTAAATTGAAGACAGCAAGCCTTGGTGTATCCAAATGAACCACACAATTAGCCAAAATCTTACTCTGGAGCCTTAGAGTTCAGTGAGCATCCAAGGAGTTGAGAGACAATGGGAGCGTAGAAGAAAGAGCCTTACTTCTCATTGTCAGCACACAGGAACTGGGTGCTAGAGCACATGGGCAAGCAGTGGGTACTGTCAACCAGGTGGATAGTCTTGAAGTCATCTGGACACTCGCAGGTGAATCCTCCTCCTCCTGCTGCGATGAGGCAGAGATGAGAACAGCCACCGTTGTTGGCACCACAGGGATTAGTCACTAGTGAAAGAAGAAACAAATGTACACTCATTCACATTAAGAGACTACCAAATATAGATGAGCCGATTCCCCACCTCATCAAACTCATCACCTCTTAGTAAGAAAAATCATTAGCCTACTTTCATGCTATTTCCAGAAGTTTATAAATAGGAGAGATGAAAGACCTGGGTAAGCAGTCCTGTGCTTTGAGAAAACGGATTTTTGTGTTATCAGTAGTAAGACATACCCACTGGTGTTTTGGGCTAGACAAGATGTATTTCTCAAATTCCTAGGAGATTAGGTGGGAAATTTAGCTCCTTCATGTGTCTAGAACCTAAATTAAAGTTTTAATTTCTAGTACATTTAAAGATGGATGTTAAATATTTAATTTCCATCTCATTCTAAGGATGTAAGTAACAGAAGTATGGCCAAGGACAAGGTAGATGGATAAACTGAGAAGCATTTTCATTTATTTCCTGGGCTGCCACTTATGCTTTAGCAAGACACCACAACAAAGCAGGCCCATAAAATCTATTGTTTGCCCCAAAATATACTCCAGACATTTGCTAGACTATCCCTAAATTATGAAAATAATTTTTAAAGATTTTATTTATTATTTTTAGAGAGAGGGGTAGGGAGAGAGGTAGAAAGGGAGAGCTACATCAATGTATGGTTGCCTTTCACCTGCCTCCAGCTGTGGACCTGGCTGGAGACCTGGCTTGCAACTTAGTTATGTGCCCTGGGTGGGGAATTGAACCAGCAACCTTTGGGTTCACAGGCCAGAGCTTTATCCACTGTACCACCAGCCAGGGCTGCGAAATGTTTTAATTACATGAAGGGGAATATAAGTTCACAAATAAATAAAAATTCCCAGCTTATGATACATTGGAAACTTCTAACTTATGGTACACTGAAATGTGTTGCTCTTGACATTTTTATCTTCTAGAAGACTTTAAGGGTGACTCATTTCAATAGATTCACCTTAATATTAAGGAATGATTGTTATAACTACATCTATATAATTATAATGTATCTCTTAGGCATTAGGATTTATTGTGATTACATGGGAAATGTTCTTAATTTTTCAAAAGTATTTTCTTAAGTATTTAAAGCTGAAATGTGGTGACATTTTTAATTCATTTAAAAATACTTTGGTACTCCAACCAAAATAGATGAAATAAAAATGGCAACATAAAAACTGTTAATTCTTACCAACAACAACAAAAAAAAAAAAAAAGATTAATTTCTAAGAATAGAGCTGGTATTAAGAAAAAGTTATAACTAGTGTTTCTAGGAGGGGAATAAACTGTATAGGTATTTTCATACCCTCAACTTGCAGCAGATGTTTTGTGGAAAACATTGACAAGTAACACCATTCCCTTTATAAAACATTATGTTTATGATGAGAGGAACAAGACTGTCATGCACAAGCACCTAAAGCCACGAGTCAAACTTCTGGGTCATTTGCTCACCAATTGGCTGCCTGTATGGATGATACACGTGGATGTCATATGGTTTATGTGTCGTGTTCACCAGCATCATCCTGTTTGATCCATCATATTTGTTTCCTTTTTCAACTGTCCTTGTATTCCAATCTGTCCAATAAATAGTGTCTTCAAAAATGGTAATAGCAAAAGGGTGAGACAGTGTCCTGTCATACACTGTGTGTCGATGGTGACCTTCCAAGTCAGAGTACCTGGGGTAGGAAAGAGAGTCATTCCATGAAGATAACTGCTCTCCTCTAACACCTTTAAGAATATAGAAACTGGCAAGTTAATTAATAGAATTCTATCTTCTACAGGTAACTGAAGTTCAGATCCTCCTTAAAACTCAGCTTTAATTAAAACAAACAAAATTAAAGGATATTTTGACTTAAAAGAAGTAAAGTTGAAAAAACATGATGCCTTAAAAATAGGAATAACCAGGCCCTGGCTGGTGCCTCAGTGGATAGGCACCAGCCTGCAAATCCAAAGGATGCCGGTTTGATTCCCAGCCAATGCGCATCACCAGGCTGCAAGCCAGGTCTCCAGCCAGGTCTGTGGCTGGAGGCAGGTGAAAGGCAACCATACACTGATGTTTCTCTCCCTCTCTGCCTCTTTCCCTTCCCCTCTCTCTCTAAAAATAATAAAGTATTTTTAAAAAATAGGAATAAGCAGAGGAATTTAAATAATAACAAATTCCTAACCACAACCACTTTCCTGCAGATGCAGCTGGTTCCACTATTGTAGGTTTATAACCTCTTAACATTTATGTTCTCCATTAAGCACCTTTTGATATTCTGGGATAAACATCATTCTTGTCTCCTAAGTCATCTGAAGAAATCAGAGGGTAGCAACACAAAGCTGGAATTCTGCCATTTCAGGGGAGAAGCTATTCTAGGAGATAGCTGAGTAGTATATACTAGCTAAATTAGTCACCGACCGGCAGCATTGATTCTGTATACACTGGCAGCACATTTATTATTAATCATGCCCTGGGTGCTATTAATGAATACTTTTTCCAAAAAATAAACTCCCAGAGGAGGTTCCCTGATTTTGAGATGCCATGGAGCATCCATAGCCAAATATCTAAACCCTCTAGTTTTGTCTCATTCATTTCTGAGTCTGCCAAAATATTGATATTTTAAGGATTTTTAAATTTAGGACCAGATTCTAAAACTTAAACAGAAGGTTAAATGTTAAATGAGATTTCAACTAAGAAACTTGATAATGTTAGCCATGTGATGTTTGAAATATTCTCCAAAACATCGTAATTGATGGTAACTTGCAGAAAACTTGAAGACCTAGTTGGCCTCTGTTGATAAGACTGCAGATAAGTAACCAGAACTTAGTCATTATCTGTTTCTTTTTTTAAAAAAATCATTGACCAAAAAGTAGTCTTGAGACCTTTCCTTTCAGTTATTGCATGATCTTTGGATGAAGATCTCAGGCATCTTTATGAGTATTTTTTGTCACATGTAGAATGACAAGCTCAGCTAGAAGGATGTGATGGCACAAGAAATGGATCAGAAGTTGTATAAAAATATATTTGCTTACATAGTCCATGAAATGTTTTTCTGAACACAGGCATTGCTACCTCTCCAAGAGCTGATCAAGTCAACATGGCTACATGAATATTAAAGGTTCATTCATTCTCAGATCATAGTGCCTGATAGAATGATTTGACTTTTAGACAGTGATCTACTACCTGAATTTTAAAATCCAGCTACACAAATTTTATCAAAAAGCAAACAGGATATTAAGTAGCTAGAAAATTCCTTTTTGCCTCTAATGCTCCTTAAAATATTATTTATGTATACACTGTCAATTTCAATTAAACCTACAAAGCTTTCAAGACCAAGAATCATCTACAGTCCTAAAAGACAATATAAATCTAAGAAGAAAGTTGCTGAAGCTTCTTTGAATGCCTTGATGCTTCTACTAATTCAAAATGAAATTTCATGAAAAGCTAAACTATGTGATGTTTCTTCAAAAAGAGGATACACACATTGTGGGAAGAGCCAAGGGTCTCATCATCTGCATATCACATTGAAACGGTATAAATACATATAAACAAGCTAGAATTAATATCCTACCTATTATAACCAAAGTTGAATTCTACCTAACTCTGTTAGTATTTGCTATAGTTAATTCTAGAAGGAGAATGCTAAAAATTGCCTCAATATAAAGACAAGAAAGTATCCCCAAAACATCATATGTCAAATCCTTCTAACCTTAAATTTTCCAAGTCTCCTTTTCCTACTGACCCCTAAACATATTTTTAAACTAATCATTAAGGTAATTTCAAGGGACTGAGCTCAAAACAAGTTTTAGGGAATACCGGAGGGTATCAGCATAGCCTGTCAAAACAGTACAGCATCCTCTGCTTTCCAGGACAGGGTTAGCAAAGTCTTCATCACATGTGTCAACTGGGGAAAACTAGGGAAACATCCCAACTCAACAAAAGAGAGTTCTGGGATTGACTGACTTTGTCTGCCATGAGCATAGGAGACAGCACTGAAATGTGTGCCAGGCATTCCTTCCTTCTCAGTGGCATGTTCCTAACGGAAAATGGAATTAGAGAACTTCAAAAATTTCTACTGTTGTCTAATAGGGTTAAAATAATCCTATTGCATTAATAATAATTCTATGCTTTTGAAGGTAACAGGCTACATGTCTGGGTACCTCCTGTTCATAAATGCGTACCCAGAAGGCATCACTGCAGTCCAACCAATACATAATGAACACATTGTTGACCAATCACAAACAACTAGCATTTTCAAACCCAAATGTTATTGACTGATAACGAGTTAATTCATGCTTGCATTTGCATTAGCTTTTGCTATAAAATTGCTGGTCAACAATTAATTAATGAACAGATGGATGTAGTTTGTTACATGAGTTAACTCATGTTTGCACTTGTATTAGTTTCCATATAAAATTACCAGTCAACAATGTGTTAACAATGCCCCAAATAAACATGCAGCACCAGTTGATTAAGAGTGTATTATCTTTCTTACAATGAGAATTTTTCATTGAACAATAGAATATTTAACATACTTTGTAAAAAATGACCCTTTTACTAGAATGATTTGAATGCATTATCATATTAAATAAATGTTAACAGATTATACTGTTACATAAAACATGTCTCATTGTACTTATCAATAAATACACCAAAGTATTGTAGGGAAAATCTTTTCAACACTCTTGCTCTTTTCATTTATCACATACTAAAATTTATTAATCATGTATCTGGGAGGGAGGAGCAAAATAAAGGAATAAGAAATGGACAGAAGCCCTGGCTGGTGGCACAGTGGATAAGGTGCTGGCTTGCAAACCCAAAGGTCGCTGGTTCAATTCCCAGCCAGGGCAACATAACCAGGTTGCAAGCCAGGTCTCCAGCCAGATCCATAGCTGGAGGCAGGTGAAAGGCAACCATACATTTATGTCTCTGACAGAAGTTGAGCACTTAGCTGACTACTATAGGGGAGAGAATACTAGTTCCGTTTTTTGTTTTTTGTTTTTTTAGATTCAAACAGTAAGAAGTGAAAGCACCAGAACAAAAACCTGGATCTATATGACTTCAAGGTTCACTCTCTTTCTATCAGATCATACCACAGAGCTCAGTGAATTGCCTAGAGGCAGTTTTAGAGAAAAGTGACCTCAAATGACATTTAATTCACAGACCAATTAGAAGCTGCCTGACAAGACAAGCCCTAGAGTTTGGAATAAACCACTACTCAATCTGCTTGATTCTTTTCTGTATACATACTCAATGTAACCCAGGTGAGCGTCTGCCCAGTAGAGGAGATCATTGGTGTAATCAATGGTGATGCCATTGGGCCACTCTAACTTGGTAGAGATAATCACTGATTCATTGAGTCCATCCATGCCCACTCTCCCAATGTAGGCTTTGTGAGCCCAGTCTGCCCAGTAGATATACCTGTTGGAGGAAACACAGAAGGTCAGCTTCTGAAACTGAAAGAAGTCAGGAGCCAAAAGACATGGATCTTCCCCAATTAGAATAAATAAAGTTTCCATTCAAAAGAGTCTCTTAGAAAGGGAAGAAAACTAATAGAAAATCATCTAAAGGAGGATGGTAAACGGAGAATGCTCAAGAATGAATGCAATTAACTGGGGATCTCGGTGGACTTGGCAGGGAATGTCCACCAGAGGTGGGTTCTTTTACTTTACCATAATTTTTTCGCATGCAGCCAAAATATGTGACTTGAAAAGTGAAATGATGAGTCATGGCAAAGAAAAGAGAATAGTTCATGAATATCACTTGAATAAGCCATGCTTCTACCCGTTTTACTAAACTATTTACCAGGTAGAAAAAGCAGATGACAAATCCCAGCAAGATATTGGCCTTGAGATAACAGAGGCAGAATAAGGGCATGAAAGAAGAGCCCAAGATTACAGGGAGACAATACCCATATTGAGGGTGAAGGACAATTCCTCTGGGATTATCAATGCAGAATGTGTTGTTGGCATCCAAACAGTGCTCCAACAGCTTGCGGCGGTATCGACCTTCAAGGTCAGAGACAGAGAGGCAATTCAGGTGGGCATCCACCCAATAAAGCTTTCTGAAATGGAGAGCCAGGAGTTACCAACACAAGCATCGTGTTTGTGAAATAGTCATGTTTAACCACCCAACTTCCTATCCAAGCTACCTTGAAATCACACATACAACTGTTAAAAGGCACTTTCCCCCTACCCCAGGCAAGCGAGGGTAAGGGGACAAAGCTGACCTTTCTATAATGGGACAGTGGAAGATACAAGAATGTGTGTCAAATTCCCACTTTAAGATGATGTCACATGGGGAATTCTTGGTTTATATCTCACACAGAATTATGACTTTCATCATATTTAGTTCTGTTCCTGCAAATCACTAATTGCTATGCTTTTCAACACCTAGTAGGGCTGCAAAATACTCATATTCACATAGTCAATATTTTATTCATTATTCAGCAGGCATTTACAGAGCTCCTATGGCAGGTCAGCTACTATTCATGTATCTAGGGAGCAAACTCCCCATCCTCACCCCATTTCAGGGTCTTTATCCTTTACATGGTCAAATAGAGAAGAAGCAGAGGAGTCCTCTGTAGGTGTGAGCTGACTGTAGCACTATTAGCAGTATACATACCTGCAGCTTTATTTCTGTTAGGCACAAAACCAACTACTATATGCTGACAAGTTTCTGACAGATTCAATATTCAACAGAAGTATTACGAAGTGTGGTTGATTGGATAAAATTGAATTATCCTTTGCCTACCTTAAAGACCCACAGTTTCTAGAAGCACTATCTCAGAACAGAAGTTTCAGGTTAGCCTTCCTCTGTTTCATACCCAGCCCAGGTTGGGAATGACTAGTGTTATAAGCAAGCCTATGAACTCAGGAAAGCAGGGGCTACCGTAGGATCCCTGCATTGCACCTGACATGGAGCAGTTTCAGGTCACTGTAATTACCAGCAAATGAACATGTCATCCCTTGTCCTTCTCCAGTTACCTGAACAGCCAGAAATAACAGAGCTCTTTTCTCCTTTTTAATGTCCCTCCCCAAAATAATAACAACACAAATTCTTAAAATCACTAGATTTTAGGCTCTATGGTATCCCATTTGAATATTAGGTATACAACAAGGAAAAAAAAACAAAAACAAGCAAAAGCATTAATTAAACATGTCCACATAGTAACCAAGTTGAAAAAGACCAATTCCCTGTTAAAATGAAAACGTGTTTGTTTGTTTAATGTTAACTTTCAAAAAACTAGCTAGTGTTTTCTTACCTGGCAACCCAGTCTACCGCCAGGCTTTCTGCAGCTGGTAGTTTGTGCTTCATGATTGTCTCCCTATTTGTCTTATTCAGAAACATTCTCTCAATGATTTTTTTCTCTATATCAATCCAGTATAATCTCTTTTCTACTCGGTCAAAATCCAGTGCCACGGCATTGCCCAGTCCTTGCAAAATGAGGGAGTAAAAGGAGCCATCTATAGTTAGATTCCTCAAATAGTATCGGTTGCTAAAAATGAGGTAGGGCTCTATGTTGCTGTTCTGCCGGCAGCTCTTTCCATCCGGTTCTCGGATGTAGCCTGGGGCACATTTACAGATGTAAGAGCCCATTACGTTCTCACACTTCTGGCTACAGACAAAGGGTGTCTCCTTGCATTCATCAATATCACTACAAGACCGCTTGTCAGACATAAGCTTGTAACCAGGACGACAAGAACAATAGTAACTGGTCAAGGTGTTGGTGCAGTTTTGGTCGCAGCCACTGAGTGAAGGGTCACTGCACTCATCAATGCCTGTAGGTAAAAGAAAGGTATTAGAGAACCTAAAATATCAACAATGGATCCACCATGATGATCCCAAGTCAACATTTCTACTGTAAAGCATCAATTCTTAATGAAATGATGCTAAAAGTAAACGGACAATAGGGATTTCCCAAGGCTACAAATTATTCAAAAGTCAATTTTTTTCAGCTTCCTGCCCAACTGAGTCCTTCACCAGTGGTTTTAGCAACTAATAAAACAAACAAGCTTAAGTTTCACTTCAACACCTTGATCTGTCAAACTTCTCTTAACCAATAATTTTTAAAGTAAAATAGCAGGAGAGAGGAAAAAGATAACAGAAGAGACCTTACCAGTGTGGGGTGCTGGTAGAAGCAGACTCTGGGGTGGGAGTGGGGGTACCCTGATATGTAGCATCTTCAACACCAGTGGTGTGACTACTCACACCATGGCCAATTTCAGGTACTGGTGTGACATCACTCAACACTAATTCATCACTGAACACTGGTTCTAGTGTTCAGTGTATCTGGAAAGAGATACACATATCTGGCTCTCACGTGATGGGGTGAGTGACCCAGCACTCCCCTGAGGGTACCTTTGGCTTGTCCTGTAACACATGGCTAAACTCACATGAAAACTATCTACACTGGAAAGAGAGAATGTTCTTATTAATTTTATTTGTTATAAATTCTAGAGTGGTTTCTCTTGTGGGGAGTTGGGGTGAGGGGGAGTTAAAACTCTCCCTTTCAATCACCTGAGGGTGAAAGTGAAGAACAGGCTAAGAAATCCTAGCAGAGGGGGAGCTCAAGCAACAAGTCAGTCCAAGGATTCAAAGAGAATTAATGTTGTCTGCCTTGTTTAATAATGCTTTTAGGTAGTGATGGTCTGACTTTGTTCATTTTCTGTTCTCTGTAATGAACAGTCTAACTGATGAATAAATCCCTATATACCAAGTAATCTTTGCCTTTGATAGATAAAAAATAGAAATTTTCTAATAATTTTCTAGAAGACAGATTGAAAATTCCTGATAAAGGGTTAAGACTCTGTATTCAGTGTCACTATTTTCCTTTTCCCAAAGCTTCTGTTATGCTCACCACATGCTTTCTCATCGCTGTTGTCCAAACAATCATCTAGGTGGTTGCAGACTTTCACCACATCGATGCAGTTCCCATTATCACACCGGAACTGATGAGGGGGGCACGTGGTTTCTGGGTGATGGCACAGGTGCTCCAGCTCATCAGAATCATCTCCACAGTCGTTTTCCCCGTCGCAGATGTAGCCCTTATAAATGCAGAACCCATTCTGACAGGCAAATTGATTCACACTACAGGTGGGGTATGAGCAGTCCCTTTCATCACTGTAGTCACCACAGTCATTGCGCCGGTCACACCTGTGTTATGAGACCCAGGACAACTCTTGGAGAGGCTGACAAGTCTCAACCATTTCCTCTCCCCGAATGCCAGATCAACCCTTTCAATAGCAAGATCACCAATGTCATTAACCTCTCCTCCCCAAGAGCCTTCATCCACCCCACCAGTCTCTAGCAATAAAAGAATGTAATATCAGAGTTCCACACAACTTCCTCGAGTGCTGGTTGCTATCATTGGAAATGTGGGTCTAGAGCTATTTAAACAATTGCACTCACTTTTCTTCCAGTTGATAAATTAATGAAATACAACTTCTATAATTTTTGTTTTCATCAGATAATGAGAGAGCTTATGGGCACAAGAAATATCCATATGGGTACCCATATGCTAGAAGTGCCCATACTCAAGTAGATACCCATAAGATGTGTGCTATATATTACAAATGATACTATTATTAGGTGTGTCCTATAAAAACACTTGTCTTCTAATTGAAGTCATGTTTGCACTAGCAGTCCTGTTACTTTCACCTTTCATTGTAATAATTCTGCCAGCTACCAGGACACATGAATGGTAATGACAATGGGGAGGAAGAAAACTAGTAAGCTAGCACGAACTACTGTCAAAGGAAAAATGCATTTCATAGTTCTAGAAGCTATCTTGGCATCACGAAGACACTCTAGTTTCCTGCAATCCTGGAAGCCATACCACTCTTTTTTCTCTACGTTATTTCAAGATCCCATGAAAGTCATAATTACTGAAGAGAGTACTTCTAGCAGTAACGAAACTGATCTTAAGTCTTAAATAATCTTCAGTAAAGGTGGGCAAAACTAAGAGTTGACAATTCATGAAAGAATTTACTCTGGAGGACGTAGGAGTTGGAGGCAGAACATTTCAAGACATTAAGACAAAAGCAGAATGTGATCAATTTTACAACTCATCTCTGGTCAGGTTTTCTAATCAGTATTCTCATCCATAGGCCTAAGGCACTGTCAATGTGATTTATAGCAAAATGTGTGCATGTAACTGTAAAGAAAGCTGTGATCAATGCAAGCTAGCTCTGCCCCATTTGGTGTCCTGGGAGCTATTTAACTCCTTTCCAAATGATTTAAGATACCGATGCTTATTTTACTCTTGTTTAAATGCAACCCAGGAGGGAAAAATAAGTCATTTAGGTAAGCAAATCGCCAGGTTTTTAGACATAATTTCGTATCAGTATTCCAGTGAGCTGCTCACAACTCAGTCGTAACCAGGTTCTTCAGCAGCATCAGTAATGAGCCAAGCGAAAAACAGTCAGTAGGAAATGCGATCCTTTGTGCCACTACACCAAACAGGGAGGTATCACTTTGCTAAGCAAGAGAATGAATGTTCACAGTGTGCATAGTGGAGGCCACCAGCACTTAAGGCAAACAGAATTTAGAGCTATCTTAGACCCTATAGCTCACATTTCCAGACAAACAGTCCTTTTTCTCACCTGCCATAGCCCGTGTCAAAAGCAATTCGGAAAGCTCGTGGGGTCAGGGGGAGGAAGGGAGGGCAGAAGGGAGGTAAAAAGGACGGAAAGATGAATGAAATCAATAAAAGGCAGGTAGCGCAGGTAAGTCAGCTGCTACACCATAGTAACCATCAAGGCAGAGCTCTGAAAGCTCAGCCAGGGAGGGAAATAACCTAGATCAAATTTAAGACCTGATATAATTCTATTCCCTGCATCCTATGCCTAGGTTTTCAGAATATATCTGAGACTAATGATACTAAATACTTACTGCATTCAGAAGAACCAAATATCAGTACAACAGTAACTCTTGAGCAAGGAGGGAGAAAATATAAAGATTTATTCTCTTCCTCGAGCAAAGACTAAAAATCCACAGATCACATCTATATCAATGTATATATCTAAATCACATCTGTATTCAATATAGACAAACCATATTTAAATGCAAGTTCACTAAAATAAAAGTTAAATTTAAAAGGTCCTCAATGTCTTCAGTTATCAGAGCCACCTCTCAGCAATGCAGGGTGGGTTTCATTGGGGGCAGAGTCATCCCACAAAAGTACGATTTGTAGATGACCTTTATCTACCTCTTTAATCTCTACCACTTCTCAGTCCTAAATTCAAGTCCCTACTCCTTCCACATCCTTTAGGGCTTTCCCAGTACCACCATTTAGACAGAGCACATAGTTCTGCCCCTGCTGCATCCCAGCCACACCTCTGTGCCTGTGGAGGGACCGCCTGCCCCCCAGCCCACAGCCCCAGAAGCCCTGCTGCTCTGATCTTATGCCAGGTTTGTAGGTATTTTTCTTCTCCATCCCTAGCAGGACATAAACCAATAGTTCTTGTTCCCTCATATGTCCTTGACACATGCAAAATCTCTTCTTGGCTCTGGTTCCATGTGTCTGAATGCCTACCTAATACATACTTTCACCCGGGAAGTCCCACTACGTTAAACTCACCTTCTACCTGGAGCCAAGTCCCTTCTGCACTCCCCAACTTTTAATAATGCTCTTACTATTCTCCTGGTCCATCAGGATTGAGTCCTAGACATCATTTTTCTTCTTTATTTTCCTCTATATGTAAAAAGTTGCTAAGCAGGTATAATGATTAAAGATTGGGGCACTAAAAATAGAAGCTTTTATAAGGCATTTGTCTTTCGCAACCTGGCTTATTTTACTTAGGGGAAAAAATTGGGACAACTGTAACTGAACAAAAGTGAAAAAAAATAGAACTCCTAGTGGCAAAAAATAGAAACTTTTAGATTGGCCCATTCTGAACAAAACTATGAGACACCAAACACCATAATATTGCAGGATAGGTCCCCCAAACTGGCTGACTGTGAGCTCCATCGGTATGACTGACGCAGTGTTTGAAGTTTCAAATTTGTTTCCAGCATTGAAAAGCCATACATTTCATATGAAAATCCAGATTCCCTGCTCCTTTCCAACAGAAGCGCACAGGAGCCTGGCTGTCCTGCCGCTCCCGCGTGGAGCTGGAAGAAGCTGGAGCAGGAGCTCTCTGCACACCTGTCGGCCACCCCCTGTGGCCTGGCTGACTCTGACCCTGAGTGCCAAGCTCCATTCATCCTCCTCCGTACGCTGTTATTTTCCCCATAGCACAGAGAAGACCGTGAAACATTTCTTATCCCCTGCCTCTATTCCAAATCGAAAACAAGAGGGCCACCTGCTTCAAGATAAAAATGTGCTTACGTCAGGCCCACTTCATTCATCTCCCTGGCCCTCTGTGCAAGGTCACATTATGTCTCTCAGGAGCCCATTCCTTCACAAAAACGTGTGAAATTATATGTAATGACAACATTGATATAAAGGCAGGTATGTATATTAATATCAGATATTAAAGTACTTTTTTGACTTAAAATGTCTCTATTTTTCTCTTGTGATTTTTTAAAAAATCTAAATATTTCTTAGCCCACTAAATGTCCCCTGAGGCCTAGGCACTGATGCCACCAGGATAATGGATAGGTCAGCCCTGCCCCAATGAGTAGTTGAGGTTTATAAGAAATATTTTTAATCCCCAATTCACCTGTAGGAGTCTGGGACACACTGTCCATTATTACAGGTGAAATCATTTTCAGAGCAAGATCCCCGGGTGCAATTCTGTCGCTCATCATAGCCATCGGTGCAATCTGCGTCGCCATCGCAGACCCAAGACTGGGGAATGCACCTCCTGGATGGAGGCACATTGTTGACACAGAGAAACTCAGAGCTTGAGCAGTTGTGCTTCTCTGCAACAAAGCACACAGGAATCCGAAACCACGTGAGAGCTCATTCCAGCAGTCACATTCTTTCTGACCCATGATTTCCCATGCTTTACATTACTTAACAATTTTAGGGATGAAAGGAAATGAGAAAGCAGGTTAAAAAAAAAACTATTATAGTAATGGTAGGTCATAATAAAATACCTCCAAATATTCCATTTTAATTGATTTGGACCTTGGATTTTTTTTTTTAGAAGAAATAAACATAGTAAAAAAACTCACTTGGTTTTCTATAAAATCAAGATACTTTTCCCTTAAGGTTTCAGAAAAATATTCCCAATTTTGTTCATTGGATGCCAAGAAATGCTTACATTTGGTAACATTTTTTTAGTTTACAAAGTGCAATGGCACAAACACATGAGAGATAGGTACTTTTACGCGAGTTCTACAGATAAAAACATTGAAACTCAAAATGGTTAACTAGATGGCTCAAAGTCACAGAACTTTTTCAAAGCCAGGGCTTCAAACCTAGGTCTTTTATTCCCCAAATATAGTATTTTTTGAAACTACATTATAGCTACCACCCTAAGTAGAAATAGGGTGTCTAGGAGGAACATATATCAACATGGGTTATCAGAATCCATGACGCTGTTAGGAAACAGATGAGATATAATTAATTATACAAGCATTAACGCCCTAGAATAAAACAGGCATTTTACTTAATCTCACTGTGGGTGAATAAGAGACAAAAGAAACACAGTCTTGGTGAAGGGAGGTGGGAGAAAAGCACATGCTGCAGTCCACGTTTGTTAAGCTGCCAACCACCCATTTCAGGGGATGGAGCAAATGTGGCACTAGGGCCCACCAAAGTCACTGATGTTTGAGGTTACAATCAAATGCAAACATCAGAGAGCCATTGTTCCACCATGAAAAGACACCTTTCTGGGACACTTTAGCTAAGTGTTGGACATGGAAAATGCTGTTGCATAGTTGATAACCCATCTCCAAAAAACAGCTCTAAGGTAACAGATAAAACTGGAGGCATAATTAATTGCTACACTGTCAAAGCTGCTATTAATGGTTAAGTGTGGCCACCTGACTTCCCTTTATCTACTCTGGAAATGTGGGGCATTATTTCCCTCTGTTAAATGGACAAGAAAGAAAATAAAACTTAAAATCATTTTCATCAGGTAAAAGCATTTAAGTATATGATAGCAAAAATTCCAGGGTGGAAACGTAAAGATAACTTTCTATCAGTGTGTGTTCACTTAGAGAAGAAATTTGCTTTGATGATCCTACTCTCCAAAGACAGAAAAATCAGTCTACCGAGCTTCCCTGGAATGTGACTTTACAGAGCAGTTAACCAGTTTCCCTTACCACACTGGTGTCTCTCATCCTCATCACTCATGTCCCCACAGTCATTATCACCATCACAGATCCAGT
Organism: Noctilio leporinus; assembly: GCA_004026585.1. Taxonomy (NCBI): domain Eukaryota; kingdom Metazoa; phylum Chordata; class Mammalia; order Chiroptera; family Noctilionidae; genus Noctilio; species Noctilio leporinus. Next base: position 250,777 of record PVIW01000660.1, on the reverse strand, counting down.
CTGCTTGGATGCACCTCCCACTGTCACACTTGAACTCATCACTTAGGCATGTTGACTCACTGTACACTGAAAACAAAAAATAAAAAGCACTTTCGTTGAAAAGAACATTTACAGTCCAAAAATCACGAAAGAAGCCAGCTATAGCATGAGTTACCTAAACATTGATACAAATTCTTTAATCATATTCCCACATGTTCCTACTAGCCAGGGACCCATAAGTTAGGAGCCCCACAAAATTAGGCTAGGGCAAAAAAAATTTTAATTTTTGTCTATCAAAAACACGGCACAAAGATAAGGGCAAGAAAAGATGGAATCTTATATAGGCTGGTAAAAAGGAGTGTAGGTAGATAATATCCTTCTGAGGAGACATCTTTTTTGAAACAAGTACCACTGTATATTGTGCATATTGTGACAATATATCTATATAGATCTTGTGTTTATCTTCATTTAAATATGTCAGACAGACCAGCCCTGGCTGGTGGCACAGTGGATAAGGCGCTGGCCTGCGAACCCAAAGGTCACTGGTTCTATTCCCTAGCCAGGGCACATAACCAGGTTGCAAGCCAGGTCTCCAGCCAGGTCCATAGCTGGAGGCAGGTGAAAGGCAACCATACATTGATGTTTCTCCCCCTCTCTGCCTCTCTACATTCCCCTCTCTCTAAAAATAATAAATAAAATCCTTTAAAAAGAAAAAAATGTGTCAGACAGTTGTTGGTACAAACTGCTATTACTATGACTTTGTTTCCTATAAATATGGAAGCTATTTATCCTTCATATATTTTAACCAATAGTTCATATATTTAAACCAATTTCTGATACTATTCTACTCACATTATTTCATTTATGAATATCAAAACATTATGTGCCCTTTGCTTTCTACAAAACTTTCAGTGTTGGAAAAAAATTTAAAAATTGGCAAAGGACTTCAAATAATTAATTATACTCCAACTATTAGCCACAGAATTTATTTACTTATTTATTTTTAAAAGATTTTATTTATTATTTCCAGAGAGAGGGGGAAGGGAGAGAGACAGAGAGGGAGAGAGACATCAATGTATGGTTGCCTTTCACCTGCCTCCAGCTACAGACCTGGCTGGAGACCTGGCTTGCAACCTGGTTATGTTGCCCTGGCTGGGAATTGAACCATCGACCTTTGGGTTCGCAGGCCGGCACCTTATCCACTGAGCCACCAGCCAGGGCTAGCCACAGAATTTAAACCTGAGAGAAAATAGGAATAGAAAATTCTCTGAATTCAGCTGTAAAACTATGCAAATAATTCTATGAAAACATCCACAAAATAAAAATTTTTATATATGACGGTATTTGCTATCTTGGTATTTATAATACAGGAAAAACGTAAGCAATCTATATGCTTAAAATAGAGGCAAAGGCCCTGGCTGGTAGCACAGTGGATAAGGCGCCGGCCTGCGAACCCAAAGGTCGCAGGTTCGATTCCCCAGCCAGGGCACATAACCAGGTTGCAAACCAGGTCTCCAGTCAGGTCTGTGGCTGGAGGCAGGTAAAACGCAACCATACATTGATGTCTCTCTCCCTCTCTGCCTCTTTCCCTTCCCCTCTTTCTAAAAATAATGAAATAAAATCTTTAAAAAAAAAAAAAATAGAGGCAAATACCTGACACCTATGAGAGTCCAGGAACAGAAAGTTAAAATGGGGTATATATGGCATTCTTTATATACAAATTCTTTGCAATGAGCAAATTCTTATCATAAGGATGAGAACTAAGGCTTTTTTGGGCTTCAGAGGGGAGGAAGGTCCCTTGCAGGACAATAAGAGGAGCAGATATTTGGTAATTAGTAGTTTACTCTGCCCTACAGAGAGGTCACAAAATGTTATTTCTGGTGCATACTCTTATTTTGGGCAAGGCCTCTCTAAGATGTGCTTCTTTGGTATGTGGGTTGTTTTAAGCTAAAGGCATCAAGACCTTATGGGCTCAATAAAAACTTTACCTCATCTTTAAACAATTTAAATTGGAGGCAATTTACTCCATGGTAATCAGTAGAATATTATAGGGCCATTGAAAAGGAATACAAAGACAATTTTAACAATGGTCAGAAAACTTCCTTTTAACTATCTGGTTATTTTAGACTTACAGGTCATATGTTCTTTGTCTCACCCACCTGACACGGCCATTGTAGCACAAAAGCAGTTACAGACAAAATGTGACTACTTTCTACAATAATAAAACTTTTTTATAAAGATAGGAAGTTGGCCCATGAGTTGTATATAGCAATATGATTTGACAGATATCAAAATCAATGTAAAAGACTTTATCTCTGTATTTTTACAATTATGTAAAAAAATTTTCATTAGCTGGAGGCAGGTGAAAAGGCATTGATGTTACTCCCCTTCACTTCCTCTTCCCCTTCCCCTCTCTCTCTGAAAAACAAAGTCTTTAAAAAACAAACAAAAAAATTTTTTTTAAATGTTCATGGATCTATTAGAATTTGCAAAGGTAAATAGGAGCCTCCAAATATACAAATAGGTGTGAATATCTCCAGGAATACAAAAGTGTCCCTGGAACTTCTTGGAAAGTTCAGGTGGCATGGCACCTTTCCAAAAGCTAGCAAACAGGCAGAAAAGGAAGAGGATGTGTGCCCACAATATGCCCCTCATTCATGTATGTGATGAACCCAATCACTTTTGTATCCTTTCACAGTCTTTTTTTTTTTTTAAGGTTTTGTTTATTATTATTCTTAGAGGGGAAGGGAGAGAGACAGAGAGGGAGAGAGACATCAGTGTATGGTTGCCTTTCACCTGCCTCCAGCTACAAAGCTGGATGGAGACCTGGCTTGCAACCTGGTTATGTGCCCTGGCTGGGAATCAAACCATCAACCGTCGGGTTTTCAAGCCGGCACGTTATCCACTGTGCCACCAGCCAGGGCCCTCCCACAGTCTTATGGGTCAAAACTCAGCCAATTCAGAATCAATCAACACTAATTAAGTTCTACAAGCCAGGTACCATATTAAATGCATCACCAATTTAATCTCCCTTCATCAGCATCAATCAGCAATCTCCATATCCTGATAGCAACCCACACCATGCCCTGCACTTCGCAGTTTCAACATCTCAGCTGAGAGCAGCAGCAGGGAGTGCAAATATGCAGCAGCCATGATTGTCATCTGTGTTTGAAGTAGCTGAAAGGGTTTCTCTAGCTCCATCATAATGCTTTTCATGCTTGCTCACTCTTACCACAAGTCGCAGGTTCATCAGAGCCATCAAGACAATCTCTTTCTTGATCACAATACCAATAGCTAGGAATACACTGTCCAGAAGTGCAGTGGAACTCATTGTTGGTGCACGTGTGAATGGCTGTTAGAAGAGGGAAAGAAAGTAAAGCATATGAGCAAAATACCAGCTTGACCTCATCAGTCCTAACAATCTATCTGTATCTCTGAACCGAATAAACAGTTGCCAAGAAAGGAAGGCTGAGGCCTGGGAAATGGAATTTTGTACCTTTTCCTTCCATGGAGAGGAGGGGCTATGGGGGAGAGAGAAGGCAAATAATAGTGCCCCAATTTTCCGGAATATTTTTTCCTAGATTCTATAAATTCAAAACTAAATTATATATGTTAGAAATACCAAAGAACTATTCTTTTGATATATTAAATCACATCACAACTATGTAAGGAAAGACTTGCCTCTATGTTTTAACATAAAAATAAATTCTGTTGAAATAATAATCAAAAGCAAAAACAGCAATATGACCATATCTGAGCTCACCCCACACACAACCTTTAGCCATGTTGGACCATGATCCTAGAGAGTTATCCAATTTCTGCTCTTACTCATCCTTGTTATGTGAGGCCATTAAGTGAGTAAAATGATTCTGCCTATTTTTAAATATTAGTTCTTCTCTTGAGTAACCTTAGGTAGCCCTGGGCAAATGTATTTTCTAAATTGTTATGTGGGTACAAACCAGAATCAAATCTTACCTTTCTTTTGGGCTATAAGGCTCCCTAGCTTTGGCCCCACGATATCTGATAATTTGTCAGGAGAAAAGAAAACTCAGAAAAACTGCTAAAGAAGCAGATGTTCCTAAAAGATCAGCAGTAGCTCCCATCTACATGTCCCTATCTGATGGCTGCATCTCACTTCTGCCTTTTCTTGTTGCTGTTACTGCAACTGACTCCTGCTCTTGAACTGTTGTAGTCTGGACTGATGACAACTATAAATTCTTAAATCAAGTATTTATTTACACTGATAATCTCAAAGTGATCAAGCTTAAGAAAGGGCCTTTTAAATATAAGAAATTGTTTGATTGAACCAAACTGCTAAACATGAAATGAAGACATGTAAAATTTAAATGTATTTAAAATGGGAAAAATTGTTTCAGTTACTAATGGTCACCATAATCATATTAAGGGTAAGTGTAAGGGCTTAAGGTGCAAGGTCTGCCTGGAGTCCCTGAAGATAAAAAGCCTTCAACTCTGCAAAAATTGGTTCTACAATTGTGGGAGGTTATGTACCAGGGTGGGTCTCTAGCTGGGGAACAGACAGAAGGGCTTCTTATGCCCCTCCAATCACATGCAGGAGATAAAATAATGGTCTCCTGCGTCTACTTACAATGTCAATTAGAATGAGAAATTAAAATTTAAAATTTACTTGAACACAGGCCATATATCTTTGTATTAGCTGCAATGTGCATCCCTGGAACCACAGAAAGGGAACAGGTTTCTATTACCGCAAAAAGTGGGGCTTTCGTCACTCATGTCTCCACAGTCGTTGTCTCCATCACACAAGTAAGAACGGGAAATACAAATATTTGTAGAGTGACACTTTGTGAATCCAGACTGGCAAGTGCGATCAGCTTGAAAAAGACAATGGGATATACATTTAGAACATAACCACCACACACACACAGTAAGGAACATCCATGTTAATACATCTATTGCAGAAATTGAACCACAAGGAGGGAGTCATTTTCAAAGCTATTACAGTAGCATGATGCAGGACTCAAGTTACATCACTGATTCTAGAGTAAGAAGAGATCTTTTCAGCTGAAACTGTAAAGATAGGTGGGGAGGCTTGCTATGTAGCTGAAAGCATTTGTATTACTTAATAACATCTACAAGAGTCCCAACTCTTGGTTAAATAAATGACAGCATATCCACACAATGAAGTAACATACCTATAAGAAGGAATACAGATCTCTCCATTGATAAGGAATGATAACTGATCTCCATTAACAGTAAGAAAGCACAATCCAAAACTGTAGATTATTGTGTAAGAAAAACAATAATGTGTGTGTGTGTGTGTAAAGATAGAGAGGCGGAGATGCTTCTATTAACAACAACAATAAAATATAATGAAAATTGTCACCCCTACGGATAGATTGAGAATAATGGAGGGAACAGGATAGAAAGGAAAAGGATGTAAGACTTCTGTTAATGTACCTTGTCAAATAATTTTGACTTTAAAACCATGTACATTGTTTTGGAATAAATAAAAAATTTTTTTTTAATTTTAGAAGAGCAATTCCTAAAATTTGGAAATTGTAACAAATAAAGTTAATGGTGAATCAAGTGGATAGATAACCATACAGAGAAAAAAATTCAAATGACTAATAGCAGGATTTTGAATGGAAAGCCTTAGAGGGCTATAATCTGAGAACATGCAGGATCTAAAGTCTTTAACTTACATTTAGTAGATTTATTGGCAGTAGTATTACTTGTGTGGTTGTTTCAAAATTATTAATACTCATTTTGAAATTATTTTAAAATAATGCATATGTCATTATGCTAATGTCATTAGAAATCAAGATTTTAAGTTTAGAAAAAGAAAAGACATGATTATAAAATAGAAGGAAAGTACCTATAATTTTAAATTTAAATGGGAAATACTGATATAAATTTATTTTTTCCCTAAGAAAAAGTATTTTCCTACCTCTGTCTTCCCAAAAAGCCTAGAAGCAAGGAAAGCCAAATAGGAATGGGGTACTCCAACAACATGGTAATCCTTAAATACCACAAAGGAGCTGAACTAAGTCTCCTTCGATAAGCAGTTACTTCCAGGTCTGTACAGGTCTAAGATAAGGAGGACTGAACAGGCCATGTCAAAATAACAGAGCCAACTTGGTAGGGCTCCTGCTGGCCTGAGAGAGGAAAATGGAATACCAAAAAGAATAAATAACTTCACAGCATTAAAATTCATAAATTATGTAAAAACCTATGAGTTTAATGTAACACTAAAAACAAAACAAAAACTTAATGCTCATTGCTCACCAACTCATTTCACTGAGAACTGACACATACAGGGGAAGAATCAAGTATTTACCCTGCAGACTTGCATTGCAGGGTAACAAAATAGTTGATACCCTATGGATCTTTCTTCCTTATGGACCTTCAGCTAATAAATGGAAGGAATAACAAAATTTTTAAATGCCTATTTTATAATAATGGATTTTTGGAACAACTATCTACAGGTATTAAAATCATTGGGTAAATGGTTGATGGGCACTTCCTAAGGGAAGATTCAGGCAGACTCTAAATCCACCAATTAATTTTATCATCACCTTAAACAGAACAAGCAGGCATTATGTGCCTCAAGAGGAAATAAACAGTTTTACTTATGTAGTATTCTACCCAAAGAATTGAACCTAATATATTCAAACCTCTAGGTCTAAATTCCAGTTAGTAAAAATAAAAAAGATAGCATAATCAATTAAATAACTCAATTATACAATTAGTCAAATCCAGAATGTGGAACATTCCACAAGACAAATCACAGGCATTTAAAAAAAAAAAAAAAAAGTGGGAACCATTGTGGTAAAAAAACATTAAGAGCCATGACAATCAAAATGAAATATGCAGACCTTGCCTGAATCTTAATTTGAATAGAACAACTATAAAAAGACATTTCAGGGATAACTGACAAAATTTGAATAAGGACTAAATACTGGGGATATTAAAGAAGTGCCATTGATTTTTCTAGGCATTACAATGACATAGTAGTTATTTTTCAGAATGTCTTCAGTGGTATGCATGTCTGGGAGTTATTTTAAAATATTCAGAAAAAAAGTTGAGGGAGATAGATGAGACAGATTGGCCATTTGTTGATAAATGTTGAAACTAGGTGATGGGACTATTACACTATTCTTTCTTGTTTGGTGTACATTTAAAATTTTCCATAAGAAAACTTCTTTTTAAAAGTACATCCAAAAAATAATTAAAAAATAAAAGCACATCCAGATAAATACTTTCTGTAACTACCTACGAAAGCAGCAGAGCATGTAGATGTATCTAAAATGAAAATATATTTGGACTTACACTCCACTCATTTTGTTTTCGCAAGATGCTAAAGTGCAAATCCCAGACATTTTGGAAAAATCAATTAACTACAAAAGACAACTTACCAGAAAAACTAAAAAGACAAATCATTTCAGTCAGCACCATGCTGTATGACTTTTTGCACAACAAACATTAACCACAACACATTTATGTAATAATTTTTTGTCAGTAACCACTGGTAAAGCTTAACAACATCAATCAGACATTTTGTCAAGTGAACTTTTAATATGGCAGCTATATAAACCAAAGCTAAAATATTTAAGGTTAAAAAAATCAATGAGTTGTACGGGTCCCTAAATTTAGGCAAGGGATTCAAATGTTAAGAAGAGTTGATTTTTGAAAGAAAAAACATTGAGTAAAATATATTAAATGAAATTGATGCCTGGTATGAATACTTAGTTCTTTGTTGTTGTTTTTTCAGAAAGCTATGCCAAGACTTCAGACCCCAAAGCACAGTAAGTACTTAAGATGAACTTACGGCAATTTCTCTCATCCGAAGTGTCATTATCATGGCAATTGTTCACACCATTGCAGACAAACTCGAGAGGTATGCACCTTTTATTGTTGCAAGTAAATTCTGTGGTGGCATTGCACTCATTGAACTGGCACCCCTCCTCATCACTGTTGTCACCACAGTCGTTCTGGTGATCACAGCGATAACGATAGGGGACACACCGCCCATTGCCACAGGTGAAGGCTGTTGACTGGCAGGTGTGAAATGCTGAGGAGGAAAACAAATGGAAGAAACCTCTTGATTTAAGCATCATCCAAATTTTTCAAAAGATATAATCAAACAGAAATAGACACTTAAAAGAGTTTACCTTCCAAGGCAAAAACGGCTCCAAAATGGACTGCATGCCAAGTCAGATAACACTTTAGTTAGATTAAGAAAAATGTAATATATACTTTTTTTTGAGCAATTGAAGCATTTTAAGCATATGATGAAGTCTCTCCATTTCTCTATCATCTCGATCAGAGTAAGGCATGTTTCTTTGCAGAGGCCACTAGAGAAAGGTAACTAACCTCAGAACTTCCTAAGACAGTCTACTGTCTTTTACTCACCCCATTCGGATACAAGCTGAATACTGTGAGTAGCTTCAATAAAATTATTGAATTCATGATCTTTCTGCAATTTTAATTAATAAAATGGTTAACACTCACCTATTGGAGCCCTTAGTTCCATGTTAAGACATGTTTAACATGCACCAAGCCTTATGCTGTATTTTTCCCTTTGTTTCTCTTGAGATCTCACAAGAATCCTAGTAATTGCTCCATCTTACAGATAAGATGTCTGAAGCTCAGAGGGGTTAAGTAACTTTCCCAAGGCTACATAGATTGTGTAAATGGTATAGCCAGGATTTTAATTCAGCATCTTTGCTTTTAACCACTACTGAGGGGCTTCCTAACAAAGCTATTCCACAGCATGTACATCAGCTTATAAGTGGTTTAGCAGAAACATGGTCTGGCTTCTCGGGAGTAAATACTTTTCAGTTCTAACAGGATGCTCAGGGACAGATGCACCCTTCGCATGCAGCAGGATTCTGTGCCGAACACTTGCATTAAGACAACATTAGTGCCTAGCAAAAGTTCCAAGAGTCCAACTCACCACAAACACTTTCCAGCTCATCACTGTTGTCACCACAGTCATTGAAATTGTCACATTTCCACTGGTCTGGGATGCAACGCCCATTGAGGCAGGTAAAATTGGAACCAACACACCTTACACCACGGTCCACAATGCAGTGCTTATTGTTGTTGGCCAGATACCAGTGGCCCTCCTGTGGACACTGACACTCAGCACCATTTGGACCTGAAGAATGGTAGACCCAGAAAAAACAAAAGATTTGTGTAGCAATACAAATCTTGGCAACAGCCTCTATGTTAAATATGCTATCAGACAAGCCATGGAAACTGCTCCCATTAACTTTTCAGTGATATTCTGAATCATTTTTCCATCAAGAAGCACTACCACTGATTGGTAGATGTGGCTACTTCACCCCAATCTTTAAACAGCTTCTCATCTACACTGAAACAATTCTAATGATTCTACCTTCTCAGCAAAATCTGCAAAGCAACAGTATTAAAAGGCACATCTTCCTAGGAATTTGTTCTCTGTAAAACCCCCTATGAAGCACATATCGCACATCCAATCATTAGAAATATTTCAAATGGTAGATAATACCTCCTAAGTGGAGGAATTAAATCTCCACACACACCCCCATCCTTCTACCTCCATCAAACTTGAATTAAAAATGCCTTCATAAGAAGGCTTCATATCAAATAGAAAAAAAAATACATCTAAGCCTTCCTCTCCTAGGACAGGTAACATGTTGATGCGGTAACTAGGTCTCACGGAGGCACATCTCACACAGGGGCATGAACATCCAATCACACTTCTTAATGAACTACAGAAGGATCTCCCAAATCTATTTCTTGAATTACCCTCAAATCAAGAATTAGATTATTTTTTGTTTGTTTTCTGTTTTTTTAAGAATTAGATTATTATTGTCCTATTAGAGCTGACTATTCCTTCCTTAAATTGTCATCATCACTCTCCTTGATTCTACCTTCATGGGCAATGCCTTACCTGGTGCGCAAATGTGGCTGCAGCCCCCATTGAACTGGTCGCAAGGGTTGCTGCACTGCTGCGGGTGGTCCTTCACAACAACACGAATGCCCATAAGCCGGAACGAAAAACTCGTGGTCATCGCAGTCTGGCCCGATCCATCATATTTGTTGGCTCGGTAAATTTTTTTTGTGAACCACTCAGTCCAGTAAATATACTGGTCATGAACAGTCAAGCCAAAAGGACGAAAGATTGTGCTGACAATGACCTCACGCTCCATGCCTGTTAGAGTGCTGCATTCAATTTTGCGCCTAAAATAAAGTTTAAATTTAAAAAATCCAGAAAGAGTAAGTTCCTCAGTTGTCAGCACAATGCCTGGGCCTAACCATTGCTTTACATGAGTCCTCAACCTTCTCTTCAGGTGGGGCACAGGCCAACATGTTTCTTCTAATAATGGGAGGCCTTAATTTGCTTATCAATGGTTTATATAAAACATTGGTTTCCAAATATCAATAAAACCTACAAGTAACCCTATAAAAAAGACCAGGCCTACATTAGTAATAGGAGAATATTATGAAACAATAAAATAAAACATTAATTACATTTCCCTTCCAACTCTTTCCATGAATTTTTCAATTTGTTATTCACCTGGTAACTTGAGGTATTTACCAGGAATAATTTAAATTTAGATACAAAACATCACCACTTTGTTTTAAGTGAGAAAATGAAGAGAAGAAAAAATGTTAGGTACTCAGTGTCGCAAAACCCAAAACCATAAATACTCAAGAAAAATTAAGATTCCTGGTATATACATACCAGCCATAATAAACAAAATCATCTCATCTTTTCAACTATTCTATTAGGATGATTGGAATATGAGTAATTTCAAGAGTACTGGGAGAAATTACATACAAAATTAGAGTTGACAAAGGTACCTAAGGAAAACAGTATGAAACTGAGAAGAAGCTGGCTCAAGAGGAATCTGAGGAGATAACTGGTCAAGACTAAAAGAAAATGTTTTTATAAGACACTAAACACTAAAGCCCAAAGAAAAAGTATTATCAGTGTGCATTTAAAAGTCATTCATATTTTATGGTAGTTACATGGGTCCTATAGATTATAGGTTAATTAATTATATTTGCAATTATAGTTGAAATTAAATTATTTGTGTAGTGCATCTTTAGATGTCTTTTAGTTCATAATTATTCAACCTCACAACATACATCAACTTTCACAGGTACATCCACCAAGCGAGGATATAGTTCCTAAAACTGTGATTCTACTGTTGGCCATGTCTATTTAGCATTTTATATGTTTATGCAAATCTCTCTTCTCTGTAGGTGGAAAGAACTCTTCTTATCTGCATGACCAAAGATACATACAAACTAGCGTCTGCCCAGTAGAGAAGGTCTTCCTCGTGGTCCACAGTGAGCCCACAGGGCCAGACCAGACTGCTGTTCACAACAGACTCCTGGAAGTTTCCTCCCAGTGTGGCTCTCTCGATTTTGGCATTAGTGCCCCAGGAACTCCAATAGATATACCTAGTCATTCAAAAGGGGACATAATTAATTCATCACAAGGAGCTTCATAATCTTTGCTTAAAAAAAGAATGATTCCCACCCACACAACGTGCTTAAAGGGGATTTACTGAATCAGAGCCTTCCCTAGTCTGCTGCCAACCTTACTAGCATCAGCTTGAGCTCCTTCTCAAGTTACTCATGTTCTTTCACCCTTGAACAAGTAGCTATAGTGTTACGAGTCCATAACATGTTGGACCTTTATCAACATAAAATAATTTCATACCCCTCTCCCTTCAGCAATAAGCAGATGGAAATGTAAGAGCAAAGATAATAGCATACCCTCCACAAGGATCTAACACAACTGCTCTTGGCTTTGCAACGTGGGCTATCACAGCACGCTTAGACCCATCCTCAGCCATGGAGTTAATCGTCTGGTTGGTGTAGTCACTGTAATAAATTCTTCTATTGATCCAGTCAAAAGCAATGCCATCGGTAGTCCCTATATCTGGACATACACCAATAAACACACATGCATTAGAGTTTCATATGCCTTTTAGAATCACCTGGTCACCTGTGTGTGTTGATCCCACTGTGTCCAAATAAGCTATACCTGGAGGCACTTACCTGAAACAATGACAGTGGGGGAACTGATCCCTGAATCCAGGCTGACATAGGAAATCTGGCCATGTCTAGCTTCTAAATTTTGTGTAAAGTAAATCCGGTTATTCATGCTGTCATAGTCCAGGGCCATGACATGTTCTCCCACACTTATTGCTTGGAAAGGTAGGCTATGGTCTTCAGGATCCAAGTGTAAGCTTCCCAAGGAATTCTCCAAGGCAAAGATGAGGAAATTGTCTTTTGTAATAGCACAGCTCTTGCCATCACGGTCCAGGATCCCAAAAACACAGCTACAGTTTGGGGTGGACAATCCAGGCAGAGCAAAGCAAAGATGAGAGCATCCACCATTATTTACCAAGCAAGGGTTGTTGTTGACTTCAGTGGGTGACCGGGGCTGGACACTCTGATCAAAGACAGTCACATCTCTTAGCCAATTGATATTGTCCCTTATCACTACTGGTGGTTCTGTGTTCTCTGGTTCCTTGCTAGCTTGGAGGACTTTTTTTAAATTTCTGTCTACCCATATGATAGAATTTCCAAAAACAGTGATGGCATAAGGAGTGGGGTAACGACTGCCATAACGAATCACTTTCAATTCCTTTCCCTCAATATCAATCCTTGAAATTACATCTAAAGTATCATCAACCCAATAAACAAAGCCATTTCCATGGTCCACAGCTAAGCCCCGTGGTGTGACAATGCCCTCTGATACAAGCACAGTCCGATTGGTGCAGTCAAGAAAAGCACGTTCAATCTTTGGGTTTTGCCCATAGTCAGCCCAAAAGAGGTATCTGTTCCTAGGATCTATAACAATATCCCTGGGCATATCCACTATGACTCTAAGGAGAACACGGCGGTATGTGGTATTGATCCGCAGCACTTCTATCAGTGTTTCAGACTCAAACGCATTGATGAAATAAAGATTGTCTGCAGGAAAAAATAAAAGAGCATGCTAATAAATGGAAAACCAAAAGAAAAAAGAAGATATTTAGAACAAAATAAGTAAGGTGATGGTTTGGCTAAGTATATATTTTCTTTTCCAAGATAATAAATGTCTCAATTTAGACTTAGAAAAATAAATACTAACTCAGGATCTAAAGATATTGTTCCTTCATATTTAAAGAGAATGTGCTTATCTTCAACTTCTAAAGCACTTTAGAATTCACAGCAGAACCCACTTTTGACTCAAAAGTTGTTTCCAAGAATGTCCTTCCTTTTCTACCTGAACATTGAAACATAAATCTTCAAAAACTAAATATACATTATCATGGCATAACTTCTACTCCAACATGATGAAAAGGAGCAAAGAGGGAGAGCCATCAGGATTTCAGGTTGTTGATCAATGCTATCAACAGTTTTTGTGCTTAGCATTAACATGAGGTCTTATCCTAGTCTTCTTAACTAGTACAGATGTATTCATTCCACAAGTCTTCTCAAGCCACCAAAACAAAAAGCGTGTTTACCTTGGAGCATGATAGAACAATGTAAATGCAAGGGATGGGGAGGAGACCATGATGTGAAGACAGTATAATGAAGAGGGATCCCAAATTGATCCCATGTAGTTAACTGAAAGTCTGTTGTTAAACCATCTACCATGTTGCATCTGCATTGTTCCTGTATCCGACTCAAACGTGCTCTAGAGAAATCAGGACAGGGCATGTACTAATCTATTCTTTTTATTACCATCTCTACTTGGACTAGAAGTATATTCCAGTTCTTTAACAGAGGGTTGGCAAACTTTTTCTAAAAAAGGACTGTTAATAGTAAATATTTTGGGCTTTGCAGGGCATGAGGTTTCTTTCACAATTATTCAACTCTGCCATTGTAACATCAAAGCAGCCATAGACAATACATAAACAAGCAATTATAGCTACTGACCCCTGTGTTAACTATATCCTCAGTTAATAACAGTAAATTCATAACCAGGAATGAGATTTAGGAACCAAATTAAGGCCTTATCGAACCATACTACGAAATTTACTATTTGCAATAAACTCTTGTTATATAGTACCTGGATTTCAATAATATATTTTAATATTTCTATGTGATATCTACTCACCAAACTGGGTAACACTCAGTGATACCTATTTTTATAGGACAGTATTACATTATAAAAATTATAATAAGCCCTGGCTGGTGGCATAGCAGATAAGGCGCCAGCCTGTGGACCCAAAGGTCACTGGTTCGATTCCCCAGACAGGGCACATAGCCAGGTTGTAAACCAGGTCTCCAGCCAGGTCTGTGGCTGGAAGCAGGTGAAAGGCAACCATACATTGATGTTTCTCTCCCTCTCTGCCTCTCTCCCTTCCTATCTCTCTGGAAATAATAATTTTTTTTTTAATCTTAAAAAAAGAACTTGGCAACTAGAACTGTTCAGCTTTAAAATAAATACTTGCCATTTCATGGTTTACATTATATTTTAGTATCAGAAATATATATAGATCTGTAGCATATATAATGTTAGACTAAACATTCTAGCATAAAATAAGATGACAGAGATACAAACACACCAAAAAAACACAATAAAATCATTATATAGCTTACCTACCTGCTACCCAGTCCACTGCAATACCCCGTACTCCATTTTCTCCTATGCCATGTGTAATGATGTTTGTAAAGCCAGACCCATCTGGTTTGATTCTACGGATTGCGTTATAAGATTTCTCAGAGATGCTAAAATCACACCAATAAATAAAGCCAGAAGATACATGCACATCCACATGTAGTGCATTTCGTCCTGGAATGTTAAGAAAAGATTATTAAACAAGGCTCTAGCTGGAACTAGAATTTTTAAATGTCTGCCCTTCTCAACCCTTATTTCCAACTCCCTGCTCTGACTATACCTCATTACAAAAGAAAACCACTTGTTTTTCAGTTGCAAAGAGCACACCTACCACCTAGATCTTGGTTTTTTCACATTTCCCACAGTAAGAAGCACTGGCTCCTGGAGAAATGGCTGATTATAGTTTTGGGGTGGGAAGGTATAGGTGAACCCGGAACATCTCACTACATCAAGAAGCAAGGAAAAATTCAAACACTCATGGGATCATGTCAAAAGAATGCAGGCACCCACTTCAAGAGGTTCTCCCTGGCTAAAGTGGATCAACTGGAGCACCAGAAGACTAATCACGTTCAATGATTTGCAGAGCAAAAAGTAAATAAAATTTTGAGTCCACAAGGATAATTTTTTAAAAGTTTAATTGCATAAATGAGCCAGCTCTCCTAGAAGAATATTATCTAATAAATGTAGAAGAAATAATAGAATAAGAAAACTACCATTTTCAATCCTAATTAAATAATCATTTCAGACAAGGGTAAAAGGCACTTGGGAAACAAGATATTCATAGGGTTCCTAAGTGTGACCCCAAATTTTCTTACAAATTACAAAGGGAAAAATATACCTTTAAAAGGCAGGAATTTCAGCCCTCGCTGGTGGCACAGTGGATAAGGCACCAGCCTACAAACCCAAAGGTCGCTGGTTTGATTCCCAAGCCAGCACACATGACCAGATTGCAGACCAGGTTGCAAGCCAGGTCTCCAGCCAGATCTGTAGCTGGAGGCAGGTGAAGGGCAACCATACATTGATGTCTCTCCCTCTCTGCCTCTATCCATTCCCCTCTAAAAAAATAATAAATAAAATCTTTAAAATAAATAAATAAATGAATAAAAAGCAGGAATTTCATGGTAACCACCTTAACCGAGTGATCAAGTTTAAGTTTGTATCACTAACAGGGGAACAAGCTGACATCATATCCTTCCTAATAAGAGTCTGTATCAGTCCTGGCTGGTATGGCTCAGTGCACTGGCACTGGCCCCCAAACCCAAAAGTCACTGGTTTGATCCCCAGTCAGCGCACACAACCAGGTTGCAAGCCAGGTCTCTAGCCAGGTCCTTAGTTAGAGGAGGGGAAAGGTAACCATACATTGATACTTCTCTTCCTTTCTTCCTCCCTCCCTTCTCTCTGAAAATAATGAATAAAATCTTTTTAAAAAAATGAATCTGTATTAAGTGCACAGCATCACCTATAAGGTATTCTTAGCAAATGCGCTCAATTTCAACCTAATCAAAAATTAGACCTTCCTTTCATTTCATGGAAAATGCAAGATATAAATTGAATCACATGTTAAATGACACCAGGAGAAAATAACCAGGCAAATCTTCTATGTGAGACTCTAAAAGAAAACTGGTCTGTGTTTTCAAAACAAAAAAACTTATTTTTTTAAAATGTCAATGTCATGACAATAATAATAAACAAAACAAAACAAAAAACCAGGGTGACTACCATAGATCAAAAGAAACTAGCTCTGGCTGTCTTGGCTCAGTGGATTGAGGGTGGGTCCGCAAACCAAAAGGTCGCCAGTTTGATTCCCAATCAGGGCACATGGCTGGGTTGCAGGCCAGGTCCCCAGTTGGGGGTGAGCAAGAGGCAACCAATTATTTGCTTTGTACATCAATATTTCTCTCTCTCCCTCCCTCCCTCCCCCTCTTTCTAAAAATAAATAAAATTGAAAAGAAAAGATTAAAATAAAAGAAACTGAAGAGACATTCCAAATACAATGCATTGCTCTTGATTAACTGGAACACAACAGCTATAAACCATTTTCTGAGGCAAACTAGAGAAATATAAATATGAGTATTAGAGGATGATGCCCTTAGGAAGTGCATGTTCATAGGAACGATGTATCATGACATCAGCAAGTATTTTCCAGAAGGTCAATAAAAATGTATGGATATATACAAGGTGGGGCAAAAGTAGGTTTACAGTTGTGAGTACATGAAACACAAACTTCATTCTTATATTATTAATTATTGTTATTATTTTCCATATTAACAACTATAAACCTCACTCTGTATGTACACATATACACAAACAACTGTACACAAACTGAGACCTCAAATGTGGTAAAATGTTAACAATTGTTGAATTTAGGTAACAATATGAGGATGTTTAACTGTACCTTTCAACCTTTTTGCATTTGAAATTTTTCAAAATGATAAGTTGGAAGGAAAAAATTAGGGATTTTATAGTATCTTTACAAGATGGTCCTTTAGATATGTGCCTTAGGCAAAACCAACACTGTGTCACAAGTACATGTTAACATACACGGTCATCAAGCTGGAGCATGTGTGGTGCCAGACCACTGACACCTTTCACTGTGTACTTTTTTGTCTTTTCTAACCATTTCTCCCAACCCTTCATTCCTTTCATCCCTCTTTCTTCCCTTTCTACCTTTTATTTCTATCATTAGCCTGTATCATTCAGTTGCATTCTCCTTCTGATGCCTAAAAACTTAGCTCCTCTGATGGTAATACACCTACACCTAGAAACCTCTTGGCTCATCAGGGAAACAAGTAATCATTTTACACATCCACAGTATATAAGCCCAAAGTACTGCAAAAATATAGTGATTAAGGAGAAACTAATAATGTCAACTCATTTATTTCAACTCATCAAATATATATTAATAAATTAGATTGGGGACTATTTCATTACTATCCTAAATAGTAGTTTACTCTCTAACCTAAATTTCCATTAATACTCAAAAATAGGATATAGTTCTTCTGATCAACTCAAATATTTCTTGCAATCTCATGCTGTTGCTATAGGCCTGTCCTCCCTGTGGTACATAGACCAACAACACCAGCATGACTTGGGAACTTGTTAGTAATGCTGATTCCCTAGTCCTGTCCCAGACTACTAAATCAGAAAATATGCAGACAGGGCCCAGATCTGCATTTTAAAAGCCCTCTGATTGAAACACACACTCATGTTTGAGAACCACTTGAGGGTGAGTCAGTTTATTTAAAGAGAAAGACAAGCTCCATTATGTGCTGAATTCAAACACAGAAATGCTTCACAGCACCAAGGTTTTCAACTTGGCACCAGATGAAGTCAAATCCTGTTTAAAGTGGAATTGGCGTACCTTGGCCTGCCACTGGCACCATGGCTTCTGAATGATCTGACAATTCCAGACTAAAGCCTCTGATTGCAGACAGCATCGAAACCACAATGAAAGAGCTATATGGAGAGCAGGTTCGATGATCAGGACTGAGCTTGAATCCAGTGGCACAGGCGCACGAGAACAGTCCTCCTGGTACAGGCAGGCAAATCTGCTGACAGGCATTCATGTTGTTGCTACAGCCATTTGAGGATTCGGCAGAAGCTAAATAAAATCAGAATCAGTTTACAACTTTTCACCCTACCTACTTCCTGCTCCATCTCAAACTTCTAAAATTGGGTCACCAAATAATCCACTATAAACTTAACAGTAAAATATGGTATCTGAGTTAACAACCTAAAAACGATACTAGAAAGACTAGAGCTAGGTTTTAGTCACATGCAATAAAAACAAATACCAGTGACAACCTAGGTTATAAGACAGCAAACAAATTGTTTGATAATCTTTGGTTAGAAAGTAAAAGCTGCCCTGGCTGGTGGCTCAAAGTATAGGCACTGGCCTACGAACCCAAAGGTGGCTTGTTCAATTCCCAGCCAGGGCACACAGCCAGGATGCAAGCCAGGTCTCCAGCCAGGTCTGTAGCTGGAAGCAGGTGAAAACAACCACACATTGATGTTTCTCTCCTTTTTTTCCTCCCTCCCTGTCCTTCTTTCTAAAAATAATGAATAAAATCTTTTTTTTTTAAAGAAATAATCTCTAGACTATAATGCTAATTTAAAGGGAGCAAAACAAAAGTTAGATTATTTCTGAAAAATATATGTTGAAACAAGCAACATCTAATAGCATTCCTTTTAAAACAAAAAATTCTATCCTCTTACATTTTTCCCAATGTCATCCAATTAATACCTACTGAACAAGGAGCCAGAACTATTGTAGGTACTAGGTAGAGCCCAAGAAACAAGACAGACAAAATAGCTATCCTTATGGAGGTTACAGTCTAACTAGAAACCGAGGCAATAAACCACTAGATAATATGTCAGAGAGTGCTGTGGAGCAAAGCAAAGTGAGGGGTTCAAAGTGACAGGCGAAGAATGGGAATAAGCTCACTCTGAAATCAATCTGGCCTTTCAGATGCCAGATTAGTCTCTGACACTTAGCCATGCTCAGGACATGCTTATTATTTTATAAATATTTTCAACAATTTCAATTTGCATGCATGTATATTGTACATAGGTCTGTATGGGGGCACATATTTAAATCTAAGTGTGTAGGTATGAATATACATTGTACATCCATGAATATGTTATGTTTAAGTGACAAATACTCACTGTGTTTACGGTAAACTCGAAGTCCTCTTAGATTTGGAGTATTATCTCGCAAGACTACTTTGTTGGCCCCAGTGGCCTTGTCAACTCTTTCAATGACCTCATAATGCTCATCGGTATAATAGAGGAATGAACCGAAGACAGCAATGCCCCAGGGGTGAGAAAGGTAGTTTACCAGGACCATCCGATTTGTACCATCCACATTTCCTCTTTCAATCTAAAAGATAAGAATTTTGTGACTGATTCATAGTGAAATGAAACACTTAAAACTACTATACCTGACATTTATAGAGAACTCTACCCTTTACAGAGATTTTTTTCATATCGCTTTTTCTTTTTTGACAATCACAACTACACTGAGCAGTAGGTCAGGCCAGTATCATTGGGCCCATTTCATTGAAAAGGAAGCTGGAGTTCAAGTATGTTGATCAACTTTCTCAGGTGGCATGGTGAAGAAATGCGGACTAACCCTCTTCCATCTCTGCATGTGATTATTCTGGTCAAAGGTACACAATTAATGCCTCCTTAAATATGTTCAACTATGGGCCAGTACACCAGAGTTGACTGACCCTACATTTAACTTCATCAGCCATTCCTGCAGTGATGAGTGATGATAGGAATCATGCTCTGCAAGACTGGTGGGGCAAAGGGTAGTGCTGGTATAACAGAACAGGTAACAAGCCTTGGTCAAAATGACTTGATAAACTTGAAAGGAAGACACAAAAATGAAGTTCCTATTGGAAAATGACAAGTGGTCTGGAAGAAAAATAAAATGTAGACATAGCTGCTCTGATTTCATTCCAAAAACTTTTCTCAAGTGCCTCCTCTGGGTCAGGATCTGAGCTGAGTGCTGCAAGAGGACGAGGTCTGGCCCACTGCCTCAATGGGCCAGGGAACCCTGCAGCTGCAAGGGCAGGTTGTGTCTTAGAAACTGACAGGAGAGTTCCAGAAGGTAAGATTTCAGGGCAGCTGCTGAGGGAGTAATCTAGAGCAGATTATAGCTGACCAAACTCAGCTCAAGTGTGGAGCTACTCCTCTGGGTCAGGGTTCTAGGCTAAGCAGTGATCAAATCTATTGGTTGTGGTCTTTATGAAGACATGTCCCCATCGTGAAAACAGGTCCAGTCAAGAGGACTATGGTCTAGTCAAGGTTAAAGAGAAGTGACTCAGAAAGGTGGAGGTGGCAGAAAACGCTGGACCTGAAGAGAGAGGCAGAGAACAAGGATTTTGTGATAATTAAGAAAGGTTATGATAGCCCTGGCTGGTGTCAGAGTGGATAAGGTGCCAGTCTGTGAACCCAAGGGTCGCTGGTTTGATTCCCAGCCAGGGTACATAACCAGGTTGCAAGCCAGGTCTCTAGCCAGGTCTGTAGCTGGTGGCAGGTGAAAGACAACCATACATTGATGTCTTGCTCCCTCTTTCCCTTCTCCTCTCTAAAAATAATAAATAAAATCTTTTTAAAAATAAAAATTAAAAAGAAAAAAAAAAGAAAAGAAGAAAGGTTATGAGCCCTGACTGGTGGCTCAATGGATAGGTGCTGGCCTGCAAACTCAAAGGTCACTGGTTCGATTCCCAGTCAGGGCACATAACCAGGTTGCAAGCCAGGTTTCCAGCCATTTTTGTGGCTGGAGGCAGGTGAAAGTCAGCCATACATTGATGTTTCTCTCCCTTTCTTCCTCCCTTTCTATTCTTCTCTCTAAAAATAATGACTAAAATCTTTTTAAAAAAAGAAAGGTTATGATTATTAGAGTGGAGAAATATGAGGGTTCTAGCCTAGGAGAAAAGATCATTTTACAGTCACACCTCTACCAAGCTCACAGGCTCATGGGGTGCAGAGCAGAAGTTGAAACAGGAAGAGAGGGAGATGATGAGTACTGTGTAGGTCATGATGAGTTATATGCAGACATCACAGCATGTGACAAGAGCTTTTGCATCGTGGCACACATCCCAGACAGCCCACAGCAATCAGAATCATCTATGCAGGCTCAGCAATGAAGACCAACAAACTAAAAGGGTGCTCGTACCACTCCCCTGCTGGTGACTGCCCAGTAGAGTTTCTGATCCTCAATATCAAGAGTGACAAACTCCAGATGTTCTAGGTCCCCAGTGAAGAGGGTCTTTGGAGATGTGCCATCCATGTTAGCACTGGCAATCTTGGCAGGAACCCCACTGTCAGTGCCTTGGTCTGACCAGTACAGTTTCCTACAAACATGAGAAACACTAACGTTTAATGAAACAGAAGGTAGATTAGAGCCAGTGGTATCCCTTATTTAAATATTTAAATGAAAACATGTATTTCTTGTCCTCATGATATGCACACAATTCAATGGAGAAAGTCTGATTCATCAATTTTTTTTTAAACACACAGTTGAGTACTTAACCAGTATCAATGTCTGTATAATAGTTATTATTGGGATACAGGTCATTTTAAATGGTATCTAAAACAGAAGGGTATCATCTATCTTCGGTGGCTGATCCTTTCTTTAGCTTGGTCAGGCAGGGGGAAAGCTTATGGCTACATCAACAGTCAGTCCCTTTCAAAGAATCACATTTTGCCCAGTACATGGGGAAGGACAAAGCTAATGTAAAAGCTGTCAAGTACTTCCTTGATCATCTCCCAGGCTTCTTAATTATCCAAATCATCATCTACCACAAAAGTAGCTACCTTCTTACCTAGTCTGGTTGTTTTTTGTTTTGTTTTGTTTTGTTTTGTTTCATGAAAAATGCAGCAAGATAGAAGGAAAAAATGAGTAAAATTTTTCTGACAATGGAATTCCATGGGCATGCTGATATCAGGATGCACAACTTTTTTCTACCCTTCCATTTCACAATGCACTAGATTCGATCACCACAGAGGATTGTCAGATCTATAACAGATGAAATTTTTCATCAAGATATGTGAGGAGTTGCTTTCCATTTCCACTAAGGACATACTTTTAGACTTGAATCCCAGTTTTAGTTTCTTTCCCATCTCCTCTCCTGCTATTGCCACAATAAAGAATTCTCTTACACGCTTCCCTCACAAGTCTTCAAATTCCTTGACTCCAATCTTTATTTGCATACTCTTCCACCACCAATCCAATACATCCTTCTCATGAACCTCATCTTCCCGTCTTCTCCCCATTTAACTTCTCAAACTCTGAAATTCTCTGCCTTGAGGAACTCTTTCATCTCATCCCTGCTCCTATTTTATTTCTCCTATTGAAGCTTCTTTGCCCTTCAAACTTGCCAGAGCTCCCTAACCTCCACTTCTGCTATGCCCGGACCTCATATGTAACCATTTTAACAATATTCTTATTTATTATCTTAATCTCTCACTATGCCTTCCTTGCTCATCACTAACCCTATACACCCCCATCATTTGTTTTCTCTTTCCCCATTTCAAGCTACCAAAAGTTTGCCCCTGAACAAAGTCACAGAACTCTTGTGAATTATGAGTTGACTAAAAATTTAAGCTACCCAAACGTAGGCTGAGAACAATTATCCCTAGCTGATATCATATCACGCTCCCCTTATTGATTCTTTCAAAGTATTCCTACTGATTCCGGGCCCATCATTCTCACTCTCAACCAGTTATTTCATCACTGATCTTTCATCTGCTCAGATTTCCCTATTCTTAAAGTTTCCCTGTTACATTTTGACCTACATACATTTACCTTTGTCTAAGTTTTCAACACTAAACTCTTAAAAAGAGTAATCACACTTCTTCACCTTCCTTTCACTCTTTAATTCTTTTATATCTCCAATGAACATCCTCTCTCTAATGTTACCAACAACTCAACCCTTTATTAGTGATTATCCACAGAAATAGTTCTCTGAAGCAACTGATTCAATAACAATGACCATAACTTTCTCAAGACTTTCTCTTCACTAAGCTTCCAAAACATTATATCCATGAGTCTGGCCTGTTCCTTCTCCCAATTCCTCTGAAAAATCATTGCCTCCAATCCAACTGGGCTGCTCTTAGTTACCTGAACCTGTTCTCCATTTGTGCCCCTGCTCTTGACTTCCCTTCCTTCACAGAATGGAAGATATATCTTCAAAGCTAGCTCTGTGCAGTGAAACTCCATGAATCTTTTAAGATCCAGTCCAAATAGCATCAACTCCATTAAGCTGCAGAACGCTCACCCTAAATTTTTAAGTTTCTCTTGTGGCTCATAATCATATACACACCTGGTTTATTGGTATTTATACATGGGACTTATCAAACATACTCTGCTATAAATTCTTGAGGTTATAAAAATTGTAGATTATTCCTTAAATTATCTTTGTATCAACCTATATACCACCAACCTTGGCTGAGAATGCTTTCACTTGTCAAAATCAATGTCTTCCTCTTCTTTCTTGGTAAAAAGTTAGACTACATGTCTTGGCTTCCTTGCAGATAGCTGAGACTAGGTGACTGAATTCCAGTCAAAGGGATGTGAGCAGGAGTAGTACCACACCTTGTAGGCCTGGTCCACACAAACTACACAGCACATTCCTGAACGCACTTTCTTTTATTGTTCGAAAGATGTCAACACCTAGAATGACCCCATCAGCCTGGAACCCTGAATGACTGTGTAGAATACAGCTTCTCCCACTTTCTGCCCAAATTCCACTGCTCAAATGAAAGACAAGTAAGCTGCTATTTTCTTTGAGCAATTATACATTTTGGATTTTGTTTTAATAGCTAACCAATCCTAATTACTAGATTACCCAATAACAGCACAATAAATAAATGATTGACAAATGAAAAGTGAAACTCAACGGATGAGCTTGAGTTTCAAAAGTGGCCTTTAAATCTAAGATGATCTTTTTTCTAGGAAAAAATAACTAAAAATTAGGACACACCAGCAATAAAACTTTTGCTTTTAGTACCCTTTATGAATTAAGATTGATTTGTACATCACCCTTATTTAAAGCTAAGAGCTAATACTTCTTCAGTTCCCTCCCAAGCCCGAGAATCTGCTGTCAAACGGAAAGTCAAAATGCAAGTGGTGTGAGATAACTATTCCCTTATAAAAATTCAATGCTCATATTTTATAATTTACTATTCTAGTTTATAATACAGTATAAAATGCTCCAACTAATCAAACAGGCCAGAGGACTCTAGTCTATATCATTAATTTTATTTTCTCCTACTCTCCCTGACTTGGCTCCAAATTTGACCAATCTTTCTAAAATACAGATTTAACTCCCTCACTCTCTTCCTTCAAATTTCCCACTGATTTCTTATTTTTCTAAAGAATCAAGTGCAACTCCTCAGCATGACATTAAAGCTCTCCATTTGTCTCCAAATCATCTTACCTGCTGTATCGTCCATCTGGTCAACTGCCCACTGCTCTAAGCTCCTAGTTCTAGCTCTCTGTACCACCATGCTTCTGCACCTTCGTGATCAAGTGCCTTTCCCTAATTGCAATGCATTTTCCACCTGCTAGAAACCTTTTCATCCTTCAAGGTGTATTTCAATTGTTATCTACCCCTTAAAGTTTTCCACATTCAGTTAAATTCAGAATGTATTCTACATTCTACATTCTTACAATTCTATTTTTAACTTCCTAAAATTCTTGCCTGTTTGGAATTAATTTTCAGTCCAATGTTAATAATTTGAAGAACATAGAACAAAGCACACATCATATCCTTCACATTAAATATACCACAGAGCTATTTCTCTTCCTCAGTGAGATCTATTATTTTTCAAATGTTGGCATATGAAATCTGAAAATGTCCTAGGTTTGAAGTCTTACATTTTATAAGACCATAAAATTTACAAGAATGGTGCTATATGGAATGCATGAGCCATTTCTTAACACTCACCCACTAACAGGATCAATAGCTATGCCAACTGGAAAACCAACTCCAAGAGCTGTCCCATCATTGGTAATCAGTGTTTTTCTGTATCTGATATCTCCCCGGAGTGTCAAAACCTAGAGCATAAAATCACTTATTACAGTTAAACAAAGAAAGCTGACATGAAGGAGAACATAAAACACACAACAAATTCCAAAAGGATGAATGGGAGGCTCTTCATGAGGTTCAGATAATTCCTAATTTTCTTTCTGGGATATAAGGAAATCGGAAACAATCACCTTTCAAATGCCTATTTTCATTTCACCTAAAATTTCAGGAGAGGAAATGTACTATATGAATAAAAGAAAGATTCAAATGGGGGCACACAGAGAATCACTGCTAGAGAGTAACTACAAAAACACCTTCAGAAAAAGATAAAGAAAACTACGTATGGGAGACAAATGGGAACCCCACAGCTCTCTTACATCCCAGTGACTGGGCCATAGCACCCAGTGGCCATCACTGCACGGATAGCTGAACAAATGGTGTGAATCCACTCAGAGTTAAAGTGAATTCTCTTCCAAGTTAACAGTCTGAGTCCAAATACATCAGTTCGAATCTCTGCCCTGCCAGGTGTGGCTATATGACCTGAAGCAAGTAAATTCACCTCTCTGACTTCAGTTTTGCTATGATTAAAATGTGAGTGACAATGGCACCTTCTGCATAGAGTTCATGTGACAATGAGATAATGCACATAACTGGCACAAGTGTATTTAATAAACATTTCCTATTCTTTTATTGGTCCATTTATTGGACACTTAATAGGTACTAGGCATTATACTAAGCATTACTGATAATCCTGTGAGGTAGATAACATTATTATGCTTATATTACAGATGATGAAAAAGAGGCCTAGAAAGATTAAGTGTCTTTCCCAATATTATCCGTTTTTAATTGCTATTGCTCTTATGTTATAATCACAATACTAACAGAACCCTGCAACATTACAGAGAAATATGGACTACTGCATTAGAACCAGTTTTGAGGAGCAAGGCTATTTTACTATGTACCTGAGATGGTCTGAGGGGAGAAAACGTTGATTTGCATGAAGGTTTTTCTATACTATTGTTTTCCCATGCAAATAATTATTTGTGTGTCTGTGTTTATCTCTCTCTCTCTCTCTCTCCCTCTCTCTCTCCCTCTCTCTCTGTCACACACACACACACACACACACACACACACACACTTCTCTCCCTGACTGTTCTCTAAAATTTCCTCTGGTACCTTTCTTTGTCTCCTACTTGGATGAAGACACTTTTCCTCTTTTCAATTTGCCTCTTCCTGCTACACTTTCTCTCCTTTCCCTAGGCTTCAGGATCTCTTTGGTTCAAAGGAAAATTCCTTCCTTATTTTGTGGGATACATCAAGCTCTCTCTCACACACAGCCAGAAATTCTGTCAGCTTTGCTTTTCAGCTACAAAACTGCTGTCAGTGAGCAGGCACACAGCCCCCCCTAGTGGAACCTAATCTCTTAAACATTTCTCTTTTATCCTTAAATTGGCATTTCATGTGAATTACTCTTATGCTGAAACAGATATTGTACAAATAAACTGTAAGTGAACTCTATTTTTATTTTCTTAAGCAGCCTAATATTCTCCTGGAAAAGTCACAATTGATATATCACCAAAGGAGAAAACCAGTAAAAACACAAAACAG
Organism: Noctilio leporinus; assembly: GCA_004026585.1. Taxonomy (NCBI): domain Eukaryota; kingdom Metazoa; phylum Chordata; class Mammalia; order Chiroptera; family Noctilionidae; genus Noctilio; species Noctilio leporinus. The sequence goes on along the minus strand of PVIW01000660.1, from coordinate 224,053 downwards.
GCAGTTGACCTTTGAATCATTATTCTCGGAGGTCCTTCATGGATATTCTAAATGTATTAATGATTTGAGGGATACAGCAGGCACTGCAGTCACAGGCCACCCTAATGTCATGAAGCACTTTTACTTATTGAGCCATTAACCCATTTTACAAGTAAGGAAAGAGAGACTCAGAGGAGTTAAGAAATTTTTCTTGGGTCAAACAGCCTGCGAGTAGAGGAAATGCAGTGCTCTCCCCAACAACAAGATGTATCTTTATATCTCAGAGTCTTGAATAAAGTGTTTTTCCCTATCTTGGCTGCTTCTTCCCTATTTCATTTGGCACAAATAAGTATTGGTCATCCTTCCAGACTCAGCTCACCAATAACCACGTGGAAAAAGCCTGACATTCTTTGTCCCACACTTTTACCTCTACCCCCAATCACATAGATCTGTATCTTCATTGCTCGTACCATAATTATTACACCAGAGCAAATATATTTGTTTATGAATCTAGCTCTCAGATGTGCAAGCTACTCAAAAACAGAAAAAGAATGTTTTCTTTTTCTTTGAATGCCCAGGACTAACCATGGGGCCGATCCATAAAAAGCATTTAACTGGCGTTTGTTGACTCAAAGCCAGGTCTCTGGACTCCAGAGCAAATTCTCTTTCCTCTGTGGCTTCCTGCATTGGGGCACAATTACAAACTTTAGGCTTATGTGGATAAAGCAGCCTCACCAATACATACACATGCACAGGCACACACTCAGTTATTTTTCAACTGGTACCTTTTCATTCTGCCTAACAATGATGGAGGAGAAATGTTCCCTGCGTTTGGAAAACTGCCAGTCTAAAAGGGAAGACCCCATTTACAAAGCAAGAAACCACAAGATGGTATGAGAGCATATTAATTGCCATTTGGAACCAAGGCAGCCTGTACTGAGTGAAGTCTAGAAATGTGAGTTCTGTATTAAAGGTCTTAGGCTGTAAATTTTGCCCATGTTTTGATGGGAGGGTGGTATAGTTTTAGTTGACATGGTGAACAAATATCTTTTCTCACTGCCAAAGGAGGATTAAATCAGGTCAGATTTCTGCAGTTACAATCTATAACAAAGGGCTTGAACCTGATGAACCTCCAAGTTTTTTCTTTATGTTAACAGTTGGTGATTCTATCCAGTTGGATATATTCCAAAGGGTTAGTGGTTGTGCATATTTGCAAATGTCTCTCATTGTGAATGGTTACTACACTTGCCCCGCCCTGGGAACGTTGTGAGATTAAATGGGATGATGTTTGTGGAAGACCTTTGTAAACTGTAAAGCACTGTCTGACATGAGCTCTCACTGAATCTGCCATAAATTAGCCACATGGCTGCTGTGTGCCTTCCTCATCTCCAGTATTTAACCTTCTGTATGCCTCAAAGAGCAACTAACTTACTAGCTGGTGCCTAACCCAGAGCAGTGGATTGTCACTCTGCACAGCTTCCTTTTGCGTTAGAAATTTTTGCTTGTAAAATTATTATGGATTAATAATCCTTTACATTGTTTTAACCTTGTCCCAGAGTGGAGAAAACCAATACTAATCAAGCTACTTCTGATTTACTTCATGTGATTTCATACCTGCACCCCATCTAGAATTTCTTCAGGGAATTAGAGTAAAAAAAGAACAGTTATCGCAAAGAGGAGAATATCAAAGGAATTAGAATCAAGTTTCTACTTTCTGTTGCACTGTTTGAAAAACTGTATTGGTGCCATGGAAAGATTTCCATCTTAGAACAGAGGTAACATATAAATTAGTTTTAGGACTAAAATAGCATTGAAGATTTGATGAGAAAAGATAACGTGAAATTCCCTGACTACTATAATCTCCTCTTTATGCTGAGTTCCTTACATAATTTTTATCTATATTTTTATGTATTTTTATAAAATATCTTAAATCCTTCTGTAGGAACAAATTAGTACTGATATTTAGGAGGAAACCAAATAGGGCAGTAAAAAGTTTCAATAATTTATTTTTAAGTTGGTTTTCCTCCTTAGCTTCAGAGACTTTGATAGCTAATATTAATATCTCTTCACTTTTGCTCTGCTTAAAAATAATTTCAAAATCCATGAGAGCATTTCCTGAAAACAGATTTTACATGAATGAGAAGCCATGTTTGTTGCCCTGGCTGGTGTGGCTCACTTGGCTCAGTTGGTTGGGCATCATCCTGCAGACTGAGAGGTTGCAGGTTCAGTTCCCCCATCAATAGACATGCCTGGATTATAGGTTCAGTCCCCAGGCCAATTGTTATTTCTCCTTCACATCAATGTTTCTCTTCCTCTTTTTCACCCTCTTTCCCCCTCTCTCTGGAATCAATCAAAGAAACCAGTGTTTATGTACATAGTATTATGGAATCATTACCTCAATTGACTGAGTCCCAGGATTGGTGTAATAAAGGTTTTTTGATATCCAATCTAAGGCCAGGCTCATAGAAGAACCCAAACTGGACAGAGGAACTAACACTGTCCTGTTGGTGCCATCTGTCTTCACCCTGTGAATTTCACCCTGGAGAAAAAGACAAAGATAAGGAAGCTGTTTCAAGGCCACAGCTTCTCAGAAGAACACTTGCCTCACTGTCTCCTGCCAGCTACTCTGTTTCTTTACCATTCCTCAGTCTCAGAGAAAAGGCAAAGGTTCAGAACCATTGGGTGGCCTCATTGTGTGTAATGCTAATGCAACAACACTTTAAAAACACTGATTATCTCTGATATTGGCTACAGAGATTAATTTCCTAATCACCAAAGGCTGGAGTCATAAAAATAACCCAAGTCACAGGAGGCCAGGAGTATATTTTGCCTCATGGTATCAACTATCAAACACAAAGATCTTTCCTCTCTCCCTCATCTGTATTCCTTTTGCCCCTTTTCTATCCTCAAAGGTTTTTTTTCCTAAAGGGTGAAGAAGGGACCCAATGGGAAAGCAATTCAAGAAGTGTTCCTTTTATTCTCTAGGTTTGCAGTGGTTCTGAATGAAAGTTCCAACAATCACATCAAGTACTTTCCTGGAATTCCCTTAGGGAACTACTACTTTTTGTCTTGAGTTATGGTCATTTTTATGTGAGTCTAATATCATCCACATGCTTAAATCTCCTTAAGAACAATCTTTATGATGGCTGCTTGTAGGCATGCCTTCTGCATTTGGAACCACTAATTCAACCAGCAGGGCAAACACTAAGCACTTAAAAAGTACTTGCTGAATGAATAAAAGATACTCAACAGCTTAAGTGTGCTTATTATTCTAAAACTAAAGAGTGTTCTGATCTTTGCTCCAGGACAACTTTCCATTTGAATTAAAAAAAAAAAAATTAGTGGTAAATTAATTTGGTCCTGGATCATTTCCCTTTTATTCGCCCAGCAAACCCATTTGCCTGTACTGTAAGAAGGCATCAGGGCAGGCTCTTTGCAAGTTATATACTTTGAATGTTACTCAAAACTTACTGGATTCTCAACCCAATAGATGAATTCCTCTGAGTCATCAAATTCGACATCATAACCATTCTGTATCCCTGATATGGGAACCATAGCATCATTGCTCTTCACCTCAGGATGAAGGGAGATTCCAAAAATGACACTGCGTCTTACGGATATTAAGAAAGGTTGGTCATCTGAGAAAATAGCAGAATATCCATCAACATTACACCTCATTCCCAGACATTTAGAGTAATGAAAGGCGGTGAATTGTTACCATCTCTTATGGGATAAAATGTCACTGTAGCATTGCAGCAATAAATATAATGCACGGTAGGTATGTCATTAAACGATCTAGAGCCTTCCGGTGGGGTTGGTTCAGTGCGTTGCTGAGTCACCCAGCCTTCAACTGTTCACGCAGTGCCACTGGGTGGTCCCAAGGCACACGTGTGCTACCCTTCATTAACTCCTTACTTACCCTATCATGGTCAAGTTCTTTCATTTCTACCAAGACAAAAACCTCTTCAATTACTGAATAACTTGGGAAAAAATTGGATTTTAAAAAGTGAAAGAAATCATAAAATATTCTCAGTGGATGGCACTTACTATTTTTAAGTATGTTCGGAACATAAAGCAACTCTACAAAGTGTTGCCTATATTAGAGAATTTAATTAATAAATAAATCCAATTTATAATCCCAACAATTGTTGTGGACTAATGTCCGTCTTCCGCACTAGGCTCTAATTCCTAAATGGCAGTGACTGTGCCTGATTTACTCACTATTATGTCCCCAGAGTCTGGCATACAATAGTTGCCTAATAAATATTTGCTAACTAAAATGAATGACCACATAAATGAATGAGTGGATAGGCGTTTAAGTGAATATGTAAATAGTGTCTTCTAAAGTATCTGTGCATTGCAACTTAAACATCCTCATAATATCTTCAGTTTACTTAGCCTCCTTAATATAATGAGCTCCTTTTTCAAAGATAATCTTTATCATAGCTGTAGTCCGATTATCAAAAAATACATATAAATTAATATAATTCAAGTGGGGAGTTTCACTTCTAATTTCTCTCTAAAAAAAGGAAAACTTTGGAATATGACTTTAGTGTTATTAAACATACATCTCACATATTAAGACAAAATATAAAATGGTTAATCTTTGTATAACCAAAATGTTTCATTATTTTTGATACTCTGAGAAGTTTTACATCTTTAGCAGGATTATTTGACACTTTTTACTTATTTTCACATTTTAGCTCTTCTTGTTCCTGGCATTTTTATTTTTGATAAATAATTCAGTATTTATTAACCTAGTACAAATTCAAAGTAAGTTTTGCAATTATTCATGTTTCCTGATTTACAAAGTTCTATAATACATAGCATGTCGTCTCTCATAACAAAGCTGCAAAGTTGTTTTCAGGGGAGTCCGACGGGACTTGCAAGAGCTCTGTGATGGCTGCAGGGAACACTGTGACCACATGTTAACCTCCAGCCTGGCCTCCCTCAGTTGCCCTCACTGCCCCTCTTCTGCACAATTACAATAGCCACAATAATCTATTGAGAATACGTGCTACACAATATACACCAAGCAAATGTTATTTACTTAACTACCTCCCTGAAGCCTCATAACCCTTTCTGTTAAAAAGTTATCCCCACCCCCTATCCCCCTCACCCCTACCCCCCCACACACACACCTTTCAAATGAGGCATAAAGAAATAAAGCAAGCCCTGGCTGGTAGCACAGTGGGTAAGGTGCCGGCCTGCGAACCCAAAGGTCGCAGGTTCGATTCCCCAGCCAGGGCACGTAACCAGGTTGCAGGCCAGGTCTCCAATCAGATCTGTGGCTGGAGGCAGGTGAAAAGCAACCATACATTGATGTCTCTCTCCCTCTCTGCCTCTCTCTCTTCCCCTCTTTCTAAAAATAAGGAAATAAAATCTTAAAAAAAAAAAAAAAGAAATAAAGCAGTTTAATCACGGTCCCACAGTCAGGGCTCTTGGACTCCAAAACCTGTGACATCACTGCTCTGCAAAAAGTGCAGGCAGGGTGCTACATATGACTATCAATTACCACTCAATCCACTTAACTTAATAGCAGTAATAAAAAATAAATAAAAGCTGTATTATGAGTTCACGATATCTTCTTCTCTGGCCACTACTCCTTCCTGGGGATGTGTCTCAGGCCCTTTATCTGATCACTGGTGTAGTCGAGAGCGTTTACCAGCAACGAACAGTTGTGGGCAATGGACCAAGGGTGGAGTATCACTGATCGCTGCACTGACAGAAAGTGTGAGTGCCTCGTGGAAGGATGACGCGAGGTGAGCACTAGAAAGGAAGCGACCACTGACAATTGGCCCGGAAGGGTGTGTGACAAGTGCACTGTGGAAAAGGAGTAATTTTATGACACGAAACACCTATAAAGGTGCCTATGGGCGAAAAACACAAGATTGGAGAAGGACAAAAAATAATATTTTAGTAAGCCTGCCCTTTACTCAACACTCGCTGACTGCCGCTGTGTGCCACAAATCAATGAGTCAGGTGGAGGCTTTGAACTCCAAATCCAGAGGACAAGACAAAATACATGGGTCCTCCCCACAGGGAGGGGTAAGGTTGGATGAAAGGTTCAGGAGAACATGACAGTTAAGCTATCCAAGGTCAGTCTAAGTCTTTTGAAATGAAAACCCATTTCTTATTTTAGCATCCATGTCATGATTTCATTAACTTTAGTGTTAGCAAAGCAGAGAAGTGAAAACACAACAATCAGGAACAGGAAACTGATGCTGTAATTAAAGGGTAACATTTATGACTCTCCAACCAAGCTCCGGCTTCATTCAGACCTCATACAAACTCACCAGCATGCAACCCTTCCTAGAGCATGCACAAAGAGTGATTTTTGCTTCTTTTGCACAGAATCGCTGAAGTGTTTGCCTTGTGTCCCTCAAACTGAGTCAGAGACCTATTTTGGACTTGATATTATTTTAGAGGGTGTTGGGAAGATGTTGTGATTTGAGTTTTGCTTATTTGTTTTTTGGCATTATGGGAATGTATTTTCTAAAAAATAAAAAACTGTTTCATGCAAAAAAAAAAAAAAAAAAAAAAAAAACCTCTCACTTGAAAATTTTTAACATAAAATTAAGAAAAAATAGAAACATCCCATAATTTCCCCACCCAACTGTAACCCCTATTGGCACTCGTGTGTGTTGTCCTCCAGACTTTTTAACACATGTTTATACATGGCCAAACTTAGATAGCATCTGCTTTTTTCAATTAATCTTATCACCTAAGCATTTCCAAAGATATACCAGACACTTAGCAAACACTATTTGAAAGGTTATTGAACATGTAAGTCAAGTAGGATGTTTTTATCTACAAATGTTTAACAAGTCTTCTACAAGCTTCTTACTGGAGGGGAAAAAAGAAAAAGAAAGAAACTATGTAACTATTAATGTACATTGATACTCAGTTACCCAGCTGGTACTGAGAAACCAGTTGGGAAATAGTGGAAAAGTTCCACCTCAGTAAACTCAGCCCATAGCAAAACACTAGTGGAATTATTTGTGAAAGAACAAAAGGTACTATTTAGAATGAACATTTATCAATCACCATCAGATAGTAATACTGATTACACCAATCCCCAATGCATCGTTTAATCATCTTTGTGTGGTGAAAGGATGCTTTGTATCCAAAATGTCTGTAGCTCAGCTTAATCTTCTGCTGAAAGACTCTGAGGACACACTAAATTAAACAACGTCAACACAGATTAGACGCATAATAAGTCTCTGAAGAAAAACAGTAAATGCCAATCCCTTTGTGAGCATTACCAATAATTAAAATCTTCCTTCAGGAAGGGAACATTGCGAAATACTACATGCTGATGGAGTAAGCCTGCGTCTGCATTACCTGCAAACAGCATGCATTTCCTAGATTCAACATATAATTTCCATTCGAAAACTCAATTTCCTCTAGATTAGGACTATTTTCTCTTAAGATCTTTCTTTTTTTTTTATCATTAAACATTTCATTGGAACTTATCTACAGCCATTTCTGTGATTATACAGCCATTCACTTCTCCTCACTGCGTAATGAAACTTGAGTTTAGAATAACTCTTAAGAATGTTTAAGCAAAGGACATTGATTTTTGAAGAGTTTATTATAGATCAAGTATACACCCCAGAAGAAATCTCTTTTGTAGACTGACTACATCTTTTCCTTCCATTCTTATGCCCTCCACATACTCTTCAATTAACCCAGTAAAATGCCTAGGATGAGATAAAGATTAAATTGCTCAAATAATCACTTAAAATATTTTATACAGGGGAAACTTATATTTTTAAAGTATCAAATAATAATAGTAAAGGTACTAAAACCAAGGTTACAACATTCATCACTGACTATTGGTTATGAGAATAAAAAGGAAATAAGGATCCTGAAAAATAAAGCCATACATTAATGTTAAGAACCTTAACTGAAGTGCAGAATTTGGAACTTTTCTTTACCATAACTAGTCTAACTGTAACCAGGTAAGGGTAAATGTGAAGTTAAGGACTGCTGAATCACATGCACACATAATATTAGCTCCATATACAGAAAATATACAACTGAAGTACTTGATTAAGTCACCCCACATAGTACGCACTCCAAAGATACCTGCCGAGTCAAAGAGAACACAGCACACACTCCATCAGCAAGTGGGTTAGCACTTACACAGCTTAGCACAAACTATGGCAAGCTCCACATGCAGGGCACAGGTAAAGGGCATACCGTACCTCTCAGGCAAGTGACAGAATCATGAGAAATACTCCATCCAGAGGGACAAGCACAGGAGTAGCGCTGTGGCCTGTGTGAGGAAAGCAGGCAGAGGTGGCTGCAGGGAGCGGAGGCACATGCGTTTATACCTGCAATAGAAAGAGATATAAGAGGCCCTGGCTGGTGGCACAGAGGATAAGGCACCAGCCTGTGAACCCAAAGGTCACTGGTTCGATTCCCCAGCCAGGGCACATAATGAGATTGCAAGCCAGGTCTCCAGCCAGGTCCATAGCTGGAGGCAGGTAAAAGGCAACCATACATTGATGTCTCTCCCCCTCTCTGACCCCCTCCCTTCCTCTCTCCCTAAAAATAATAAATGAAATCTTTATTTAAAAAAAAAAAAAAAAACAGAGAAAGAAAGAAAGAGATGTAAGCATTGCTGAGCAGAAAACTCCTCACATTAAAGAGCACAGGATGGATGGACAGAGGAAGTGAGACATACATTTTTTTAAAAGATTTTATTTATTATTTTTAGAGAGGGGAAAGGGAGAGAGGTAGAGAGGGAGAGAGACATCAATGTACAGTTGCTTTTCACCTGCCTCCAGCCACAGACCTGGGTGGAGACCTGGTTTGCAACTTCATTATGTGTGCCCTGTGTGACATACATTTTTATATACACATACACAATGAAATATTATTCAGTCATTAAAAAAAAAAAACTTGCCATTTGCAAAAACAGGATAGACCTTGAGGGTATTATGCTAAGTGAAATAAGTCAGACCAAAAAAGAGAAATACCATATGATTTCACTTATATGTAAAATAAAAACAAACCACACACACAAAAAAAGAAGTCATGGAGAACAGATGGGTTGTAGCCAATAACCAGAGTCAGAGGGTGGGGGTGAGTAAAATGGCTAAAGGTGGTCAGAAGGTAGTAACTTCCAGTGATAAGATACATCAATTCTGGGGATATAATGTATAGCATGATAACTATAGTTAACAATCCCATAGTAAAAAATTCAATATTCTAAAGTTGCCAAGAGAGTAGATCTTAAGTATCATCACAAACAAAAAAACTTTTTGTAACAATGTGTGATGTCTCATTTCACAATATATACATATTTCAGATCATGCTCTACATACACTAAGTCACATGAGATTGTCCTCCCAGAGGCCCCGAGTATTTGGAGATACAAGTATATTATTATGTTGTCTCCATTGGTTTTGGGTTGTTTTTGTTTGTTTGTTTGTTTGTTTTTTGGTTTGGTTTTGCTTTTTTCTAAACTACTTTACCATTCACCAACACCAGACTTTCAACATAAAACTCGTAAGAGATGTAAGAGGGAAGGATGGCTTGCCCAGGGTTACACATCAATCCTGCCCACAACCAGATTATGTACAAACAGCCACTGAATAATCCTGAGCTTAGTGAGGAAATATGATGCTAAATGCTACATGACATTTTGCCTGACCTAAAAGAGATCTTTTCACATTAAATGAAACCAAGGTGCGTGCTCCCTATGCGACCTTTACAATTACCCACTGTTGACCAAGTTTTGGTTAATAATAATGTTTCATTTTTCCAATGATGCCATCTTTGTGGGTCTCTGCTCTTTGTCAAAAGACATCCAGGGTGCATCCCAAGCTCTCAGGATGTTTTCTAGATCTTGTATGTTCTTATTACAAACCTTGTCAGATTCATTAATCCATTCGTTCACTCCAAAACATTAAGCCTTCACTATGTACCAAACACTATTCCAATACTGTAAACATGGGGCAGATAGTCTAACAATGGGAGACAGAACAAAACTCATAAATTATGATTCCAGGAGGTAGAAGAGGGTAAAGAGGGGCTAAGTGGTGATGGAAGGAGACCTGACTTGGGGTGTTGAACACACGATGTAGTATACAGGTGGTATATTGATAGGAGTATACACCTGAAACCTATATTAACTTTATTAACCAATGTCACCCCAATCAATTCCATTAAAAATAAATAAATTATGGAGTTTCAGAATGTGAGCGTAAAAAGCAAATAATTATAAGAAGGGGAGGCTATTTTTAGATAGGGTGATCGAGGGCCAGCAAGGAGCGTTTGATAGAACCCTGCGGGACATGAAGGAGCCATTCATGGAGAAATCTGGAGGAGAGATGCTCTAGGCAGAGGGAAGAGCTAGTGCCAAGATGCAGAGGTGGGAAGTTGCCTGTTGTGCTCCAGGACCAAAATGAAATCCACTGAAAGTCAAGGTAGCAAGAGTCAAGTGGGAGAAGAGAAGAGACCAGGAAGATAACAGGGGCTTGATTCTGAGGTGTGACGAGAAACCACTGCAGAGTTATGAGGAGGGATGATTAAGTGGCTTATTTCCTCTTCCCACTTGAAGGCACACTGCCAAGGCCCAATTTTTAAGTCAACTACCCAGACACACCACGCACTTTAGGATGACGGAGTAGCCACAGAAGAACACTCGCTGGGCAATGGTGCCAGAATAAACAGGTCCTAAAAATAAGTACAAGTGAAAAAATGGTCTAGGGGACTATATATCTGGTCTAGGCTGTACTTGTCAGTCGAGGAGATGGAGACTCCTTGAAAAGTTAGAGGCAGCTGGCCAATTGCTCCATAAAATGACACAATTTAGATCTGCTGTTGTTACATACAAGATTTGAGTCTTCCATGGTCAAGAACAGTAATGGAAATGTTAGGAAGGAAAATTCGTTGCCCAAACAAATGGGTCTACAACATTGTGTCACATTTACCATTTGGCTGTTTGGAAGGATGAACAGCAACAATCCCAAGGGGCTGGTGCACATTAGAAATGACAACAGACTGGTTCCCTCCATGCCACTTGTTGGCTTGAGTAACCTGCTGCGTTGCACGGTCAGTCCAGTACACAGAATCTTCAAAGAGAGTCAGGGCGTAGGGATGCCGCAGGATCTGTGAAGCAGAAGAGAACAATGAGATCTCATCCAGAAGTAAAAACCAAGGTGAACAAACTAGAAAAGGATGCCCAAGAGATAGTTTCCTTTAATATTTAAATACTTAATAAAAACGTAGGGAAGTCATTGTTCAAAAGGCAGACGAAAAACATACTGCTTGGCCTGTTTCCCACTGTACCACTGAAAATCCTGTCACATGCGTTTGTCATTTAGCCTTCGTTTGTACTCTGGTACACTGAGCATCCATTTTTACAAATAAAAGCAAAACTGAAGCACAGAAAGTAAGGTGACTTGTCTGGATCCCTTACTCCCAAGACCTAGCTACCACCTCATTATGACCACTCCTTATCCCAAGCCCTTTCCACTGCCTCATTCTGCCACCCACAGATGCACATAAATCTGACCGATTTGATGCCTTTTTCCTGAGAGTGGGAGGCCCTGCCAGGGTTTCTTCAACTCACAGAACTACAAACAATGACAACCTTAAACAGAAGTTATTAACAGTTCTGTATCTTCCCATAACTTGTGAAAATAAATTCCATGACAGTCTGTGATTAATTGCAAATGTAAATATAAGTTATTAATATTTGCTAAACTTTTTAAAGGTACAGAAGCAACAGATTAGCATCTACAGATCAACGAAATCACAGGAACAATCTAACAATGAACTAGAATAAAATTTCTTTCCTATTCATAATAAAAGATGAGTTGGCCCTTATTCCTATTGACATTTCCTGGATATGCCATGTAATGCCCACAACACAAAAATCAAGTCCTTCTTTTTCTTGATTCTCTTTCTGCATTTCACTAAGACACTAATGTAGTTTCAGTTTAGTTTTCCTCACTAACAACTTACCAAATCACTGGCTATCACCTGCCTCCGATGTTGTCCATCATAATCACAAAAATCTAAGTAATCAAGATAGGCATCCAAGAAGTACAGCAATCTGTTGGGGTAGTCAATAGTTAAGCCATTGGGCCATAGAATCTTGTCCTGGACAATCACAGTGCGCAAACTGCCATCCATGCTGGCTCTCTCAATCCGTGGGTGGTGGCCCCAGTCAGACCAGAATATCAGATGGTCGCTGTGAAAAGAAACTAGTTACCAACTGGAGAGGGCACATTTCAGTACAGAAAATAGCTGTCATCTTAAGTAATAGAACATCATGTTTACACTCCACTTAAAATAAATCATCTCCAATTCAGAATACATGTATAGAGCTTATTCTTTTCTCTGAGTGTTTCAAAGTACAACTGTACTCATAATGCAATCCCAAGCCATCAGGTGTTTTTACACTGTTCTGAAAACATGCAGTACATCATGATAGTGAAGGGCTTCAATGATAATTTACATTTCTCTACAATGCACAAATATTTAATCTATAAAAATCCATCTGTCCTTGATTGTGTACCTTGTTATGTTTAAGAGAAGAGTCAATTTATTTAACAGAGATTCATCATATATTTCACTGGTATGTTAATACTCTGCAATATCTAAAAGTCTGCATCACATTGAACATAGTTTGCCTAACTTGTCATCCTACAGACAAGAATCGAAGTTAGAAAATCTACATAAATTCAAGAAAGGAGGCCCTCAGAAGTTCCTAAACACATCAGAGAATTTTCCCTTTTCCACTTCAGGACCAACAGGTAAAAAATTTTTCTTATATGATGTAAAAGGGAACTCAAGTAAACAACATGAAACCAAAGCAGAAAAATCTGGGTTTTTTTGTTTGTTTGTTTGTTTGTTTCCTTTTAATGAAACCATGAGGTATCAAAGTTACAGCAAACTGGTCCTGGCAGGATAGTTCAGTTGGTTAGAGCATCGTTCCCACACATTATGGTTGTAGGTTTGATCCCCATTCAGGGCACATGAAAGAAACAACCAACGCATGAATGCATAAATGCATGCAACAACAAAAAGGATACCTATCTCCCTCCCCACTACCTCTCTCTCCTCGGCCCCCCTCCCTCTCTCTCTAAATCTATTTAAAATTTGATTTAAAAAACATTACAGCAAACTGGCCTATCAATGGATTATTACAGTGTACATTCATTAGAAATTTAATTATGTAATTCTACAATGATCATTGTCAACAATTACATTGCCAAATTAATAAATCAATGTAGTTTTAAAGTAACCAATTGCTCTTATACACTTTATGAAGACTATTCAGATAAAGAAAAGATAGCAACCAGCTGGATGTCTACCACTGCAACAGAGATGTTTGACCATGAATTATTTTAACTTTAACGATACACATATCAATCACATCATGCTCCTGTTGTTTTGCCCTCATTACAATCATGTCAAGGCAACATCATTGGGAAAAACAAAAAAGTCTTACCTATCTCTAGGATCTAATGCTAGTCCCCTTGGCATTGTTACATTGTGACTAATCAGGACAGTCCTGTGGCTCCCATCAAGTTTAGAGACTTCAATTGTTTGCAGAACATAGTCTGTCCAGTAAAGATTGCGACCCACCCAATCTACCACAATACTTTCAGTCATGGTGACACCACTGTCTAGTACCTAAAGACAAAAGTGAATGAAGAGTGCATTATAAAAGGAAAAATTGAATGGTAACATGGAAATAATATGAAAACCTGGAATTAGGCATCTAACTTGTCCTATATTTATTTGCTTGTGAGCATGATACAACTGTCTTCCCATGTAAATAACCTCCTAAGCTTTTATATGAAAACCATATAAGATTTTATGGAATTGAATACTTTAGAATAACTCTATGGTTGGATTAGTATGTAGTTTCATTGTGGTTTCAAAGTGTTTTCAAATAACAGAAGTTTTATCTAGTCACTAAATTGGCAACCCTAAGAAACTGTACAATATCCAGATGCCAAAAGTAACATCCTTTATTAAGTGCCAATGATTACAAAATCAAGTTCTAACAGGCAGAGGAAGGGTTAGGGAACTGAAATTGGGAGATGGACTGAGAAACATAACTGAATTAAAACTAAGAAAAGCATCCCCTTAACTCCCCTGCATGTTCCTCTGCTCTCTCATACACTAGAAAAAAATTGCAAAGGGGACCACATAGATTTTGTGAAGTCTCTGTACTATGTGGCCTGGAATTCCAAATAATGATTCTGCCTTAGATTCAGAGTTATAAATGTCCAGGACCCTTTAGTACAATGTAGCCCAAAGACAAATATGAAAGCTACCCAGGACATGCAAGCCCTTCTCTCACTGGGGCGTAATAATAGCAAATAGACTCAAGAGAGGGGATTTAGTCAGGCCGAAGGTCAATAGAAATATACTTACTACTTTTCTGTCAGTTCCATTTTGAAATGCACTCCAGATTTTACCCTGAGTTCCATCAGACCAGAAGACACGGCCACTGACTGAATCAAAATCAACAGCTACAATGTGAGAGCCATCCGCAATAAGTGCATAGAGATTATGGACCTGGGAGGTGATGTTGTCAGCAATAATTTGGTTCTGACTTGCCACAAGTAACAGAAGACTTCCAGAGGCTGTCCAAGAAGAAAATGCAAAAATGTTAATGATTCTGGGGAAGAAACAAAACTAAAGCTTCTCAAATATTTGGTCACTGAGGAAGAGACCCAACTCTAATAGGACAAAACAATAATCTCTATAAGAATTCTTTCTAATCATTTCATACCTTGCCAAAATAGCTGATTTTGATGAGTATTTAAAATAAGCTTGTTAGAAAATATTTTTCTTCCTTGATTATTACTTCAACACTTAATAAGTATCAATCTGGAGTGAACTACACTTGCATTTTTCCTGTTACTATAGTTACTTTTGTACTTTGCTTATCTCCCTTCCTAGATTGTAGGCTTCTTCATAGCAGGAATAATGCCTCAAATATTTTCATTTTTCACAAGCATTCAGCAGTGGCAAAGACTCTATCTCCCAATATCCCCTCTATTTTGTTTTAGCTTCCTTTATTTGGTCATTTAAAGCAGCTGTATTAATATCCTAATCCATAGTATAATCACTTTCACATAATAAAAGTTGAATTAATATTGGGTGAACGGAATTCACTAAGCTCATTATAAAAGGAAGCTTAAATACAGAAAACCACAGAAATCATTTTTAAATCATGTAAAATATATATTTACATTATTCTAAATAATTAAAAAATCCTCTACCCATATATGTTTTAACCTCTATTTCCAAAGTACATCAAAACCCTTATGCATTATAACTCGTTTAATCCTCACAAAAAAAAAAAATCTGAGATTTAAAGAGATTATGTAACCTATTCATTTGACCCCTAATCAACATCACCAGATGTCTACTTGCAACATTTGATCTTAAGCTCTGGGGTATGTTCTTAACTAGCCAGAATTTTCCACTTCAGTCATTACCTGTAACTTTGCAAGTCTTCCCATCAGTATCTAACATGTATTCTTTATCACACCAGCACCGGAAAGAGCCTCTCGTATTGTAACAATGCTGGCTACAGAAGCCTGGAGTATCACATTCATCTATGTCTTCACAGGTCTTGGAGTCATTGGCAAGCAGGTATCCCACAGGACATAAACACTGAGCCCCAAAGGGCCCTTGAACACACTGGTGAGTACAACCAAAATTTAAATTTGAGCAGCTCTCCTGATCTAGAATAAAAAGAAAGTACCAGAAAGGGGAAAAGTGAGGAATCTTAGCTTTTTTGGTTCACTCTGTTGTAAATGTTTGTCATGTAGACTTGGGCCCCCTTTAGCACAATACCCAGATAAGAGGTAAGAGCAGCATTCACTTGGATGAACTCCATAGGCTAGTCAGTGTCTGCTCTGATAAGCCTAAGGATTTACTATCCTTCACATCCCCTGGACATGGACCATTTTCTTCATTACAACCTGCTATTACAATTCCATTTAGTGCAATGAGACAAACTTGGGAAAATATTGCTGACAACAAGAAACACAACCATCATTGATAGAGCATGCGAAGAGACCTAATTACTTTTCATTTACTTCCTGTCTTTCTTCCACCTATACAGAAATGGAAGATAAGACTTTGACATCATGAGCAAGGGCTAGAAGGTATGTGAAAGTGAATAAATGGAAGAGAAAAGGCAATTAGAAATTAGAGATCACAGATCTACTAACATGCCATCGTTCTCTACCTTCAGGGACATAATGGCAACACCTGAAGCTACCCAAAGACAGCTCAGATGCTGGGGATTCAAATGCTCTCTACTTGCATGTAATTTGTAAGACCTATGACACAAAACATGCACTACAGGGGGAAGTAAGTCAAACTGATTAGGACATTTTCAGCACAAACACAACAGATATAAAAAAAAAAAAAAAACTAAAATACTTTGCAATCATACCTGGCTGGGGTTCATCTGAGAGTGAGCATTGATTAAAGAGGAAAGAAAGAAAGGACAGTAATTAGGATCACATGCTAATCACAGAATTTTAATCACAGTAAACACAAACCCCTGATCTCATTTGTTTTGTGGCAAGTTCTGATTAAAATTAGAAAATATTAAAGTTAGAAAAACGTATGAGTACATTACCAAAAGAACCTAATTTAATTTGACAATTTAATGGCCTTAGTCTTGTCTTTTAAATAATTATGAATTATAAATAAAGAAGTAAAAACACAGAGCCAAGTGCAAAGCGTTTAATGAGAAGTATTATCCAGTGATGATTTATTTGAATCGTGATAGTTTTCCCTACATAGATTTGAACTCAGAAAGGAACTAAAATCCCTTCCTCAAAAGCTACATGGTGATTATTATAGTGGTGATGCACAACAGGTCACTGGTCAGAATGAATTTATGGCCAGGAAACTGTAGTCAGGAAACTTACTGCAAAGAGGGGACTCATCTGTCCCATTGGGGCAGTCAGAGACGCCATTACATACTGCACTCAGGTTCACACAGATGCTATAGCCAGGGCACTGCCATTGCGAACTGGGACAGGTAAAGGGTTGAGTAGGGCAGTCCTTCTCATCACTCATATCCTTGCAGTCATTGTCCCCGTCACAGAGCCACTCTCTGTAGATGCAGTTTCCATTGTCACAATGGAAATGAGATGGAGAGCAGGTCTTGAGCACGCAGCTGTTGTGCTCATCAGATCCATGGACGCAGTCCGGGTGCCCGTCACACTCCCAGTTCCCCGGGATGCAGAGGCCATCTGACTGGCACTGAAACTCATCTGGGTGGCACATTCCAGGAGGCCTGGTTTCTAAGAGAAAAAAAGCATAGGAAAACAGGCTTGTGAATGCAATTTATAATCCCTTTTATATAATCCTTAGAGGAAATGATTCTGGGTCGATGGTAGTTTATAAGCATGATTATGGCAAAATTAATACTGAAATGTAAAATGATACTGTCTTCTCCAATACTGTGGTAAAAAGAAATCTTTATATGTGTCTGATTAGTTGATTTGACAACAAAGAAAATGATGCACAACTCGTGAACAGAAGATAAATCTCTAAGTCAGAAGAACATTTCTTATGTTCATTCAATTACAGAATAAATAATAAGATATATCTGCCTCTTTATTAAAGAATCACCAGAGCATTTTAATATAGCTTAATTAGCTATTGTTACTTTGAATTTCATATGTTTAATACCATATATTTAGATGTTACAATTGTTCCTCAAATGAGCTATATCCAATGACACCAACACACATTGAGTAAACAAAGGGTGACAGTAAGTCCTAATTCTCTGCAAACTCTCTACTGTTCATCAAGTAATCCTTGAAAGACAGATAAGAACTATCTCCCTCTTTTACTGAGGTAAGCTAACTCCCTCCCAGGGACCTAGTAAGATAACAGCAAGTCATTGCACCTGAAAGTTTAACCGCAGATCATCATAGAAGTAAGTCTATGTTTTCAATATGAAACAGTAAAATTAGTGATCAAGAATTTCTTGGCATGGTATGCACCTATAAAGCATGTGAGCATTGTATTTAACTTTGCTTATTATCCATAGATTTAAGCACTTCTTTTCTGATTGGAGAGAATTGATAGAAACCTACTTTTTATGTCCAACATACCATTATTCAAACAAATGACCACTTCACTGACAACTTTTTAAAAGCTTAAAATCCATGTAACATAAAATGTAGGCAATGACATATCCTGTTCATTGTAGGTTTCTAGCCTTTGGAGATTATAGGGCCATCAGATTTTTTTTTTTAAGATTTCATTTATTAATTTTAGAGAGAGGGGAAAGGAAAGAGGCAGAAAGAGAAACATCAATGTATGGTTGCCTTTCAGCTGTCTCCAGCTATGGCCCTGGCTAGAGACCCATCAGGTTTATATTCCACAAAGTTCTCCTTGAACCCTGAGTAGAAGGAGTTTCTTTTCTCTGAGTGTCCAGAGAATTTTATCTATTTCATTTTTAAGGCTCTTGTAACTGTCCACCTTGCTTTAACTGTCCTTTCCTTTCTATAATTTCCCTTATCAGACTCTAAGGTTAAATACTATACATAACATCTTAGATAGTCTACTAATAACAGCTGAGAGAATAAATTCATTAGAGTCAGTATCCAATTCTGCTCCATACTATATCCATACAATGATTTGGCCTCCACACTGAGATTTAAAAGAAAACATTAAAATGCCTCTGTACATGCTAAGACTCAAAAATTTGAAACATGATAATTTGGGATGTCCTAGGAAACTTGGTAGTGAAAACAAAATACCTAAGAAATATTTAACCTAAGAACATTTGAAAGTGCCCATTTATACAACCACTTGAGTCACAACTTATAAATCACTATTTGGTAATGCCTCGGCAACTTAGTAGTATGTTTATTACTGCATTCCTTTGATAATATTTTGTAATTCAGCCTGTCTTCCCTCCAGTTTGTCTGAGTTAGAGAAAATCAGTGGTGATATCAGTGCTGTTAAAATGAAATGACTCCTTCAACTGAAATATGCTGGGTCTATGGTACTTACGACAGTCTTTCTCATCAGAGTGGTCATTGCAGTCAAAAACACCATCACAATGATATATGTTGCTAATACACTTATCCTCAGTGGCACATTTGAATTGAGAAGCAGTGCAATTAATCACTAAGAAGAAAAGAGAAAAGCATTAGAAGTCAGCTCAATAAGAACATGACTAATCATTGAGATATTCTTGAACAACATGAATAAAAATAAGCAACCCACTTACCACAACCATTCTCATCAGATCCGTCCACACAGTCTTTGTCCCCATCACAGACATAAAATAGGTCAATACACCGATGGTCAGTGCAATGAAACTGACTAGGTAGGCATGTCGATGTAAAATCTAACATCACCCCAAAACAAAACCAAATAGTTTATTTCCTGTTTAATGTGAACCAAAACCAACATGAAAAATGCTAAAGAGATAGTCGTTTCAATTATACATGTATTCAAAATTCCTTCAAATGAGCCACATTGCCAAAGTCAGCCCAGCAAAAGCACTCGAAATTAGGCAAGTTTTTGGAAACAGGAATAAAAAGATTAAGGGCAAAGTCAAAAACAGTGATTACACCATGAAAAACAGAGCACACTTAGAAAGTGAGCATCATGGGCTTGGACCAGACTACACTTCATGAATGCGACCACACTAAAGTTAAGCACTGGAGCCCAACGAGGCAGCATGGTTAGTTAGCATGACCTGAAAGCCAGGTAGCAACATTGTATAGACTGATCATAATAACTGGATATGATCCCAAGTCTAAGCAGAACAATTCTAATAACCAGGGTTCCACTTTGTTGAAGAGACACAGCCTTAGAATCAATCAGATGTGCTGGCTGCACCATCCACAAATGGGGCAATACAGATTCATAAAATGTGAAAGCTAGAAGGGATCTTAAATCTCATCTACTCCAGAAGGAAAGTGACGTGCCTAGTTAGGCAACCAAAACCACAACTTCACCTTTAACTATTATTGCAGGCATGAAATAATAACATGAAACAACACCAACCAAAATAAGACATGAAGTAACAACCAACCAAAAGAAAATTAGAACTCACAAGATAAAAAGCAGGGGGGTAACATTAATGGTAATTTAAATATTTTAAGAGTCTTTATTCTATTGCCTTTTTGCCTGTATCAAATGAAAAGAAAAATAAGAGCCAAATGCCTGGATATGTTTATATGATTTAGAAAATACAAATTTTAAAAAATATTTGAATAGTCAGTTGAGGGATTATTTTCAGTTTCTATCTAAACGTTAGACATCAGAGACAGTCTTCACTTTGCTTCTAAACAACTCAATACCTATAAGGACACTCAGCTTCCTAGGTTTTTGCTCCTATAGCCTATTGATAAAAGGATCAACTTAGAGGAAAGTGTGCAAGGCTACTGATTATTTAAATCTATTTACTAGGATGATTGACCAACCAAGAGAAATTTGTTCAAAACTTACTGCAGTCCTTTTCATCAGATCCATCCCCACAGTCATTGTCAGTGTCACAGAGCCAGTTCCTTGAGATACAGAGGTTATTATCACAGGTGAAGAAAGATGCAGGGCAGGAAGTGGGTGCATGCGTGGGGCAGTTCTGCTCATCACTGCCATCCACACAGTCCTTGTGCCTGTCACAGCGCCACTGGGCGGGGATGCACTCTCCTCCATGGCCACAAGTAAACGCAAAAGGTGCACAAGAGTTATCTGCAACAAAAACAAATTGGTCACAAAGATACTTGGTTTTACAGCCTTTTAAATGACCTCTTACTTAGTAGAGGCCCAATTCCTCTCCATTTTCAATAGAAGCATTGCACAAAACGAGGAGAAATGTGCGATTTCTCCTTAGCAATGATCATATCCTCACAAGAATACTGTGAGGTATATATAATTATCTGCATTTTACAGATCAAGAAGCTGAGGCTTTGAGAGGTTTAGGAACCTGTCCAGGATTAAAGCTGTAGTTGGTGTCATCCTTTACTTTTAAGCTTTCTTCACATAACAATTTCAAATTCAGTTGACAGAAACCATGAGGGTATGTCATTTGAAAAATGCAAATTAAAAAAAATACTTGGGTAAACATCTGTATTTTTAGGAAAAGGAAAGTACACAAAAGGGAGAAAATTTTGGAAATTTCAGAAAAATGTACAAGAGGACACTTTCATATTCAGATATGTAACTTTTTTTTCCTCTAAAAAAGCAGGATATTATTGCTACTAATCTCACCTTGATAGAGATTTCTGAGATTTCAACTGTCCTCTCTTTTTTGTTTATGTTTGTTCTTTTGTCTCTTGTGTGTGTGTCGAGGGCTGACGTTCAATAGACCACAGTGAGGGAGCTGCTTTGCCCTGATCCCCCCTTTTGTTTTTTAATGGAATAGTTTATATTCTGCAATAGCATTTATTAGGCCCTAAAATTTATAAACTAGATTAGCCTAAAAACCAATACAAAGATAAAGATCACCATTTCACTACTAATTCATTTTACACCAATGCTGGGGAGGGAGGGTGCAGAATAGCTCATGACATTTTCATTACCTATTATTGCCAAGTATCTATTCTGTACTAAAGGTTACTAAAGGTTATATCTAGTAGATTTTGATTTGAATTTTTGAGGAGCTTGACAAGATGTAAGGACTCTACATTGGTCCAAACAGCCAATGTCAAAAAGATACTTTATTGAAGACAGTCCAAGTTAATACGAGAAATCATTTGTGATATGACCTATGACTGATATTTATTGTCTAGCTTCCTGAAATTTGAAATGTAAAAGAAAACTTTTTCCCGTAGAGATAACTCAAGCTTTCTTTTTTAAAGCCCACCTCTCTTTGTTCATCCCAGAAAGTATCTCCAGTGTACAAGCTACTTACTAAATGTGCCACACAGATGCTCATCACTGTTATCATGACAATCATCAATTCCATCACAGTGGTAGTAACTGGGCACACATCTGCCATTGTTACATGGGAAGGAAAAGGAGCCACACTGATCCAAGGGTGGTTCATGGGACGGGTCTTCCAGGCATGTCAAGTGATTGGAGGTCAGGCTCATTCCATAGGGGCAGCCACATACCCGCTGGAAATTTGGCACTGGGAAGCAGAAGTGGCTGCAGTCTCCGTTTGGGTGGGTGGATCGATTACAATAGTTAGAGCCTGAAAAAGCAATGTCCTGAGATAGTGAGTTAATCACATTTCCATTAGGTTGATCACAGATGTGGTTTGTGAAGGAAAGCAAATGGGAAAGAAAACTTTTCAGACCAATGCTAAAAATTAGCTTACTTAGATATCAGCATGCCAAATATAACATTCAATGTATTTTTTTCCAGCAACACTTAAAATTTTTTTTAATCCTTGCCTGAGGTTGTTTTTATTGATTTGTAGAGACTGGTGGGGAGAGGGAGAGGGGGAGTGGAGAGAGAGAGAGAGAAAGAGAGAGAGCAAAGTGAGAAACATCAGTCAGTTGCCTTCTATAAGCGCCCAGACCAGGGGATCAAAGAAGCAGCCTAGGTATGTGACCTGGCTGACTAGGTATGTGACCGCAAACTTCTGTTGTATGAGGCGATGCTCCAACCACTGAGCATCTGGCCAGGGCTTCAGCAACACTTTGAGTTAGCAGACTTGAAGAGAGATTCTTAAGTCTTACAGTATCAAATATACATATGATGACTGGAATATAAAACTATTAGGATCTACATTAAATAACAAGTACTTAAAGAAAAAGGGAGCTGCTATATTAAATAGATACACCCACCAATCTGGATGCTGTCATCATAAGTTTTCACGTGCATTATATTACTAATGCCACGTCGGATAACTGTCAGGTCTCCACCATCCGTTTTCCTGACTCGAACAATAGCACCCAGTCTCCAGTCAGTAAAATATACATAATCTAAAAAGAAACATAGATGATGAGTAGTTTTGTCACAGCTTATTTATAAACCATTTGAAAATCTACAATAGATTTGTCATGCTTCTTGGTGCAAATGTGAGAAGCTTCTCCCATAAATACCTGTAACATGTTTCTGTATTCATTTTCCATGACTTGTCACTCTCTAGAAATGACTTACAGAGGCTATATATTCAGTAATATTAGGTTCATATTCAGGCAAACATGTAGGGAGTCATTGGGATGGCATTTAGACTTCCATGGGTGAAAATAAAAATTAAAAAGCATCAGGATTCTCCTAGTAAACATTAGATGTGACTCATAATCCTGAGTTCTTCTCCTAGCTTAAGTAATAACCTGATTAATGCGGGTAGACAAATACCTGTGTATTTAGGTATTTGGTTGATTTTCCTAGAAAAATTAAGGCAATATACTAAATCATCTCTATGCTGCCTTCCAGGTCAAAAATTTCATATTCCAACTCCTGATGAGAATATTTTTTAAATGTTTACACTTAACTTTTAAAAAAGATGTTGAAAAAGAACAGTACAGATCTAGTCCAAAAAAGAAACTTTCAGTTTGTTTCGGGGTTAATACAATTATCCACAGACGTGCGCCTATTATCTACAAGTACGTTAATGTTCCATGAAGCTCAAAATAGTAAAAGTAATGTAAGATTCTTAACATCAAAAATGTAATCATACTCACTTTATACTAGCTACTGAAGCAGAGTACACATGTTGATAACTTCTAACAGAAAAGAATTAAACCAAAGGGGATTTTCTCTTTTAACTGAAAATGCCAAATAATCAGACAATGACAGATGTCACAAATTTAATCATTAGATGAGTTTTCCTTATCTGTGATCTAATCAATGACTCACCAGTTCCTGAACTTGCTAAATATTACCAAGACTGACATACAATTTCAGCCCCACCACTCATGAAGGTATTTTATTGCACGTAAATGACCAAAGAATCCAACAAGCCTTTCAGCATGTGGTGGGACAGTGAAGTAAATCTAGCCTCAGTTACAAAGAGGCATGATTTCCATGGTGTCACACAATAAAAGAAATTTCTATAAGAGATTCCCGATGAAGGGCAGTGTTGGAAGGAATTATTATTATTATTATTATTATTATTATTATAAGAATGTTGTGTCTCACAGCTTTGCACTCAATATTTTTTTCATACTGATGAAACCAAAAGGCACTGAAACTACATTTTTATTCAATTCCAGAACATTCCAGCAAAGAGCAGATAAAATTTAACATTTGTATAATGTTCTTGTGTGACAGCACATAGCATGTGACTGATGTCATTACTGAAAAGGGAGTGAATGCCTGCGGGGGGTGGGGGGATGAATAAAATCAACTCATCAAAAATTTCATAAAAGCATTTCTTAAATACTTTTAGATACCTTGTACGCCTCCACAGATAAATAGACGGCAGGATGAAATATGTAATATATTTACTAGCTATTTATTCCACACTATGTGTGTGAGAAATTCTTTGATTTACTATATCTAGTTTCTTTTTCTTTTTTTTTTTAGCACTGTGCTAGTTATTCATAGTAGTAAGTTTCAACCATGGACAAACTAACATTATGGGTAAGGCCCTTGGTGGATTGCAAAAGGACACTCCATCTAACTGGACTAATTATGGTTTGTCACGCATACCTGGAATAGATTTTAGTCTATCCTTACCCTCTGGGCCTGGCACTAGAAGCCATACAATCATATACAGAAACCCTGTCTTCAAGACTAAACAAACCATGTGTTTTATTGTGCAAAGCTACATTCTTATTCCCAACAACTAATCAAACAGCATGCCTACACTCAAGAGGAGAGTTGAGAGAAGGAAAACTGACACTTTGTTGTGATCACTGTTGTAGCAGTTTCCCAGAATCCCATGCTCCCAGTAATCTTTACTAGTAGCATTAAATTATTTAGGGGAAATAAAAAACTACATCTTGCTATTTCCTTCATAAGCCATATCTGAACATTTCCATATAACAAAGATAATGTCACCAAAAAGCTTCATTCAGTGAGTATACAGATGATGAATGTATGTTTTTCTACAAAAATTCTGAAGAGGTTCTTGCAAATGTCAGAGAACAAAATGCTACGATAGTTACTGCAAGCAGGTCTTGCTGTTTTATTCGTGAACATGATGAAAGCCATAATTTACTATTTCTTTGTTTAATATTTATGTAAGTCATTCGTATATTAATTGTTTAATATGTACAGTATATTCTATAAAGTGCTATACCCATATAAGTTGTCAGTATTACTATCTAGAAGTGTCTTAAAAAATGTGCTCTAAAACTGAAATATTCAGTCAACATACCAAGTATTTTGTCCATTTTAATTTATGTCTTCTAAAGTAAGAGTTACCAGAAATGGAGATTGCCAAGTGAGGATGAGTCTACCCCTACAACTTGCAGTGTTAAAAACACATACTTCAGTTGCTTCAAAACGTACCTTGAAAGACAGTAAGTCCAAATGGATGCGTCATCTGCTGTATGTGTCCCAGAGGTCTTCTATCTAAGCCGTCAAAGGTGCTGTGCTCAATTCTATCAAACAAGGCATCTACCCAGTACAGTCGTAAGGCACTAAAACAACAAAATTTGTAGTTAATTGTTATCCAGAGACTAACAAATCACCCTTTAAAATTAAGGCATTCAAAAACAGTATGTTCAGTTGACACATTTATTAAACAAAATATTTAACACTTAATTATAATCATTAAGAATTTAATAGTTTTAGCACTGGCTCATGTGTCTCAGTGGATTGAGGGCCAGACTGTGAACCAAAAAATCACTGGTTTGACTCCCTGATCAGGGCGCATGCCTGGGTTGTGGGCCAGATCCCCAGTTGGGGGTGTGCGAGAGGCAACTGATTGGTCCTCTCGCACATCGATGTTTCTCTCGCTCTTTTTCTTCATCCCCTCCACTCTTTCTAAAAATAAATAAACAACATCCAAAACAATTTAATAGTTTTATGCCCCCAAGAAAGATATAGCTACTTTCATGAAGTGACTTTTTTTATTTAATTTTATTGTTGTTATATTACATTCATCCCATTTCCCCTTCTTTTTTCCCCCCTTCCCCACCCATCCATTCCCCTCTATAAAGTGATTTTCAACTAAATGTTTTAGAAAGCTTGAAATGTTATCTTTTAAGTTATGTTTTTTTACTTTGTTAAATAAACAAGAAAAACATTGGTAGCTAATCTATGTTTGAAAGGTTAAATAAATACATTGGTTTTTTCTCCTATAGGTAACTTTGGCATTTCCTATCTGTAAGCTTATTTACCCTGTTGCCCTTTCCTATATTCCTAAATAGATTATCAAGTTTTTGAGAACTATATCTTGCACCCCAAAAGTCCTCTCAGAGTAAACATAGACAAATATGAGGTCTGTCCTGAAAAAGCCCAGCTATTGTTAATATAACAAGAATGGTTTGCATGACATCAATGTAACCTGGCAGCCAAGGAAGGTGGACTGGAATGCATATGCATGAACAATGATGACTTCACTGTACTAGTCAGTGGTAGACACCACTGAGTGAGCATGTGTACGGTGAGGCTGTCACATTCAGAGTAATAGCAAGTAGAGCAATGAAGTGGCATCCAATTTTGAGTTAAGCTCGAACATTCTCCACGGAAACTATTCGGACGATTCAGAAGGCTACAGCTATGGGCAACTGGTGATTGGCAGCTTCATCATGACAACACTCCCACTTATGTACCATGGCTCATAAACAGTTTTTTGGCAAAACATAAGTGCTTCTTGTATCTTCTTCAATAAATGTCTCTATTTCTTCATAGTACATGTTGGATACATTCTGGACAGATCTTAATATACATATGATTGACACCAAAGATTTCCTAACCTCAAGATGCTCCCTCTAATAATTACATATGACCTCCCCTCCATTGAATCCCCCTTCTACTTTGAATGGGGTTTGAGCAATGTCCCCCCATATTGACCTTCCTCAAGGTTGTATCTTTTTGCTTCCTTTAACAATTTCCTCAGAATATTAATAAATGCATTAATTTTCATCCCAGCAGAAACTGACTGTGTTTGTGTTTTTATGTTCTTATACCATTCCACATCCTCCTCCCATTGCCCATCAATGATGAAAAAATACTGAAATACCGGAGGCAATTAGTACCAGTTGCCTCACTCCATCATATTTTCACATATTGCCTCACATGGGTCCCTCAGTTAGTGGGAACTTAGTAATTTGGGATGATTTCTACTCACCCCCAATCGATGGCCAATCCATTGGGCCATCCAAGAGTAGTGTTTACTATAGACAAAAGGTGAGATCCATCACCCCACGCTCTCATAATTTTAGCAGGACGGAACCAGTCAGTGAAGAATATATACCTAGAAAAAGAGGTAACAAATCAAAGGTGTTAACACTGGGACATGCTACACAACAGAAAGATGTAGCACAAACTCAGATTCTCCAGGGACCTGCTGTGAATAATTTCAGTTTATTTAATTTATATACTATTGGGCTTGCATGGGGAAAACAGGGGTGGGACTCTGCTTATCTAATTCTTAATCAAAGGTTAGTTTTTTAACAGATAACCAAACCCACAAATACAAATAGCATTAAATGGGCGTCCAGAGCAAAGAGCCACTGTGTCAGACTTAGGACCTAAAACTATTGTCATCAAGTAGATTCTTTAAAAAGAAACAATTTAGGTTATAAGGTTACATTTTAAATGGTCCATATTGTTCAAATGAAATAAATTAAACAAGAAAACAGATGTTAATGTCCTGTTTCTCTCTAGATTAAACATCCGTGAGCCACTACATCACTTTTCAGTCATCTTCCACAAGGTACTGATAAATTTGTAGGAAAGCATCTCATCCCTAATGAAGAACATATCCAAATTAACAAAATTCTTAAGAACTATCTTATCCAAGGCATCTGTTTTATTCTGAGGGGCATAAAGATTAGTCTTGGTGGGGGTACTTTTAATTAATATTAGGCTTTTCCAAAATGTGAATTCATACTGTTATTTTTGTTTGTTTGCTATTCACTTATTGTTGTTGTATTACCATTGTTTCATTTTCCCCCATTGCTCCCCCTGCCCCATCCACCCCCTATCCCCTTTCCAACAACCAATCTTCATCTCATTGTCAAATTATTTTTAATGAAGGAGTCATTAAGAAAGGAATTTAATGGCTTTTAAAAACCAAATACCAAAGATTTAACATAAATTCATTAGAAAATCAACAGTTTAATCTCTATAGGACAATAAAATTCCCTATCAATATCAGTTATAAAATGTTTCTTATATTTATTTCGTAAGAGAAAACTGAAATGTAAAATAAATACTCTAGAGACAGCCTATAGACTGTTAGACGCACAGGCTTATTAGTCAAACAGATCTGGAATTTGAATATTAACTGTTACTTTAGCCCTAGCTGGGGTGGCTAAGTGGATTGAGCATCAGCTTGCAAACCAGAGGGTCACTGGTTCAATTCCCAGTTAGGGCACATGCCTGAGTGCGGGCTGCGTCCTTAGTTGGGGGTATTTCTCCTCCTCTTTCCCTCTCTTCCCCTCTCTAAAAATTAATAAATAACCTTTGAAAAATAAAGTGTGGGTCATTAGGCAAGTTACTTCATCTCTCTGAGCCTCGGATTCCTTACCTTTAAAACAAGTATTATATTTACTCCACTTGTAAATGAGCTTTTGGGTTAGATGAGATTATTATGTATAATACTTACTATTTGTCCTCAGTGAACAGGCTTTAGTGAATTATCAGTCATTTTCTTAATCATCCCATTCAAATACAATTACTACCCAACTTCAACTTGTAAACTAACATATTTAACTATTAAACATATTTAAATAAGAAAGGTAAGACTCTAAAGGGAATAGTGTGAACTGCTCTGTCTTCCCTAGTCTGGTACAACCAACCCTGAAATGGTTAAACTAACTTGCTCTGTTGTCTAAGTTTTCTATCAATACATTTGAGCAGGGAAAAAAACTGACCCTGTTCTGATAGTTCTGCATTTTTATGCTTTTCCCATTGAATCTGTATCACATTGTTTGGTCCTATGCAATTGTGGAAACACACACACACACACACACACACACTTCTGGGAAAACTGGGAAAGCTGAAACTAAGACGAAAGTTTTTTGAAGGAGATAGAGTGATTATTTAAGCCATTGCTAAAAGGATAAAATTTAAGGTGATATCAATTTATATAGTCAATCTCATATTTGCTGAATTTGCCAAATCCCTATGGCATCACTTTTCAGTAACTTACATACAGTTTTAAGCTCTCAGGAAAACCTGAACACACTTACCCAGCAATAGGGTGAACTACAATTGATCGTGGGTTATTTAAATTCTGGACTATTTCGCGTCTTGATTTATCAGCTATCTTCATAACACTGACGCTCCTATAAGAAAGGTCTGTCCAATAGAGATTCTTTGAAATCCAGTCAAAAGCCAAACTTTCAACACTTTCCACCCTGTTGGCTGTGAGAATCTGTCTTCCTATAAGTCAAAATATGGACATGGTTTAAATTAAGCATATTTTATAATAAGACATACTTTTTCCTGCTACTGCATACTTACATTTTGTATCAGAATTAGAGCGCATTTCAGTAACATTCAAAATTCTTTATTTAAAGGAAAAAAAACTGTAAACTGCTGAGCAACAGCATGAGATGAACCTGGAATCTCTTCACTCCAAAAAATTTGATCTCTAAGAATAGATATGATTTTGATAAAAGAGTCAGGAGTAGTATGGCCGAGATATACTCCCTTGTTCAAGGAGAGAAAAAAAATCTCACTGCAGCACATCTGAAGAAGAGATACCTGAGCTCCCATACAAACACCACCCACAGGCAGTGCTGAAACACTGACACTGCCAGGTACGACTGGGGGATATCTCTGAGCTGCGACTGCCCAACCCTCTCATCAACAGTATTTCATAGCCACAAAGTTGCCAAGTCTGGGAAAGACCAGCAAAAATACAGAAAGGAACACAGAACTTGCTAGGTACAGGAGGGAAAAAAAGGCCACTTTCCTCTTTGTGAAATTTTGATGCCTTTTTCCCTTCTTTTTCCTTTCCTCACCAAAGAAAATCTGAATCAGGATCAATAATCACATCTCTTTCTTTCGAAGTAAGAAAAACAATCCCTGTGCTTTTTCCATTCATTGATTCAGAAAACTGTATAAAGAAAATCCCACCTGAGTAGGTATTTAGAAAACATATTGTTGCTAATAGTATGACTAATAATAGCTTAATAGGAACAATTACTTTGAGCTAGGAACTGGCCCACATACTATTTTATAGGTAAGAAAACTGAGTCATAGTGAAGTGAAGCATCTTATAAATACCTTGTGGACAGTCCCTTCAAGGAATTCGTAATGAATTGGGAGACAGAGGGAGAGGCAATCAATCCAGGAAGCAAACATAAAACAGTAACGGGTGCTGTGATGCAGATATGCAGAGGATGGTGTGAGCACAGTCTCTGAATGGAGCATATGGCAAGGTGGAGTGTGGAGAAGTCTCCCGAAGGAAGTGGTGAGTTGGGGGCTGATGGAAAGCAAATCCTTGGGGGGATGAGAAGGGGAGATAAGGAGAAAGAGACTGACTGACAAGTTCACAGGTTCCAAAGCAAGGTTGGAGATTAATGAGTTAATGAGAGAGGCTAAGTTTAAAAAGGAGGAAAAGGTTAGAACCACCAGATTTCTGGGAGGAATGAGGGGAGGTGGAAAAGGTGAAGTGCTCATGTTCCTGAGGCAGAGATCTGTGAGAAATGGGTAAAGGTATCTGTTTAGACAGTGGTTTTGAGGTGTCCATCAGATGTCAGGCGAGATATCTGAAAGGCAGCTGGCATTATGAATTTGAACCTCAAAAAAGCTGGGTGGAGATTTTTATTAGCACCTAAAAGAAGACTCCCTGGACCCTTCCCCTCATTCCCCAGATTAGAAGTGTTTGAAAATAAAAATGCATTATAGTTAAATAGAAACTTAAGCAAATGAAGGTAGGATAATCACTAACTCCAGAAAAAAGACACTGCTCAAGAAATATCATCATTGAACACTCACTATTTGACATAGCAGTGAACAACATTAATACCTATATCATAGTATTAATATAAATAGCCCTGGCTGGTGTGGCTCAGTGGATTGAGTGCTGGCTTGTAAACCAAAGGGTTGCTGGTTCAATTCCCAAACAGGGCACATGTCTCAGTTACAGGGTGAGCCCCAGCTGGGGTCATGCAAGAGGCAACCACATATCGATGTTTCTCTCTCTTTTCTCCCTCCCTTTTCCTCTCTCTAAGAATAAAGAAAATATTTTTAAATACAAATAAGTACTATAAAGTTATTCAAAAATTGCAATCTAGCTTTTTAAGGAGACCAAGAAGAATGTAAGAGAGCTAAATCCTCATCTATAACAAGGAAGGAAATGTCTAAAATGACAAATAAAGCCATGATAGTGTAAGTATTAATATTTGGAAACATGGAGACAAATAATAAAAGTGCTAAAAGAATGGCAAGTTCCTATGAAGAGCAAGTTTGGGTTGAGGGAAGGTAGAACAGGGTAATACAGTTTTCAATGATAACAGCTATAAAAATAGCTAATATTTACTGAATATTTATTATTTTCCAGACATTATTCTAGGTGTTTTACATGTATTAGCCTAAAATTCACTCAATAGCCTTTTAAGCTATGTAGTACCTGTATTATTTTTTCTATTTTACAGATTTAGGAAACTGAGGTATAAAGAAATTAAGTACCTTCAAGATTAAGTAACTAGGAAATGCAAGAAGCCAGGATTCAAAACTCAGCCATCTAACTTCTGAGCTGGTCCTCTTAGACACAATGTTATATTGGTTACCACATTTTTTTTTCAAACTGCAGAGTTGCAAAATCAAAATACTAGATCATGCCATCATCAAATAAAAAACTCAACAGTAAAGTGTGACTAAATATAATTTATCTTTTGGTGATGATTATGAAGGTTTTAACAGAATTCCAATTAATTAAAAACTTACAGTAAATCTATATTTGTGTATAATTCGTTTGTTTTTTAAAAATTATTCTTATTCCAAGCCCTGCAACCCTAAAGAAAAGTGGTCCCATTGGTTGCTTGTATATGAGGGACACCAACCCTCTAGTCAGTTAACCCATTAAGAGCTTTCATATACTTGACACTTCTTTATGGAGTATCAGCTTCTTTTATGTTCATCTTTGTCATTGTTAAAATGCACCATCACTTATAATTGTGAAAATGAAAGTATTCATTTAAACTTAATTCGTAAGAAGAGCAATACATGTCTTTTCTTGAACTAAAAGTATTTAGTAAAGGATCCTGCTTAAGAATTGAATGCAAAGTTTTACTAAGCAAATTACATATATTAGCATTATTACTGGAAACAAAAAATTTTAAGACCCATTCTCACCTGTGCCATCGATCTTTTGTTTATAAATCATGTCTACTGATGTATCTGAAAAAAAGAGAGTTTTCTCCTGGGCATCAAAATCAATTCCAACAAAGAAAGAAGGGCTTCTTGTCACTGGTACAATGACATCTTCCTGGGTGGAAACAGTGACTGGGATCCCTCGAACAGCCACTTCAGATGAAAAGATCAGAAATTGCTTTACAGCTACAAGAGGAAGGACACAGTGCAGTTAGCCACAGCATGGTTCTTGCCTTCTCTCAATGCCATAGAAATTACTTATACGTAAAGTACATTTTAGAATTCTTAAATAAACTTACAAATAAATAGGTGGAGAGGATAGATGGAAATAATGGGAGGGAGGAAAAAAGATAAGCAGAGATAAGGCAATACAAGTATTACAATCTTTTTTCTGAGAAAGTTATTGTTGATTTATTTATATAAAAGATGGTAGCCATATTTAATTTCTAAAGCAGTGTTAACTGAACTCATACTGATTTCATCAAAGTTCTAGAGTCAGATTGACTTCTGTACAGTCTACCTCCATTTTTGAGGTATTATGGCCAATAAAACAGAAGAATTAATAGCAACAAGGTAAATTATTTAGGAAAAAATAAAGGAGGAAAAGAAGAGAAAGGAGGAGAAAATAGGGAAGGAGCAATGTTTACAATCAAAGGAGACAATGACAGGGTCAGGAAATCAGGAGAAAAATTAAGGACATATATCTGAGACATAGAAAAAATTACAGAAGGAACTTAAAAACAAAATTATTAAACAATAATAGTTAGAAACAAGTAGTTTTTTCTTTTTTTAATGAGGGTAATTTTTATCTGAGTCTGGGATTACCTACAAAGTTAACAAATTTGTCTGAATTAGAATAAGATACCTTACATACTAAGCCAGAAGCAGCACCATCTGGGGAGCAAGAATTTATCAAAAGCATAACAAAGAGGTTGTCCAAGTGAAAAGAAAAGAAAAGAAATGTAGGAATGTATTTCATCAGCAGCTGAGGCAAAGGCCCAATTATGAGTAGATGTGTAGGTAACCAAAGAGGAAGAAAGGAGGCCCTGGCTGGTGGCACAGTGCATAAGGCGCAGGCATGAGAACCCGAAGATCGCTGGTTCCCAGCCAGGGCACATAACCAGGTTGCAAGCCAGGTCTCCAGCCAGATCTATAGCTGGAGGCAGGTGAAATGCAACCATACATTGTTGTCTCTCTCCCTCTCTTCCTTCCCCTCTCTCTACAAATAATAAATAAAATCTTTAAAAAAGATTTTTAAAAAACTAACAAAAGCAATTAAAAAAAAAAAAAAAGAGGAGGAAGAAAGGAAGTTTTTAAGGTAAGAGCAAAACCTAGAATATAGAAACAGATAGAAAGAGAATGTTTTAGCCCTGGCTGGTGTGGCTCAGTGGATTGAGCACTGGCCTGCAAACCAGAAGACTGCCAGTTCAATTCCCAGTAAGGGTACTTGCTTGGGTTGCGGCCAGACCCTCAGTTGGGGGCACACAAGAGGCAACCACATGAAGGCAACCACATGTTGAAGTTTGTCTCCCTCTCTTTCTCCCTCCCTTCCCCTCTCTCTTAAAATAAATAAAATCTCTAAAAATAATACAAAGAAATTTTTAACTGAAAAGAGAAAACCTAGCCAAGGAAATGAGCCACCCCAACAGAGCCAGGTGGGATGATGATGTGATTACCCGACTCAAAGTGGCACGAGTGGCAGCCCTAGGAGAGGTGGATGAAAGTGATGAAAAGTGCTTCCCATGAAACTTAAGGCTAACATCTAAAGTGGGAAAGGTATTGGGTAGAGGGGAGCAAAGGGAAAAGAAATTGGGACAACTGTAACAGAAAAGGTATACCTAGAAAATGAACTCAAAATGAAATCCTATGAAGATTCAAAAGGCAAAGATTTCAGGAGAGAGCCAATGGGGAAAGGGGGCCCGGGAAACCCTGGCTGTGTACTTCAAGGAAAGTCCCAAGAGACAGAAATTTACTTCTTTAAACACAGCCCTGAGAATAGGGGAGTGGTGCCTACTGAGGAAGAAGCTCTGTGGGCTACCAAAACGTGAAAAGGTATGACTGGGAGCTGCCGCAGTCCAAGAGCAGCATATACCCCTGTGCCGCCTTCCAGAAAGACAGCCCTAACCCAATTTCTCACCAACACAGTGGTGGCCATCTGCATCCAAGTTGAAGCCAAATGTGCACTTGCAGCGGTAACCCAAGCCACCGTTATCTGTTCTGTGGCTGAGGACACACACCTGCTCACAGCCTCCGTTATTATGTCCACATGGGTTGCTAGCTGGAGGGAAAAATAAATGCATGGGGGGAAATCTCAGTTAGAAAGATGCAATTGTCCGAGTTGCTACTGTAAACATCCATCTCTACAGATGCTCTGGCCCTCTCAGTTTCATTGCCCCTCTCACAATTACTCTCACTGCAGGTGGGGCGGGGGTGGGGCAGAAGAGGGGAAGCAAAATACCTTCCCAATAATTTTGTCTGTTAGCCTCAGTGATTAGAAATAGCTGCCCCACCCTGGCCGATGTGGCTCAGTAGATTGAGTGCTGGCCTGTGAATGTAAAGGTCTTGGGTTCGATTCCTAGTCAGGAAACATGCCTGGGTTGTAGTCCAGGTCCCCAGTTGGGGGGTGTGCAAGAGGCAACCACACATTGCTGTTTCTTTTCTCTCTTTCTCCTTCCCTTCCCCTCTCTCGAAAGATAAATAAAATTTAAAAAGAAAATAACTGCCCCCTCCAACCTTCTAAGGGCTATTTTACTGTTCGTACAATATAACTCACTGGATGCTTACTGTTAGCAAACCAATTTAATAATCAATGTCTCTAGTAGAAGATATATATAGTAGTATCCCAATCCTACAGAGAGGAAACCAAGCCTCTAAAGATTAAAAAACTTGCCCAAGTCTATTCAGTGGCCAACCAGCTATACTAAATTCAGATCTGATTCCCAATCTCTACAAGACTGCAACTCAAACCCATTTATACTTCCAAAAACCACTCTCAAAACCCAAGTTCGCTGTACACAATGCAGCCACAGCTAAAAAAATTTTACATGTGCTTTTGAAGTTGTCTTCTTGGCCTTTGACTTGTTCTGTAAAATACTCTTTACCATCTCGGGTGGATTGATTTAAAGAAGTAACAGCTAAACATTATTCTGAAGCAAGTAATAGAAATAATTTGAATGATAAAACTGGGTAATTTTTTTTTTTATCAAGGGCTTATAAACTGACTATTCCAAACAGATATTTCCAAAATGTTTTCAGATACATTTCTAGCTTTAGGTATATTTTATTGATTATACAATTAAAGTTGTCCCAATTTTTCCCCTGTGCACCTCCTCTGCCTGGTACTGCCTTCCCCTAGGGCAATCTCCCTCCCATTAGTTCATGTCCATGAGTCATGCATATAAGTTCTTTGGCTTCTCCATTTCCTATACTATTCTTAACATCGCCCTGTTTATCTTGTACCTACCAGTTATGTTTCTTGTTCCTTGCATCTTTTCCCCCTTTCCCTCTTCCTGCTCCCCACTGATAACCCTCCGTATGACCACCATATTTATGATTCTGCTCCTGTTCTTACTGTTTGCTT
The DNA here is from genome assembly GCA_004026585.1 of Noctilio leporinus. Taxonomy (NCBI): domain Eukaryota; kingdom Metazoa; phylum Chordata; class Mammalia; order Chiroptera; family Noctilionidae; genus Noctilio; species Noctilio leporinus. The sequence goes on along the minus strand of PVIW01000660.1, from coordinate 188,118 downwards.
AGTTTGTATTTGGTTTTATTTTTAGATCCATTCATTCATTGATAGTTGTGAGTGTTGTTATTTCACTATTCATAATTTTGATCTTTTTTTTCTTAAACGTGTCCTTTCACATTTCATATAATAAGGGCTTGGAAATGATAAGCTTTACCTTGGCAGGGAAGCACCTTATCTGCCCTTCCACTCTAAATGGTAGCTTTGCGGGATACAGTAATCTAGGTTGTAAGTCCTTGCTTTTCATCACTTTGAATACTTCTTGCCAAAGACCCCTGTAGCTTGCCATGATCATAAAGTAGTTAGTACTCTATGTTGTGAATGCTTCTTGCCTGCAAAATTTCTTTTGAGAAATCAGTTGATAGTCTTACATGAACCCCTTTGTAGGTAACTCTTTTATTTTCTCTCACTGCTTTTAAGATTCTCTTTATCTTTAATCCTTGGCATATTAATTATGATGTGCCTTGGTGTGGTCCTCTTTGGATCTAGCTTGTTTGGGACTCTCTATGCTTCCTGGACTTGTATATCTATTTCCTTTGCCGAATTAGGGAAGTTTTCCTTCATTATTTTTCCACACAAGTTTTCAGTATCTTGCTCTTCCTCTTCTCCTTCTCACACCCCTACAATCTGGATGTTAGCATGTTTAAAGTTGTCCCAGAGGTTCCTAAGCCTCTCCTTGTTTTTTTTTTTCAATTCTTGTTTCTTCATTCTGTACATTCTATTTATTTCTTCTTTATGTTCCAATGCATTGATTTGAATCCTGGCTTCCTTCCCTTCACCAACAGCTTCATGTGGATTATTTTTCATTTCATTTAGCTTAGCCTTCACTTCTTCCCTTATGTGTTTGCCATAGTCAATCATGTCTGTCAAAGTCTGTGAGCATCATTATCACCAATGTTTTGAGCTCTGTGTCTGATAGGTTAGCTATCTCCTTGGCTGTCTCCCACTGGAGCCTTAATCTGTTCCCTCTTCTAGGCCATGTCCTCTGTCTCCTCAACTTGACATCCTCCTGTGTTTGCCTTTGTGCTTTAGGTGCTGTCTCACCTGTTATCTTGCAACAGACAGGACCTTAGATATTTGTCAGTGTGGGTTGGCCTATTTCACCACTTTGTGGTGCTGTCTGAATGAGTATGTCTTTTTCATATCTTTATTTGTTGGATTTCCATGCAGTTCAATTTCCTGGTAGTTCTGGTTGTTTTTTGTTTAGAAGTTGTAGAAGGAGGCAAAGCATGTCTACCTACCCTTCCATCTAGGCCAGAAGCCTGTATTTTCATATAAAGTATGTGTTTTCCCAGGATGACTAACTGAAGGATATTCATTTCAATGCTTTAGTTCTAGTGTATGGTTTCTTTATTTAAAAAAAAATTAGCCCTGGCTGGTGTGGCTTAGTGGATTGAGTGCTGGCATATGACCAGGGGATTGACAGCTGAATTCCCAGTTGGGCACATGCCTAGGTTTCAGCCTGATTCCCTGATTGGGGGGCATGTAAGGGACAACTATACATGTTTCTCTCCCTTTCTTTCTCCATCCCTTCCCCTCTCTAAAAATAAATAAATAAAATCTTTTAAAAATTAAAATAAATTAACCAATTATAATTTTTTCCATCAGCCAGGTGGGATCAAAATGTGATATCTAACTTAAAGTGGCAAGAGTGGTAGATTAGGAATAATCAGAAACTTACCACCTAACACAAGAGTTTTAAAGTGAAATCTGTCATTATCTGAATGATTGTTCACTACTATCAAGCTTTCTACCATCATAAGCTAGTTCTTAATATTTCTTCTTTGCTGCACAAAGCAAATACAGAAAAGATCCATATATAGACCACATAGTCATGTCAATTTAAAACCATAAAACGCAAACAAAACTTACTATAAAACTAAACAGTATACATAACAATATATTTTTTAAATAAGTAACCAATCAGAATTACCAACCCCAATTTGCTTATGACAGACCTAATGCAAACCAAAGAATAGGCGTCGTCCACGTACAACAGAGAAGAAAAAAATGACCCTAAAAGTATCTAAAATGAGCAGTCACACATATCATTATCTTCCTCTGGGCCTCAGTTTCCTCAACCATAATATTAAAAGATTTAATTACAAGATTTCCCTACATAAAATGAAGATCAGTATTTTGGTTTGGTTCATTACCTGCTGTATCCCTAGTATACATTGTATAGACAAGATCTGGCACATTGCAGGCAACAATAAGTATCTGTTAAATTAATCTCAAAGTTCCCTGTAGATTTAACTCTGAAATATGTCAATTTTTCCAGAATGCTCCGATTTGTACAACCAATTCCAGAAGATTTAACCCTCTGAATAACAACACTTCATGTATTGGACAATGTCACCCAACCTCATGAGATCCCTCATAATTCACTTCCATGATTTTGAGAAAACCTTACTGCTAAGGCCAGTACCAAACATGGTTTCTATTGTTGTGGGCTTACCATTGGGCTGCCTGAGGGAATGATAAACAGTCACTCCAAAGGGCCTCAGAGAAGAGTGGTAGTACACTTGGGGGTTGGTCTCTGTGAACTTGTTTGCCTTCATTACAGCCATCTTGGTCCAATCAGTAAAGAACACAGTGTCTTCAAACAAGCTTATTCCAAAGGGATGAGGAATGAGTGAGCCTCCATGAAGCACCGTCTTCCTATTAACAAAAGATTTATAGCATACAATTCTTGTTAGCTTTGTTCAATTTTGATTAAAGGTGGCATTAGTTCAAGTGAATGCATAAAAAGCTAAAGAATTCATAGATAAAATACACTTTAAAATACAGATACAGTTCCATGTATATTTGATAGGAGGATGTTTATGTCTTTTGGAAAAGACCCTTGAAACTTAATTTCCAGTCCCAATCCTAGCTTGTTTTATTGTTTTGTTTTGTTTTTTAAGAAATTACCATTTCTCATCTGCTCTTCCTTCTTTTAAGGTTGCCTTACATATAAAAGGGCTAAGTGTGACATGTCATTTTCAAATCCATAGGTGAAAGAGTGTAACAAGGGATTGGAAATCTGGTAGAGGATGCCTTCAACACAAATATCCCACTGGACCACCAACATTTCTCAGCAAATAGGGCACAACACAGTGAGTGGAAGAGTTCAACCCACAGCAAACACACAGACCTGATTCTAATGTCACTCTACTGAGAGCAAAAAACAGTGCTACTCTACTTCTTTGGCTCTGCTTGATGAAATTGTCAGCTGATCTACTTATAGTGTAGGCACAGTGAGCCCAGAGCTACTTAAATGGGAAGAAAACAGAAGTAAAAAGTGCCAAGCAAGGGCAAGAGATCAGTTTCCAATATGACTACATCTGCATAAGTGAAAACTCAGGCCTTATTTTATTTTATTTATTTTTAATTTATTTATTTTCAATGTATAGTTGCCTTTCACTTGCTTCCAGCTATGGACCTGGCTGGAGACCTGGCTTGCAACCTGGTTACGTGCCCTGGCTGGGAATCAAACCAGCAACCTTTGGGTTCACAGGTCAGCGCCTTTCCACTGAGCCACCAGCCAGGGCCGCAGGCCCTATTTTAAAAGTGAGGTGGAAAGCCCTGGCTGGTGGCACAGTGGATAAGGCAGCGGCCTGCGAACCCAAAGGTCGCTGGTTCGATTCCCAGCCAGGGCACATAACCAGGTTGCAAGCCAGGTCTCCAGCCAAGTCTGTAGCTGGAGGCAGGTGAAAGGCAACCATACATTGATGTCTCTCTGCCTCTCAGCCTCTCTCTCTTTCCCTCTCTCTAAAAATAATAAATAAAATCTTAAAAAAAAAAAAGTGAGGTGGAAAATGCCTCATGAGGAAAAACTCATTCTTTTTTTGCCTTTTGGCATAATAGGAAGCCTTTTAAGGAAAATCTTAGCTGTTCCTGGAAACTGAAAAGCACAATAGTTTTCTCATAAAAGACGAAGATACTGATGCTAGAAACACTATAGGAGAAAAAGAAAAGAAAACTAAGAAACCTAAGGTAATAAGTTGGCACACACTTTAAACAGGTAATAACAACATGGTACATTAAATTGGAGAATGGTTTTCTTCTTCAGTTAGCAAATTCCAGGATCCTGAATGCCACCTGCTAGCAAAGCAAAAGGCAATGACTTTACGATTTCAGCTATACTCATCAAATTTATTATCTCTCTTATGTTTCTTTACAGCCAGCAAACCACTCAAATTTTTCTGAAACTCTATTATTTCTTACCTTTTATGTTTAAAATATTTGGACTATATATTATAACCCATATGAAAAAGGAAAATAGGATATTTTCAATCATTTTTTCTTTTTTAATTTTATTGCTGTTGTATTACATCCACCCCCTTTTTGCTCCCCTCTGTCCCCCTCCCCACCCACCCATTCCCCACAAAGTCAATCCCACCTGTTGTCCATGTCCATGGTTCCTTTATACTAGGCTCTTGTCTAAACTGCTCCCCTTCCTTGCCTCTTCCTCCCCGCTCCCCACAACCCCCTTCCCCCCTGACCTCTGAAGGCCTATTCATTGTATTCATATGTTTGGTTCTGTTTTGCTTGTTGTTAGTTTTGTTCATTATTGTCCTGTAATGGGTGAGATCATATGGTATTTGTCCTTCACTGACTGGCTTATTTCACTAAGCATAGTACTCTCTAGTTCCATCCATGTTGTTGCAAAGGGTAGGAGTTCCTTCTTTCTTTCTGCTGTCAATCATTTTTATATGACAATCAGGTTAACTTTTTTTTCATTAAATTAACTCATATTCTCACTATATAGGAGTCAGTTTCAGTGAAAGGAGTCATAGCCTTAGCACTTTATTTAACCAAGTAAAGACTGTTCTCAGAATATAAAATCTAGTGGCAAACTCTGATACTATCCTTACAAAAGAGATAAAGAAAAAGAAAACTATTGTATTCTTTTCATTGAAAAGACAATAAAATCAAGCCATTTGCAAAACATAAATCACCAGTTTATTTGCTGAGTGCACAGAGTAATTTTTCTTGGTCAAAATTTTAAGACCAGTTTTGAAATTATCAGAAGGGCCTTTATAGTTAGCTCTAAGAAGACTAAAAAGATGAAGAAAAAAATGTGCCATATTCAAATATTCTGTTTAACTATCTTTAAAGACTATCAGGTAAAAACATTACTCAGAATTTCTCTTTGAAATTTGAAATATATATAAAGGCAGTGTAAAATCCAATTAATTTCCATAAGAAAATGCTAAACAAATGATAAAAGATTTATTTATTGTGGGAAAGTTGGAAAGCTAAAAGACAAAGTTATTTTTGGAAACAAACCATAAGGGACCCAGAGTATAATGTGCCTGGGTATAGATGGACTCAGGAATCAGTGAAAATAACGTGCTTTATCTCAAAAGAAGGAGGGGTTTGGAAGAGAAATCAAAGAACAAATGTTCTATATTTAGTGACTTATTATGGAACACAAGAAAAGTTAATAAAACTCAGAGCAGGTCACCATGCAAATGTCAACAGAAAGGCCATTCTAGCTAAGAATGTCAACCAAAAAAAATGAATATTTTAATTTGGTTCTTTGGTATCCCTCCCCATGTATTTTATGTACTTTCCCCAAACTCATAAAATTATTTAAAAAAAAAAAAACTTCTTACCTTTGAGTTCCATCGTAAGTTACAGTCTCGATGTAATCAAACCGGGAGTCAACCCAGTAAACACGCTTTGCTATGATATCCAGAGTTATCCCACCAGGCCATCCCAGCTTAGTTTTTACCAAATCTTTGCGTTTAGTACCATCCATGAAAGCCCTTTCCACCGTAGGTCCCCCAGAAAGGCTTTCCAAATCTGAGAAAAATAAATAGCTACACACACACACACAAAAAGCAAAAGATGAAAGAGTTAGTTATTTTACAAGTTTACCTGGAAATATTTGTTTTAATTTTGTCTGGCTCAATGGAAGTTTCCACCACCTGATTAGAGAACTATGGAAGTATAAAATAACAGATAAGTTAAAAAGTTTTTAAAAATCAAACACTAAAAAGGCCAATCAGGAGAGGCAACAACACCAAAAGGCAACAATTAAAATGCACTAATATGGCAGCTTAAAAATTTATAACTGTCCCGTACTCACATCCCAGATCTTCCACATCTCTTTTGTACATTTAAACAAGAGCTCTATCAAGGCAGTTCCCTCTTAATTCCTCATTCTAAGGCACAGTCTAGATAACATATCCGTGTTCAGGGAAGAACAGCTGATATCATGAAGTAGAAATGAATAATCAAGGGCCAGCCTGCGAACCCAAAGGTCGCTGGTTCGATTCCCAGCCAGGGCACATAATCAGGTTGCAAGCCTGATCTCCAGCCAGGTCTGTAGCTGGAGGCAGGTGAAAGGCAACCATATATTGATGTTTCTCTCCCTTTCTGCCTTTCTCCCTTCCCCCTCTCTAAAAATAATAATAAAAATAAAAATAATAATTTTTATTTTTAAAAATAAAAATAATAATTTTTATTTTTAAAAATAAAAAAATAATTTAAAAATGAGAAAAGAAATTAATAATCACCATTCACCAACACTTTGGTAGACTAAAGTTCATTCAAAGTTCCTAAGACTCAACTGGGAAAACCTAAGAGAAAGCTAACCATTAAATAACCATTTTTAAATGTGGAGATCAGGAAATTTTGAATTTACACCAGGAGAGAAGTAAGCATTATCAATCTTGCTGGGTTGATTCACACTGAACCACATAACACAGTATGAACATTGACATCTCAACTCTAGTCTGTAATAAGAAAACACTAAAAGGGATGGTTCCAATGTTATTTCCCCAATTTACTGCTGATTTATGCTAGAGTGATCATCTTAATAATAGAGAAACAAAAGTTTAGTTCTAACAATATTATTAAATTGAGTCAGAGCACAAAGTCGAACCTCTCAGCCAGGCAAATACGGCAAACACTAAGAATGAAATCATACTCCAAAACATCACATTTTTAGTATATCAGTAAGTGTATTTGGATTACATATCCTCAAGTGAGATTATATTTAGTCAGCTCCTTTAAAGTGTCTATGAACAGAAACATGAGTTCTAAAGCCCTGAGCCTAAAAGAAATCAGAATCAACCTTCAATTAATCCCAGTAGATGCTTTATGTGTAGGGAAAGAGACAAAACTCCAAAAATACTGGAATCAGTAAGTGTTCACATCACTTACCCAACAGTCGGGTCCACAGCAATTCCTCTGGGATGTCCCAAGTTTTCGGTTATAAGGACAACCCGGTAGCTTCCATCCAAATTGGCCACATCTATGCGATTGACCTTGGTTTCCACCATGTAAAGTTTGTTATTAACCCAGTCCACAGCCACATTCTCTGGGTCATCAATAGACATATTGAGAACTTCTTGGACATCTACACCATTAATGCCAACTGAAAAAACCTGAAAGAAAAACCCAAGAAACTTATACACATGACCCATGGACATGAACTAAGGCAGGCAGGGGTGGGGGAGTTGTTGCTGGAGGGAAGGGAGGTACTGGGCAGCGGTGGGCAAAGGGGGAAAAACTGCCCTGGCTGGTGGCACAGTGGATACAGCCCCAGCCTACAAACCCAAAGGTCGCTTGTTCAATTCCCAGCCAGAGCACATCACCAGGTTGCAAACCAGGTTTCCAGCCAGGTCCGTAGCTGGAGGGAGTTGAAAGGCAACCATACATCAATGTCTCTCTCCCTCTCTGCCTCTCCCTCTTCCCCTCTCTCTAAAAATGGTGAATGGAATCTTTAAAAAAAAACAACTGGGACAACTGTCATAGCATAATCAATAAAATATACTTTTTAAAATTTATTATACCTCTTAAAATTTTTATGCAACTTAATTGAATTAGAATTTTGTTCACAGTACAAGGAAATGTAAGAGGGAGAAATAAACTTCAATAATTCTCTTAGGGTCTCTAAAATTTATATTTTAAAAATCACTGTTATTCAAAGTTGAAGTTAAAACCATCACACTTTCCAAATAAGACAGTATACTGAAATTTTGGCTGTTAGACAAAATAATGTTAATATTTGTTACCCAATCCTCAATTATGATTCCATTTAGAAGATCCAGGTAAAATCTGATTATTATCATACAGGAAAGCAGAGTACTTTTTACATTTGAAATGATCAAGTTTCAAAAATTACTACCAAATATCTATCCAGTTTTGGAAGAATGTCTACTATTTCTTTTAATTAGGCTTTTGGACTCCATTTCGAATAAAATTAAAAGTTGCTCAAGGCTAATCCATATAATAGACTGCTTTGTTTAATGGGTCCCATGTAATAGTATAGCATGGAAAAGGTGCTGATTAACATAAAATATCTCAAGGGCCTTTTTTGTTAGAAAACAAAGGAACTTTCCCCTTTACTCCCCCCAAAGTGAAAAGCTATCAACACTTTGTACTTGGGGTTCTATCAGCTCCCAAGCTACCCTCCTGAAATTTCTATTTACCTTATCTAGCACGGTGTCAGTCCAAAAGACTCTTTGTAGGTGATAGTGAAAATCCACACCCACAGCCACTCCGCGATTTTGAGACTCTACTAGGACCTCAAAAGATCTTCCATGAATATCACCAATTAGCAAATCTCGACCGTCCGAGAAGATAACAGAGGCCTCACCAGCTAAATGTGAAAAAAGAAGGCATTATTACTCCTTCAAATGAACTAAGATGATGAAGTAACTTACAACTTACATGTTTTTCTGCCTTTTCAAATACATTCGTCTACATTTTATTTTATTTTAAAATAAACTTCTCAGGCAGACATACAGGTATCGTTATACCTGTTTTACAGATGAGCGAACTGAGGTACAAAGATTCTTAATGAAGTGTCCAAAGTCACCTTAACTTAGGAACAGAGTCTGCCAAGAATTAAAGCATCCTGACTGCTGCTAGTCCAATGCACTTTCAATAACACTAAGAAGAATGCATTGGATATTTTCAAAAATCCTTGAAATTGGCACTTTATCCCAGGTGCAATTTTAGCTTATGTAAAACTCAAAACTCATTTTAAAGATTACTGGGAAATCACTCTATGAAAAACATGGCAATGGTGGATCCAAATCTGCTACATTTGTATACTCACAAGTGTGCAAAATGAATAAAGATATTCATCATAGACCTGTTTGTACTAACAATGGAAAACAAATACTTATAAATATAGATGATAGTATGGTGGTTACCAATGAGAAGGTGGGGGGGAAAGGCAGTAAAGGGTAAATGGAGTCAAATACATGGTAAGGGAAGATGACTTGAGTTTGGATGATGGGCACACAATACAATATGCAGATCATGTATCATAGAAATGTACACTTGAAACCTATAATTTTATTAACCAATGTCACCTCAATAATTTTTATTTTAAAATGCTTCCAGCTTTAAAAAATACTTTCTCCTTAAAAAAGGAATGATATAGCCCTGGCTGGTAGCACAGTGGATAAGGCACTGGCCTGCGAACCCAAAGGTCACAGGTTCGATTCCCCAGCCAGGGCACATAACAAGGTTGCAAACCAGGTCTCCAATCAGGTCTGTGGCTGGAGACAGGTGAAAAGCAACCATACATTGATGTCTCTCTCCCTCTCTGCCTCTCTCCCTTCCCCTCTTTCTAAAAATAATGAAATAAAATATTTTTTTAAAAAAAGGAATGATATAAAGTCCATCAGTAGGGGACTAGTTAAATAAATTATATACATGCAATTATGCCACTCCTAGAATGAGGAAGACCTGTCTGCATTGATACAGAAAGCTTTTAAAAAGATATCATGCACATTAAAATGTAGAACTGTGTGTGCAACTTTCTACTATATATGTAAAAATAAGGTTAAATATCAGTATTTATATATGCACTTACTTATGCACTTAATAATCTCTAGAATTGAAATAAACGGTGATTATCCATGAGAGAGTAGAAGTGAAAACTGGGCAAAAGGGAACAGATAGTGAAGATATCTTATTATTTGCTTTAATTACTTCTTATAATTTAAATTTTTCAATACATGAATATATTATCTATTCAAAAATAAATTTAATTCTTAAAAATCAGCTGTACCTAAAAGTTCATAAACAGCAAAACAGGTGTCTCTACACAAAAATCAACTAGAAAATGGGCTATTCATCAATCATGCGAGCAGATAAGTTTCAGAAGGCCACCAAAAGCACTTCAAAATCAACTGGGAAAAATAAATAGTAACAAAAGTAAAGTCGAAATCTTCTCACCCAGAAATCCATGTTGACAAAAATGGTTAGAAGGAGCCATCTTTCCTTTTTTAATAAATTTTCCCCATAACTTTTGTCTACTACAATACTCTTAGGTTGATTCTAATAAAACACCCAGGAAGAAGGCATTCTTAATAAATTGTAACCCAAATTAAGCAAATCCATTTTGAACCACCCCTAAATTTTGCATAAACATTATAAAAAATATTTCTATAGAAACTTGTCTCTCGGCCCTGGCTGGTAGCACAGTGGATAAGGTGCCGGCCTGTGAACCCAAAGGTTGCAGGTTCGATTCCCAGCCAGGGCAACATAACCAGGTTGCAAGCCAGGTCTCCAGTCAGGTCTGTGGCTGGAGGCAGGTGAAAAGCAACCATACATTGATGTCAAAAAAAAAAAAAAAAGAAACTTGTCTCTTACACTATGGCAGGCAAACTAATTAAAGGATAAAGGTTCCAGTAGGGAAAATGTAGGCATAAAATGTATTCTATGATTAAATGTGGTAGATGACCTAATAGCCCAAGCCCAAAGTGAACAAGCAACCAATAAAAATACTAATAATTTCATATTTAATATTTATTCATATTCATATATTAGGTTCCTAATCAAAGTGTGAAATTTACATTGACACATTCTTCCAGCAGCAGAAACCACTCCTGTCTGATTTATGATGATTAATCCTGCCATCTGCATAAATGTTGCCACAGGTAACCCCTGCATAACATGGCACTTCTATAAGGTTACGCTCTAACACTGTTCTAGGACTGGGGAAAACCCTTGTACAACACGGCATCCTAGACCAGTTTCACTCTAACACAGTTTGAAAATTAAAGAGATCCATCACCCCCCAATATACAAAGCATAATAAGAACTTTTAAGAGCAAAAGATATCTCATTTGAAATTAACAAAATTTATAAAAATCTTTCAGCTGAAAGCAAGCAATCTAAAATAACAGATTTTTTACCAAAAGTACAGGACAGAAGTCAAGATAATGCTGAAGAAAGTTTAGAGGATGAACATATCTTGTCAAAAAGAAAACACCAATGGTTAATGATGCCTAATTAGTAGTGATGAAGAAAACATTTAATACATAGTCATATGTTATACTTTTGGTGCAAATTGCTTTAATAAAGGTACCTTTCTTAATTATAAAAATATAATAGTATGTTTTTTTAATTTTTAGAAACTAACCCCCTTTTTTGTACTAGTTCTTTGTTTTGTATTAACACAGATTCTCATAACAACCATGTTTTAGGGGGGGTTACCTGTATTTCTTTTGACATCTGCTATGGAAGGAGGATGTTAGTCATAAGTTTACCGCTTAGAGATACAAATGTCCTTAATTTACTCACACGAAGGATTGGCTTTGCAGTGCCGTTCATGCTCTAAGGTGTACCCTTCTACACACTGGCACCGGTGATGGCCAATTCGGTCTTCACACATCTGATCACAAACTCCCCATACCTGGCAATCATCAAAATCTGCCACATGGAAAAATAAACATTTGCAATCAGATTTACCAACATTTTTGGCTTACCCTACAAAAAAAATCTTGGGCAAGCTATATGAGAATATGGTGATGACCCTGTCTAAATAAACCCCCTCTAGCACAGATTCTAGGCATAGGATAAAAAAATGGGAACTCAAAACAGACAAATTCCTAGTAGAGAAAAGCCAAGAGCATTTAAACATGTTTTTAAAAATCTACATGAAAGATAACTTTAAAGAAGATGCACAATGCTGCTTGGGTTCATAGTCCTGTGGTATTGCATTGCATTTCTTTTTTTATTAGTTTATTGTTGTTGCATTACATTTATCTCATTTCTCCCCTATTGCTCTCTCCTGCCCCATGCATTGCATTTCTTAATGTTGGTTTCTAAAGTATCTGAATGTTGATATAAATGCTTCCCTTTAATACTGTGCTTTACAGTATGGTAGCTACTAGCCCTCCAAGGCTTCTTAGATTTATATTCAGATTAGCTAAAATGAACTATAAGTAATAATTCAATTTCTCAGTCACTCCTGTGACATTTCAAGTGCTCAGTGACCAAAGGTGATTAGTGTTACCATATGGAGATATATGCACAGACACAGAACATTTCCATCTTTACAGAAAGCAGAGTTCTACTGGATAGTGCCACTTCAGAATAAAGAATCCCTGTCTTACACCCAGCCCCTCAATAAGACACACATCTATGACTGCAATAAGCTATCTAGAAAGGTCTATTCACCCAGTTGCCTTTCTTGCGATGTCAAAAAAAAACATCATAACCAAAATTAAATTAGAATGAAAAATCTCTTCTGCTTAATTTTTAATGTATTACTCATTCATTTAATAAGTGCTTAATGCCCATTAGATGATAACATTCTATTCAATGTCATATGGTCTCAAAGTTCTACTATGTAAAAAAAAAAAATGATTCAATATAATTGACCTATAAACAATACAACACGGAGATGGGAAACGACACAAGATATAAAGAGTCTTTTAAAACTGTAAATCTTAAAGGGTACAGAAATTGTTCTACCCTTGGTAAACTGGTGTCAAATAAATATTTCATTCGACCATCCATGTTCACATCTATGCTTCACCCTCTTTCACACTGCTGTCTTCCCTGGAAGGGAAGAATGGCCTTCACAACCTATACCAACAAGTTTCCCATGCCCTTGGGCTTCAGAAAATTCTCCAGTAAATTAGAATTCCTGAAACTGGTGTACCCTCACTCAGGTCTAGGATCCTCCATATTTCTAGAATCTAATTTTATCTGCAGCAAATGTCAGGGTTGTGAATTAGATTCAACCACACCGGTTAGATGGCCCACCATCTCATGACTCCTTAATAAGAAAGTTTAAGAAAGTTATGGGAATAATTCATGGTTCTAAAACCACAATAAGATATCATAACCTCACACCTGTCAGAATGACCATCATTAACAAATTAGCAAACAACAAGTGCTGGCAAGGATGTGGAGAAAAGGGAATCCTGGTGCACTGTTCATGGGAATGCAGACTGGTGCAGCCACTGTGGAAAACAGTATGGAATTTCCTCACAAAACTAAAAGCAATTCCCCTGCTAGGATTATACCTGAAGAATCTTGAAATAACAATTTAGAAGAACCTATGCACCCCCATGTTCATAGCCGCACTATTTATAATAGCCAAGTCCTGGAAACAGCCCAAGTGCCCATCAGTGGATGAAAGGATCAAAAAACTGTAATATATTTACACAATGGAATATTACACAGCAGAAAGAAAGAACTCCTAACTTTTTCAACAGCATGGATGCAATTAGAGAGTATTATGCTTAGTGAAATAAGCCAGGCAGCAAAAGACAAATACCATATGATCTCACCTAACACAGGACACTAATGAACAAAACAAACAGACAAGCAAAATAAAACCAGAGGCTTGGAAACAAGGAACAGACTGACAGTGACCAGAGAGGAAAGGGGTGAGGGGAGAAGGGAAAGAAAGGGAAGAGTCTAGTCAAGGAATGAGCATAAATGACCTATGGACATGCACAAAGGGTGAGGATTGACTGTGGGGTGGGCAGAACAGGGGAGAGCAATGGGGGGGAAATGGGACAACTGTAATAGAACAAAAATAAATTAATTTAAAAAAAATTTTAAACTAATGGTTCTAGTTTTCCCCAATGTAACAACATGGGCCAGCATATTTTTCTCTCCAAGGATTGTAATAAAAGAAAAAAAAGTGATCCAGTTTGGACATGATAAGTTAAAAGGGCATGAGTCTAAAAAAGCGCACTTTGATCTCTCTTCTATGCCCTCACCTCAGCCCTGAGAAAACAGCACTTGAGGTTTTGCCTCAATAGGAATAAAAGAACAGATCATTCACCCTCAAACTTCCAGAATGTCATGACCTCATTTTTAATGCAAAACCAACGAGACTATGCTTAAAGGTCTGGAGCCACCAGGAAGCAAGCAAACAGGAGAAAACCAAAGGTAGAAAAGTTGTAACTAGAAATCTGTGGGTGCTACTGCCCCTGCTATCACTTGCACTATAAGGATTTTAAAGGTCAGAATAGGTGTATAAAATCATGTCACTTTTAGTGACTGAATAAAACTATATTCTCCATTAGGAGAAAAATAAATTAATTTCCATAGTCAATTAAACCGAAGACAAGAAAGTAGACTGGAGTATTTTCATGAACACAGGCAAGGTAGTAGAAGCTAAACATATAAAACACTACTTTACAATATCCACCTCCCATCCTGTTACTTTTCTTTCCTTTTTATTCTTTGTCCCCTCCAACTAACAAATACTGCTTTGAAAATAATTCACAGCCCTGGCTGGTGGCACAGTGGATAAGGCTCCAGCCTGCAAACTCAAAGGTCGCTGGTTCGATTCCCCAGCCAGGGCATATAACCAGGTTGCAAGCCAGATCTCCAGCCAGGTCCATGGCTGGAGGCAGGTGAAAGGCAACTATACATCAATGTCTCTCTCCCTCTACCTCTCTCTCTAAAAAATAATAAATAAAATAATTTTTAAAAAAGAATATAGAAAATAATTCAGAAATCTCTTTTTAATTTAGACTCTCTTGTACACACTCTGATCCAGCTGGCTATGTGCAATCACACAAGGCTGAATGACCTTCCTGCCCCAACGCTGCACCGCAATGTCATTCTGTCAACAAACAGCATGTCCTGTCAATCAGGGACAATAATTCCGTAAACTGCTTCAGTGCACCACCAGGTCAAGACTACAAGCAGCAGATAAATGGGAGAAAGACATAAGATTCTATGTCAGGATTATTCCATTTTATCCTTGATTATCACTGAGGCGTTCACTGGCGAGCCATGTCTAAGATGACAAGTATGGCATAGGTCTCCAATAAGCAGGTGACCTGATGCCTCTGTAATGAGTCAGCCATGCAGACGATGACAGACGTACAGAAAGTATTTGTCAAATTAAAATGCTTGAAAGAGCAAACCAAAGCAATTCTCTTAAAAACTCAGCTAAAGTTAAGTCCAACTAGTTTCATAATGTCATGCATTGAAACTAATGAGTTCTCTTTACAAAGCAAACAAAATACAGTCTTCTTTGCAATAAATGTTAATAAAGCTTCAAAATTCAGGGGCAACAAACATATTTGGGAAGGACAAGGAAGGTCACCAAAAGGATCTCTGCAAGTGACAGGGGTCTCCCATTCACAAAGGCCCTCAAATGTAGACTTCTGTGTACATGAAGTTATCTGTACTAAAGTCCCAGGCACATACGGAAGGAAACTGAAAGATGTTCTTCATTGAATTTGAAACCAGTGCCCCAGTGCCAGGTCACACTACTCTCTTAGTGTGCTACGAACTGAAGGATTTCTATAAAATCCTGAAATTGTCTTGTGCACGATACTGGAATTTTCTGTATTACATTCATTAATAGGTTCGATGTAAAAACCTTGTTAAAACAATTTTTCGTTTCTTAATGGCTGCAAAAAGCATTGCAGTGGCCTAGACCTCTGGTATATGAGAAGCCCTATACACTTGGAAATATAAGCCAGAGCTCATCACAGACTTAGATACTGGGGAAAGCTGTTGGAAAAAAATGTGATCTCTGGACTCCAGGATGACAGGGGGAGAAAAAAAAAAAAAAGACTGAACAGGTTGTGAGGAGTTACAAGACTGAACTAAGGATCCTGAAGGAGTAAATCACTTTTAATGAAAACACATAAGGCCTATCAAGTTCCAACTGCAAGGCAATCAGTCCAGCCCCGGCCCCTCTTTGGGGATTGAAAAGGAAAACTAGAAAAACTGATGTAATACTGAGAATGTGGCTTCTGGTATTTCTATTGGAATTCCTTTTCTACTAAGAGAAAGGGGCGATGCCTGGACAACTAAAAGACTGGCAGTCAGATTGGCAGCTGGCTGGCAGGGAAGGGGGGTGGAGAAGCCTGACCTCTGCCACAGACAAAGGAGCAGCAACACACCCACAGCTGAGCTGCCCTCCCAGTGATGCCAGGGGGCACAGGCAGGGGTTCCAAAGTCAGCAGGCCACCCAACAAAGGAGGACATTCGTGTGGAAACTGTTTTTAAATTTCTTAAATGCATCCCCAGTGAAATGATGATAATGATAAAACACCAAAAAGGTCCTGTGATCTCACTTAATGCCAATTGCAGATCATAATGTTTTATTTATAAGATGGTTTGAAATTATTAGAAACTTGGGGGTTTTCTTAAGTATTTCAGTGTTCTCTAACTCTTCAGGGTCTCTCACGCTGACTTACAAAAAAGAACTTGAACTAAAAATGTCTTGTTGAATATAGTTAAAAGGAATAATCAGATCATGGGTAAACTTTGGGATATGGTCCTGGATATTAGAAACCTAAAATTACCCACTTTGAACATAAGGACCACCTTAGTTGGATTGTTTTACCAGATGAAAAATCTTGTATTTCCTGGTATATGACAGGTAAATCAGTCCCATTATTACAGTTCTTATTAACATTGAGGAATGCTTTCTCAAACAATTCCAAGCTTAATTTGTTAAGCCAGAGTCTATTTCTGGCATTAAAAGTTTTTCTGGCCCTGGTCGGTGTGGCTTAGCAGACTGAGCACAGGCCTGCAAATCAAAGGGTTGCTGGTTTGATTCTCAGTTAAGAGTACAAACCTGGGTTGTGGGCCAGGTTTCCTGTTGAGGGCTCGAGAGAGGCAACCACATATTAATTTTCTCTCTTGTTTTTTCTCCCTTCCTTCCCCTCTCTCTAAAAATATATAAAATATTTTTTAAAGTTTTTCTGGCTATGAGTAGTTATGAAGATCAACCATGATGATGAAAATACAATTAAGTTGAAAGCCATGAACTGAGACTAAAGACTAAATAACTTCATTGGGTTTATCCAAATTCAGTCGTTTTGCCCAAATTATATTAATATTTTAGAAGTTATTCAGAAGAGACATTTTTATAAGAGTATTTCTCATGAATGCCATGTTTGTTTTAATCCAAAAAGCCCTGACGAAGCTCAAATTTCTAAGAAATATCAAAAGAACACAAGTAGCCTGAGAAAATTAAGGCTTATAAATCATTTCAGTTGCCTCCCAGATGCCTTTTCCCAACTCCAGCAAAAAAAAAAAAAAAAGTTTTACATTAAACCTCTGTGGTCATTTTCTGCTACTACATTTATTGTTCACGTATCAAAGATTAGAAAGAAAAAAAATCAGAGCATTAAAAATTCATGTTTAAATCCTAAAAAGCAGAAAATCAATGCTACTTCACCATGTCTGATTCTCCCATCATAAGACCCTCCTCCTAATCACAGTGGGATGCATTGCTGACTTGCATCAGATTCGAAAATTTCCTGGTAGAAGAAAACACTCATATAATTCAGACAGGATAAATGTGGAAAATATTTGGTGCACCGGTGCCTAGTTCAACACAGGCATCAGCTGGCAGCAACATGATAAGAGTGTGTTCTTAATCATTAGCTTCAAAGTAGAGGTAAAAACCAAAGAGACTGACAACCGACAGAGCATGGGCTGGTGCAGCCAGTAGGGCAGCAACCCAGTGATCTGCTGTGGAACGCTCTCTAGGCGCCAGATCCAAGAGCGGTTTCAGCATTCTGTAGAAGAGGTCAGGGGAGCAGGGTAGGATATGTTCGGGGTTGAAAGCAACAGCTGAATACCAATTGCATGGAAGTATTTCAGTAATTAATAACCCGTAAGGCTGTTCCAACCCTGCGTCCAAATACTTAAAAAGGAAACCAAAGCCTACCTTCATCAGCAGGGAGTAGACAGGTATCTGTATAGCCAGTCCACTCATCACAGAAGCCCTGTTCTGCCTTGTGCACCTCACAAACCTTCTCAGAGTTAAAACTTTATAATGTCTGGGTTTTCTGGGAGGACTTTGTTTTTCTTGTTATACAGACCATCACTCCTACCCACAAGCACAGACCCCTTTCTGTCAAAGATCATAGAACCCATTGGGGTGGCAAGCACTGTGATGAAAGACCAGGCATTCTCACCTGTCACTTACCGACACATTTACGTGTGTTATTTTGGTCGACGACATAACCTGGGGGACAATAGCACGCCCCTCCAAATGGTGCCATGTGGCATTGATACTCACAGCCAAGGAAGGGACATGAAGTCACATCTAAATAGAGAAAAACACTTTATTAAATAAATGGACACCTCTGAAAAAGACCTGTTTACCTAGTGCTGCTTTCTTTAAAAGCAAAACTTAAGCAAGCATGTAGTCGAAGTACAGAGGAGAATCTGTCAGCATTTTGAGCCTTATAGCAAGATTACAGTACAAAAGTTCAAATCATATTTTATAAAGTTCTTTTTAAAGTTATAACTATCTACAAGTCTAAAAGTCATCATAAAAAGCTGTGTTTGGAAAAATCAGGTCATAAATCTATCTTTGTGTCTGCATAATAGAAAGGGCCAAGAATTCCCAAGTGACAGAATTGAAAATAACATCAGAAATATTAACAGTGGCTAGCTCCAAGTGGTGGGATTTCAGGTGGCTAAATATATTATGTTCCTGTTCATTTTATTTCCTATATTTTATATTTTATTTTGTACTATTTATTTTTATTCTGTACTATAACTGTACATCTCTTAATTTGTAAAGCTTTTTTTAAAAGGCTCCTAAATGAAACGGGAGAAAACGCCACGTAAGTCTCTGCATATTTAAATACTACAAGATTTTTTCAAGAAAAAAAAAAGACCTTACGGTTACAGGTACATAGTCACTTCTAGGCAACTAGTAGATAATTTAGAGTGTACCACTGATGAAATCAAGATCATAAGTTACTATTCTTTTACAGCACAGTCAACTGTCCACAGAGTTAATAGATTGATGGTGGGGAGAATATTCTACAGCCCCAGAAATAAGAAGAAAAAATTAATTCAAAGTATATATCCCAGGAACCAGAAACTTCTTTTTTGAGTATAGTCAAACAAAACTTTTTCCAAAATTATAAAAAGAGAATAAAATTTCCTTTAGCTCTGGCTGGTGGCACAGTGGATAAGGTGCCAGCCTGTAAACCCAAGGGTCTCTGGTTCAATTCCCAGCCAGGGCACATAACCAGGTTGCAAACCAAGTCTCCAACCAGGTCCATAGCTGGAGGCAGGTGAAAGGCAACCGTACATTGATGTCTCTCTCTCTCTCTGCCTCTCTCCCTTCCCCTCTCTCTAAAAATAGCAAAATCTTTTTTTTTTTTTTTAATTTTCCTTTAGAGTCATCAAAATTGCCACTAAAATTATTCTGTCCATCCTGGCCAGTGTGGCTCAGTTGGTTAGAGCATCATGTCCCATAAGCAAAAGGCTATGGGTCTGATTCCTGGTCAGGGCACATACTCAGGCTGTAGGTTCACTCTAGTCCAGTTGCACAAGATCCCTAGTCTGGATACAACCAATCAATGTTTTCCCTCACATCGATGTTTCTCTTTCTCCCTCCTCTCTCCCTTCTTCCTTCTCTAAAAGCACTGAAAGAAAAAAATGTTCTCAAGAAAGTATTTTTAAAAAAAGATTCTGCCTGAAGAAAAAAAAATCCACTAATATTTGAAGCACCTCCCATCAAAAGATGGAGTCCGTTTCTTTAATTCGTTGAATCTGTATTTGGCCAAGTGACTTGCTCTGGCCAATAAAACATTTAGCACACGTAACATAAGCAGAGGCTTAAAAGAACTTGTGCACTAAGGTCTGCCCTTTCCACCACCATGTAACAAGCTTGGACTAGCCAACACTTTTATTACAAATTCCTGAAAAGAAAGTGAGTTGGTCTAGGTCAGAAGAACTACCCAGCCAACACAAGAACTGTGAGAAGGAATAAAGGGTTTGCTGGTTTAAGCAACTAAATCTTGAGATAGTTTGTTATACAAACACCAACTGATAGTCTCTATATTTAGGATTCTGTTACAGAAAAACGGAGGCCTATTTATCTGAAAGATACCCAGATAAATTTCCATACTCACCACAATGTCGTTGTGCAGTTTCATTGGCTTCATCTTCCCCTGAGGGGCAATCAAAAGTTCCATCACAAACTTTTGTAATTGGGATGCATTTTCCAGACTTTGGACAAGCCCATTCACCTGGGTAACATTTATGAAAATGATGAGGACTGCTTTCTGTGGGGGAAAAAAAGACACACAAGAAAGTTACAAACCACATGAGAAGTAGATCCAGCTCTTTTTAAATCCATGGTTAACAGAGGACGTAGATCGGGTAGAAGTCTACAAATGACCTGTATTTTAAAATAAATCAGTACCTTCTCACTCTACCAGTGGAATGGCAAAATGAAATTACTCAAGCTTCATGCTTTCTGGGGGGAAGCAGCCCCAGCTAGGTTATAAATGTACAATGCAGATATGGGTCTAAATTATCAACAGACTAGCTGAATAACTCCTAAAAGAAGATTCAGTTCTTTAAATCACAGATTATAGAACTAGAACTATTAAGGTAATACCAGCATTTCTGAGGTTTTATTTTGTTCTTGTTTTTGTCTTTTGTGGTTATTTCCTGTATTTACTTAGTGAAGCATCAATAGCGTAAGAAAAACTGTAGCTAAAATGTAGGAAGACTACTTGTTGGAACACCTAAATGTGAAACCAGTGGATGTGCCCAGGACAAGCATCACTCTTATATCTGGGGCTTGAACAGTACAAGTGACCTGCTTTATAGTGTGGGTATTAGTATTAGTATAGTGTGGGTATTACCTCTGAACTATTAGAGGTACTGCCGAGTGGAGAAGGTGACTATTTTGGGCAATTTCCTTCTCATAGAATCTTTAAATGCTTCCCTGTACAGAAGCCCTAGTGCAAATACCAATTCCTAGCTCCATCTCTCATGCTGCCTCTGTGGCCTCTCTTCCACCACTGGATGTCAGTCATTCATTATTTGAAAACAAAACAAAACTGAACTTCACTTTTACCAATGTTCAAGGCCATTTTTAAAGGTTAGAGTGTCTACGACAAATCATTTTTTCCTCTTTGCCCCCTTCTCTAACCTACTTCTTTGCTATAGATAAATCTAGTTAAAATAAGCAGTCTTAAAGGGAAACAGTGAGCTATCGAAGGGCGAGAGGGCCCTACCTATTTTGCTTGAATAATAGAAGGGAGGAAATTATCATTTATGTTTTATTTGCATTCTGGGTCTTTTTAGGAAAAGCTGGTGGAATCACCTTCTCTCCCACCCACAAGTTCCTTGAATCCCAGACAATCCTGAGACTTGCTTGTCACATAGATAATTTCTAACTAGGAAAGCAGGAAAAAAGATGTTCTGGGAAACTGTTTTAAGAAAATGCTTTTCATTCTGGCTGGTATGGCTCAGTGGATTGAGTCTTGGCCTGAGAACCAAAGGGTCAATTCCCAGTCAGGGCACATGCCTGGGTTGTAGACCAGATCCCCAGTTGGGGGTGCATGAGAGGCAACCACACATTGATGTTTCTCTCCCACTCTTTCTCGCTCTCTTCCCCTCTCTCTAAAAATAAATAAATAAAATGTTTTTCAATCAGAATCTCTTACCACATTCATCTTCATCTCCATTATCTGTGCAGTCATCATCTCCATCACAAACCCAGTTTTGATTAATGCAATGGCCATTGGGACAGGTGAACTGACTGCCTGTGCAGGTCTCATACTCTGGGAAAAAAAAAAAAAAAAAAAAACAAGCTGAACTTCAAAGATACAAATCAGTTAGAAAGCTCACAGTGCTCACCTCACTGCCTAAATGGAGATTTTAGAAACTGAAACTTCTGTATCAACTTAGTTGTTAAAGTATCTTGACAAAAATGAAAATAAATGAATAGGGAGAGAAGGAGAAAAGAGCAGTTTTGGGTCCAGAAAATGAACTGAGGTGCTGGTCTATGCTTCTTAAGCTTAAAAATAAGATGGTAAGGCCCCAGCTGGTGTGGCTCAGCTGGTTTGAACATCACCACGTACACCAAAACTCCGGGGGTTTAATTCCTGATCAGGGCACATACCGAGATTTCAGGTTCAATCCCTGGTTGGGACACCAATAGGGGGCAACCAATCAATGTTTCTCTCTCACATCAATTTCTTTCTCTCTCTCTCTCTCTCTCTCTCTCTCTCTCTCTCTCTCTCTCTCTCTCTCTCTCCAATCAGTAAGTATATCTTTTAAAATTAAAAAAAAAAAAAATAAGAAGAAACTATGTGATAGGCTGACACTGAATAGGGAAGGCAGACTGACAAAGATGCTGCAGACATGTCAATGTATAACATTCTATACTACTTTACCACAGGCCCTGTAATTGCTCTTTAGGACCAAATGATTCTCAGTCACTAATCCCATGAAGTCACCTTCTCTTTCACACAGCCTCTAAAATAAGCCTCGGTACGAGAAAAGAAATCAGGCCTGGCTCCTAGAAAATCAGGTTAATATGGAAAATATGGCATGCGTACCAAGCCATCAAAATGGGTGTGGAGAAAAATCCTACATACTAGTAAACAAATGACCACAAAAAGCTGGCAACTTATAGGAATGAGTAAGACACTCTCACAGAGACTCCAAGACACACACAGTCCAATACAATGAGTGCACAGGAGGCAGCAATAGGAGAGGGTGTTTGCACCGCAAGCAACAGCATGGAAGGAGAAGTAGCATCAGAGTGGAAAACTGGAAGCCACAGCAGCCCCTTGCAGCACAATGAAACTTTCCTGACCCTCCCATTTCAATGTGGTAAGAATTTCCAAATAAAGAGGAAAGTTAGGACCATTGCTGTTAGGGACCTTCCCCTCCCTTCTCTCACCGTACTCCCGAGGTTATCAGACCCATGCCTGAGGTATGGGTAATCTGAGAGTCCAGTGCTACAATACACCATGTACCATTGTAGCATAAGGAAAGAATGCAAATTGTCCATCAGCAACCCTTCCACTCGACACAGATCCTTCAAAGATAAAGGAGCCCAGGTTCAGTAACACTGCTGAGGCTCATGCCATTGGCCCTAAATGAACTTCTGGCTCCATCTGCCATCAGACATAGTGACCCTTTTGTTTGAAAAGAGTAATGAATTGGAAGGGGTGGAGGGAACCACTCCTAACACCACAACCCAGCATAAGGAAATCACCGTACTGCAAGAATGTTCATCGCTGCCATCTTCACAGTCTGGGAATCGGTCACAGACGTAGTTATGGGAGAGGCACTCCCCACTGCCACACTGAAACTGGTTGTGGGAACATACTTCAGCTGGGACACATGGTAAAGGAGGGAGAGAAAAGAGAGCATTTCAATTCCATTGTAGCCACTTAATCTCACAGGAAGATTCTGTCTCAAGTTCCGAAAGGTTCTTATTATGGAGGAGTATGTTGGTAAATGTCTAACAACCAGTTCTCCAGGGACAAAAAGACCCTGACTTGCAGTGTTTGCCAATTTGCCACTCCCACCATGGCAGACTCCAAGCTACCAATATGAATTCAGTGAACACAAACTTGAGAAGAGAGATGCATAACTGGCCAGTAGAAACCAGCTTCAGAATATCTCATGCACTTACAGCAGTTGTCTTCATCAGATAAGTCTCTGCAATCAACTTTCTGATCACATCTCTGGCTCGTGTTATAGCAGGCTCCGTTGGCACAAGTCAGCTGCTCACATGTTGGGTACCCTAGAGGGATGAAATAATACACACACCTCAAGTTAAGACACTCCTGTAACAAACACTTCTTGAGTGAGAATTTAATGCTAGACATTAAATGAACACATACTGATAAACAAGAGACATGATCAAATCATGACCCGACTCACAAATTACAAGCTGGGTTATATGCTGATGTGGGAAGTACCCAGTGCTGTGAGAGTGAGAGAGCGCAGGTCTGAGGGCCCAGGGAAATCCCCCCCTGAAGAACTGACTTACTTGTGAGCTCAGATATGAAGAATGAGAATGAATCTAACTTATTTCAAAAAGGAACTTTCTCTTATATAATACAAATAGCATTCCAGGAAAGTAACGTCCCACTCACTACCCATGCTTCAGGAAATGAAGGGCCATTTCTTTCACTGGATGGTCTAAGAAAGAAAGCAGGCCTAGAAGTCAGCAGACCCAGGACCTGAGGACCACTCAGTAGCTATTTACTCTTATTCCAGGCTGCTTATCCACTCTGCATCGGCACTTCCTTATCCACACGTTTAGATCATTTACTTCACAGGATAAAGGACCTCAAAAGACAATGTCTAGTAAAGCACTCTAAAAGCACAAAAATTGTTACTACATTTTGCTCAGATGGTCTCCTCACTGCTATTAACCAAATACTTAACCCTGGTTTTCTAGGGCACAATGGAAAAAAGGGATATTTCCTGCAGAAACAACATGCTGTCAGTCTCTCTCCTGTACATCTCCAGACTTAGAACATATACTCATATTTATGATCCCTAAGCTTCTTTCTGTTGATTCTTTGTTTCCTCTATGACATAAAACCTTTGAGAACAAGGATTCCTTCTTACTCACTGTAGAATTCCCAACACAGGGACCGGGTCTTTACTTACTGTGCTCAGGAAACGATCAATATTGCTATTGAGTTACCACAGGTAAACTTTTTAGTTTAAAAGCATTTCAAAATATTTTTAAATTCTGCCTATAATAGTCTTTCACAAATATGATGGATTTCTTGGTTTGGCTATCTTCTTCATTAAAGATTGTTTTTATAATGATTCTGCTTGTCTTTAAATTTCTTTTTAACTAAGGAAAAGATATGTCTTAGGATCTCAAAGACAAGACTGCACAGGCCCACTTTAAGGCTCAACTTTGCATTAAGAAGCCAATTTGGTAACCCTGGCTGGTGGCACAGTGGATAAAGCACTGGCCTGCAAACCCAAAGGTCGCTGGTTTGATTCCCCAGCCAGGTTGCAAGCCAGGTCTACAGCCAGGTCCACAGCCAGGTCCGTGGCTGGAGGTAGGTGAAAGGCAACCATACATTGATGTCTTTCTCTCCATCTCTGCCTCTCTCCCTTCCCCTCTCTCCAAAAAATAATAAAATAAAAATATCTTTTAAAAAAAAAGCCAATTGGGGTTTCATAGGCATAGTTGCATCAGGTAATTCCTTGGAGAGTCTCAAAGTCCCCTTCAAACAGAAGCAGCACACAAAATTCTGTGCTGAAACTGTATTAAACTTGCCCCATGTTAACAAGTCACAATTTCTAAAAGACGAACCTGCAAGTAATTTTTCCCATTTTTTGTATAAGAATAAGCTCAAATTTTTTCATCACCAGAAGTTTAAAACTAGTCTATTATGTGTCTTTAAATATCTAAATTGCCAAAGTTGCTGATAGTCAATCATATATTAAAATGGAAGGTATTCTAAAATAGATGATAAAATTTTTATTATTTTTTTTTCTGAACATTATTTCTTGACAGTCCAAGAATCAGCTAGTGGTCAGGATCATTGCTGTCTTTTTATCACTGCTATGATATGCATTGCAAGTGTGCCTTCAAAGGGCCGCAAAACTTTGTTTATTAATTCTCCCTTCAAGAGATGCAGAAGGCCAGTTGAGTCAGGCAAGCAATTCCCTTTCTCCTGTGTATTGGGTAACTCCCAAAGTTAGTATGTTATCTATCCTTTAAGAGCCGCCAAGAGCAGGAGAGGAATCTCAGAAAATTCAGCTCTTTTCAAAAGATAAGGTATCAGTACAGGGCAGGGGGAGGGGGGGTGCTGTATTTGGGCTTGGACGGTGACTACCTCATCTAAAGCGATTATTGGAGATATGAAGGGCCCTGCTATAAAACTAAAAGAGAAGAACTAAAACAGTATCCACTGGCATGACAAACAGTTTGCTGACATGGCTCATCCTCCCCCACCCGCCAACAAACAACAGGCCAGCTTGATACCATCAGCAAAGTATGGTGATGGTCAGAGGTCAGTAGTTTGACACTCAGAATGAGGAACAAACAGCTTTCTTCTCTCCATCCATGCTGATAACAAATCTCCCTCAGTCAGCCTAGGACCTGTCTTACCTGCTCTGCACACCGCTGGTCTCTCCCATGCACAGTTTACCAACATGCCCGTAGGAAAGGCTGCATACTGCACAAGGTTACCTGACTCCATTAAACATTGAAGCTATATGGAAATCTCTTTCCGAAGTTATTCCCCCTTTGAGGACCCACACAGAAGGCACAGGACAGCTTCTACTTATCTTAAAGATTTCTATTGCTAAAGCTGTGATAATGAGTTTCAACCTACCCAAGGAAACAAGAAGTCATAATACTTTAGGATTGGAGGACTACCTAAAAATCTTTTGGTTTATTTTCTTGGCAAGTCTGAGTCTAGATAGATTTGAAAACTTTCTTCTATGGAGCAAAGCAATAATGTAGCAGGATTTTAAGGGAAGGTGTAATAAGAAAGGACGTAATATACAAAAACACTCAAGAAACTCATCCTAAGTTTTTCCTTAATGGAAATCTTG
Organism: Noctilio leporinus; assembly: GCA_004026585.1. Lineage (NCBI taxonomy): Eukaryota > Metazoa > Chordata > Mammalia > Chiroptera > Noctilionidae > Noctilio > Noctilio leporinus. The sequence goes on along the minus strand of PVIW01000660.1, from coordinate 161,571 downwards.
CCAAAATAACTATTAACTAAGCCCAGACGTCTGAAGCTTACTTGACACAAAATCTCAAGAACACTGTGGCACAACTTTGCTCACACCACCTCTTCCCTCTGCCTGCTTTACTTTCCCTGAATTTCAAATGGAACATGTAGGAGGCTTGCTCCCTCCAAATTGGAAGCTGTCCTTAAATATACACATGAGATTTGCACTTGAAGATGTTTACAACTTTTTCTCTGCTACTGATTTGGTTGGTAGCATTAAAGTTCCATGCTATGTAAATTATTCACAGCAGAGTAAGATACAAATATTAGACACCACTCTTGATTATCTCGATGGGAAGGTTGTAATACATTCTACTGTCCAGATCTGACAAAAAGAATATAGAAAATACATTGATGATAAAGAAAGAATAGGCATCTTAAAGGTAGATTGTGAAATGTAAGGCAAAATTTAAAGAAAAACAAAAAGTTACTGATTCAAACTCTGACCAGATATCTGGGATTTTCAAGATCCTAGAGTTAGCCTTTATAAGTTACTTTGCATCACTCTGGTGCCAAGGCAGACTAATCCAAAGTAATAATTTGCCAGGGAAAGTTTACTAGTTTGGCCACTGACACTTAGTTGCAAGTACTACTTGCAAAGTTAAATAAGCAATAAGAATTAAAATAAGTGGATAAGGCGCCGGCCTGCAAACCCAAAGGTTGCAGGTTCGATTCCCCAGCCAGGGCACATAACCAGGTTGCAAACCAGGTCTCCAGTCAGGTCTGTGGCTGGAGGCAGGTGAAAAGCAGCCGTACATTGATGTCCCTCTCCCTCTCTGCCTGTCTCTCTTCCCCTCTTTCTAAAAATAATGAAATAAAATCTTAGAAAAAAAAAAAAGAAATAAAATAATCACTTGCATGTACTGAAAACTATGTGCCAGAAACTAACACGTACTAATACATATGAACCTATTTCAGTGTTTTAACAACCCTATACGGTAAATACTATTATTGCTCCCATTTTATAGGTTTATATATATATATATATTTTTTTTTTGCTCATAAACACAATGCTTATTTAAAAACAGGTAGAAAATGAACAAAACAGATTTATATTTTTATAAGTTGTATATACATGCCTCTCTGAGGCACAGATAGGTTACATAATTTGAAGGTCAGACAATTGCTAACTTGGAGAACCAGAACTCACTCTGGAGGCAAGCTAGCTCCATAATGCATGTTCCTAACCACTACAATAGATAAAGCTACTGCTTGTAAGCTTCAAAGTAATAGAAAAAAGCAAAGAATTACAGAAGAATGAAACTGAATCGAAGTGAATAGAAAAATATTAACAAGATAGTATGAAAAGAGATGTAACCCAAGGGAGATAAGTTTTTCTTTCTTTCCTTCAGTATTTCACTCCACCTTGAGAAGCCTGGAGAAGTAAGGGCAACTCTAGATTTCAACAGTTTATGGCATTTTCTACTAAAGAAAATCTGGTATAATTTAGGAATCCTAGGAATCCTATGCTAGGGAATAGAATTTTCAATCTGGTATAATCTTGGAATTCCAGGAAACCTTATTCAAGGGATTCCAGGAAACCCTGTGCTAGGCAATAAAGTTTTCTTGCAATACCAAAACTAAATAAATAAATGAATAAATGAACGTTAATACAAATTTTTTTAAATAATAAAAGACTACAAAAGTAGCAGGAGACCCACACCTCCTCTCCCCACCCTCCCATCTCCACCCCAGTCAAATTCAAGGCTCTGATGTGATTGCCATCAGGGACTTGCCCCTAATCCATGCAGTATTATACAAGAGAACAGCAGAGAGGCATTTCCTGCTTCCTCCAAAAAATAATTTGAAGTTATTTTCAATAGAAAGCATAGACATGAAAGGATGTATAGAATGAAAACAGCCTGCGAACCCAGAGGTCGCTGGTTCGATTCCCAGCCAGGGCACATAACCAAGTTGCAAGCCAGGTCTCCAGCCAGGTCTGTAGCTGGAGGCACATAAAAGGCAACCATACATTGATGTCTCTCTCCCTCTCTGCCTCTCTCCCTTCCCCTCTCTCTAAAAATAATAAATAAAATCTTAAAAAAAAAAAAAAAGACTGACATGGTTCTGCTACTTAAAAAAATAATGAAAATCTCCCATGAGACCTACTATAGGAGTTATTAAGCAACAAAATAGCAAATTAAGCATGAAATGCCTCAACGAATAATGTGAACAACTAAGATGGCCTTTCGCGGATTATCAAACATTTATAATGTGCATCACCACTTTGTGGTATTGGCTCTATATAGGAGTAATAGGGCTCTATGTTTTCATTCAGGGTCACCCAGTACCTGGGTCCCATTCCTATCTCTTCCTTACAATTATTCCCAGTGACTGACCTGGGAAAAACAAACAGGCAATGCCTATCCAAAGAGACAAGGAAACTAGCTGCACCCCAGAATTATGAGAGTGCCACTTTCAAATCACAACTAAAATGTTTCCCTGCTGGGAATCTGGCCTCAAATAATTGAGTATTCATCATTGCTGGGTGAATGTCAGTACACTAGAAGCCAGTTATCACCTTAGTTAGAATTTAATTCTATCTAACCTATTATTGAGAACCACTTTCCTAGATACTGTGCTAAGACTTGAATAAAGAAAGAAACTTTAGCCCTAGCTGGTGTTGCTCAGTGGATTGGCACCTGCCTACAAACCCAAAGGTCACTGGTTCAATTCCCTAGTCAGGGCACATAACCAGGTTGCAAGCCAGGTCTCCAGCCAGGTCTGTAGCTGGAGGCAGGTGAAAGGCAACCATACTGTGATGCTTCTCTCTCCCTTTCTTCTTCCTTCCCTGCCCTTCTCTCTGAAAATAATAAATAAACTATTTAATAAATAAACTTATAGGTGAAATACAAACTCCCACAGCTTTAAAGATATATATTTCATTAAATGAACAATTATTGCATTCCTATAAAAGTGCTAGGTACGAGAGGTAAAGGGATGAAGTTCATAAAGCACTTACTGTCATGGGGCTTATTTTATTTGGAAGAATGGAAGGACGGACATTAAAATAAATGTCATATAGAAAAATGTTATGGAAATATAGCAGAGTAGAATCGCAAAGAATGACAATTAGGAGTAGCTCTCTGATAAGGTAATAGTTGAACAAGAACCATAAGGTTTAGCAAAGAAGAGGTTAATGGTAGCATATGTTTTCAGGAGACTGGTGAAAATGAAGGGCTTTTCAGCGAGTTCAAAAAGAAAAGGAGCCCTGGCTGGTGTGGCTCAGCAGATTGCATGGTGGCCTGCAAACCAAAAGGTCACAAATTGGATCCCCAGTCAAGGCCTGTGCCTTCCATTGTGGCCCAGTGTCCCTGCTGGGGGCGCATGAGAGGCAACCACAAACACTGATGTTTCTCTCCTCTTTCTTCTTTCCCTCCTCTCTCTCTCAAAATAAATAGATCGTTTTTTATAAAAAGTAGGAGAGGAGGAGAGGAAATGGAGACTTCTTAAAGACAATTTCATGTAACTTTGTTGAAGAAGAGAGCAGAGAAATTGGGCAACAGCTGAGAGGGATCTTAGGTGGGAGTTTCATAAACGTGTAATGTGCTGGAATGACAGAGACTCAGTAAGAAATTTTTCTCTTTCTTACATTCAGGGCCCTGAGTCCTATCTCAACTGTAAGAATGTTAAAAAGATTCCTCTGTGATTTGATATGTTAGATGAAGTCAATCTCTGCTTCTGCTTTCTCACCTAGAGTACAGAGGGGTTAGTAAGAGCAGGACTCATTGGGCAGCTTCCGTATAGAACTGGGTGAAGAACAAATATGATTTTCATGAGTCCCCAGAGTGACTTTAACCATTCTCTCTATTCCCCTCCAATTTTTCCACTGGGTAGAGTTTCAGCAGTTAGGTATATAAAGGAAAATGTTAAATTCTGAATAATAGAAAGTCAATGAAATGAAAGTTCAAGGACAAAGCAGCCCCAGTTGCAGGCAGACCAAATACTTCTGATTACCGGCAAGAAAGCCTTCATTGTAACAGGGATTTTACCCTTTGGCATTCCTAACTAACAAAAGAGAAGTGCTACAAACCAAAGACAATTAGCAATAGCTTTATTCACACCAAAATCATTCTAATATGGTGCTTGAATACCTATTTTCTTAACTGGAGAAAAATGTACTATTTTTGAACAACCGACAGTTACCACAATATATTAATTGAATGAACCATAATTGCTGCATTGTTCTGATGTTTATCTTAGACTCTGCATGAGTGGTTTTCCTTGATGCTAATCCCATTAGAAGTAAAAATGGACTGCAGTTTGAATCTTTCTGTTCTCACAAAAAAAATTAATTGAGAATTTGTTTAATAGCAGGTGCCATTTTACAGATGGTCAGATTGAAGAGTAAAACAACTTAAGGGAAAAGATGTTTTAATGTATCTCACAGCTTTTTCTGTACATACGTATTCAGAAATAGTTTTCTAACAGTCAAGTAACCAAAACTCCGTATGCATAGAGAAACATAACAGACAAAGAGACCAAACACAGTAAGAAACTTTTATACTACACCAAATTTATGTCAAGGATAATCTTTTTATTTTTTGGTCTAAGAGACCCCTCCCCCCAGGGATAATCTTTTTACTAGGAGCTTAATATCCTTACCATCCTCACCATCTCACCATTGTCTTACCTCCCCAGACTCCCTGAGAGGAATCTCACACACCATTCTTTGTTCTGTGAAAGGAATGCTTGGAACGGACACAAGGTGCAGTCTTGGAACTCCGTGTCTTGATCTTTCATAAGCTTGAAAGGGTGGGGACTATGACCTAGGGGTCTGATGTGACAGTCAAGACTATTAACTACAGAGGCAAGCTTCCTGATCCTTTTGAATATTAAAGGGAAAGAATTAGTCCTTCTCTGGAGCTCTTCTAATATTCATTACTATATTTAAGTGGTTTCTAGGTGCTCAATGCATGAAAACCTGTTTCTATAGAAAACCTATCTCTGAAAAATAGAATAAAAAGTCATAGTCAAAAGTCGATTCTAAGTATGTCTTCAACTATTGATTCCTATACACATCATGAGTGCAAAATTAACAGAACAAAGTACTATATATCACAAAATGATTTCTAGGCAAGGCTTCCTTAATCTTTTTTTTTTTTTTTAAGATTTTATTTTATTATTTTTAGAGAGAAGGGAAGGGAGAGAGGCAGAGAGGGAGAGACATCAATGTATGGTTGTCTTTTCTACCTGCCTCCAGCTACAGACCTGGCTGGAGACCTGGCTTGCAACCTCATTATGTGCCCTGGCTGGGAATCGAACCTGCAACCTTTGGGTTCACAGGCCGGCACCTTATCCACTGTGCCACCAGCTGGGGCCTTGCTTAACCTTTTATCATGTAGGAACATTCTAATTTCAGTCTACTAATAAACAACTGCTATATAGCTGAAGTGACATTTAAAATAGCTATGTGCCTTGGCTGGTGTGGCTCAGTGGACTGAGTGTCAGCCTGCAAACCACAGGATGCCAGTTGAGTTCCCAGACAAGGACATGCCTGCATTGTAGGCCAGATCGCCAGTTGGGGGTGTGCAAGCGGCAATCACACACTGATGTTTCTCAGCCTCTTTTCTCCCTTCCTTCCCCTATCTCCAAAAATAAATAATTAAATGTAAAATATTTATGTGCCTCTATGACTAATGGATCTCAACAAAGATCATCAATGGCTGCTGACATCACATTATGCACTATCCTTGGAAATACATACCTTACATACAAAGTATGTTGTGCATGCACTCAAACACACACACAAACATACACACATACACACATACACAATCCTTGTATCATCTATTCAAGTCTCTACACTAACGCAAGGGAAGGGAGGAAATCTTGCTCCTAGAAAACATTTGACGTTGTCAGGAGACATTTTTGGTTGTCACCACATTCTTAGAAACATTGACAGAAGTACTTCTGGCTTCTCATGGATGGAAGCCAACGATACTATTAGACTTTCTACGATACATAAGACAGCTCTCCCCGGTAAAGAATTACCTGCCCCAAATGTCATTGATGCCAGGGTTGAGAACCCATACTTCTAATCTAGCTACCAATTTCCAAAAATTACAGGGGAAAGAAGAACATGACAAATGACATCATGAAATAAAATAAGCAAAACCTAGACTGTGGAAAACTCCAGGACTACTAACTTGGTTTTATAAACAAATAAATTGCAAGGAGTAAAAAACAGAAATATATGGCAAACCTACAAATTTCAAGACAAAAACTAACTCCAACAGACAGATTTTATTTGGATTTCAGTTTAAATAATCACACTCTAAAAAATAATAAGGTAATTGAGAAATTTAAAAAATTGACCGGCTATCAGATGATTTTCAAAAAAGGCTTTTAGGTGAGATCATGATGTTATGGCTACATTTTAATCCTTATATTTTGGAGATAAACATGGCTTCAAAATAAAGAAGAACTAAAAGCTACAGGTAAGATAAAATTATAAACTGATCATTAATATAATAATGAGGAATACCAAGAGGTTCATGATACAATTCATTCTGCTTTTGATTATGTTTCAAATCTGTCATAAGCTTTAAACGGTATTTTTTTAAATAATAAAGTAGCTAAGTAACCTTCAGGCAAAATGCTTTGTAAACTTCCATTACTAAAAAAAAGTATTCTGAGAGCACAGGCATAAGGCTTAGACCAGCATGAGTCCTGCCTCCTTCACCCTTTGCTTCTTGACCGTCTTTACCACCCCTGACAAGGGATGGTCATCACACCTACCACCTACCTTGCAGTGGGGCTGTAAACATTGCTCAAGATAGTGAATGGCAGGTCCCTTCCCCACTTCACACAAGGGCTCCCAAACAAAGAGGAAAAACAAAATGAGGCCAATCCTGCCCCCTATACTGGCACTTTCTAAAGACTTGATCCAGGCCATTCATTTCCTTCTTGTACAAAGCTGCCTGTGGCCAGGAGATCAAAGCACTCACAAGGAAGTAGGAAGATTCTCTTCTTCATTTCCTTTGATTTGTTAGATTTTTTTTCCCACACTCCTCCATAAGTACCACATAACTATAAATAAAGTAGAGAGAAATAGGAAAAGAGTACTTTACTGTAAAACCTCCTTACATGTATGAGATTTATTGGGCCACAAACCCTGAGGGGTTCATGACTTGTATGATTCCAGAAACTGGGAGCTATAAATCTGATTCTCTTTCCTTAGCAAATTCTTGTTGTATGGGTTACTTGTACTTTAAAAAAAAATGCAAAGCCCTGGCTGGTGGCACAGTAGATAAGGCATTGGCCCACAGACCCAAAGATCACTGGTTCTATTCCCAGCCAGGGCACATAACCAGGTTTCAAGCTAGGTCACCAGCCAGGTCCGTAGCTGGAGGCAGGTGAAAGGCAACCATACATTGATGTCTCTCTCCCTCTCTGCCTCTCTCCCTGCCCTCTCTCTAAAAATAATAAATAAAATCTTTTAAAAATGCAAATAAAAACTTGATTAAAAACTCCTGTTCAAATAGTGTATAAAACTCACTTCCTTTCCTTCATTCCTTTCTATAACAGCTGCTTGCGTGCTCCTACCCTGCCAGATTTTTTCCTGAAGGTCCACTGGCAAAGTCCTCAGGCAGTTGTACCAGTGACTTTAGACTTAGCTGCAGGTAGTTCACATGGAATAAATCCAAGCAGTCTGTTTCGGCTGCTTTTTCTTTTCCCTAAAGCAGCGTTTCCTTCAGTGCCATTGCATTTTCAATAAAGCACTCATTTTTATCCACTTCTAAGTAAGGAATAAAGGCACAGACTCTTGCCTGGTGGCACAGGCCTCTGGTTCCCTCTCAAACGTGTACAAGGTAGAACTTTCTCCTTCTGTAAATGAAGTCCTTCACGAAGAATAACCACCAGACTTGGAACCAGCAGATGGGCTGAGCACTAGCTCTGCCACACGCCATACAGCTGTGAACAGGACACTCTACACTACGGTTTTAGTTTCTTTATGCATAGAGGATAGTAATACCTACCCTAATTCCCTTCATTGAGAAATAATAATAATAACTAGAATTTATAGCATGCTTTCACGTTTACAAAATACTGTAAAATACAAGTATAATAAATACAGTCACATACCATGTAATGATGTTTTGGTCAACAACAGACTACATATAGGACAGTGGTCTCATAAGATTATAATGGACCCCTGGCTGGTGGCACAGTGGATAAGGTGCCGGCCTGCAAACCTAAAGGTTGCTGGTTCGATTCCCAGCCAGGGCACATAACCAGGTTGCAAGCCAGGTCTCTATTCAGGTCTGTGGCTGGAGGCAGGTGAAAAACAACCATACATTGATGTCTCTCTCCCTCTCTGCCTCTCTCCCTTCCCCTCTCTCTGAAAATAATAAATAAATAAATAAATCTTAAAAAAAAAAAAAAAAAAAGATTATAATGGAGCTGAAAAATTTCTATCAGCTACTGACATCATAGCCATAGCCCAATGCATTACTCGTGTGTTTGGGGCAATGCTGGTCTAAACAAATCTGCTCCACTGATAGTCATATAAAGTATAGTAAGTAAGGCCCTGGCTGGTAGCACAGTGGATGAGGCACCGGCCTGCGAACCCAAAGGTTGCAGGTTCGATTCCCCAGCCAGGGCACATAACCAGGTTGCAAACCAGGTCTCCAGCCAGGTCTGTGGCAGGAGGCAGGTGAAAAGCAGCCATACATTGATGTCTCCCTCCCTCTATGCCTCTCCCACTTCCCCTCTTTCTAAAAATAAAGAAATAAAATCTTAATTATAGTATATATAATTATGGACAGTATGTAATACTTGATTATAATAATAAGTGACTATGTTACTCAGTTACATATGTACTACACTATACTTTTTGGTTAAAGAGTATACTCTTTCTATTTAAAAGAATGTTTGCTCAGGTTGCAAGCCAGGTCTCCAACTAGGTCCATAGTTGGAGGCAAGTGAAAGGCAACCATACATTGAGGTCTCTCTCCCTCTCTGCTCTCTCCCTCCCCCTCTCTCTAAAAATTATAAATAAAATCTTTAAAAAAAAATGTTTGCTGAGTACATTTATGATGTTCACCTAATGATACATCTCAGAGCATATCCTCATAATTAACTGGCACGTAACTCTATATGACTTACCACTATTATTAATCAAAATATTTTCTTCACTTGCTTCCATAAAGGACCTATTGTTTGTTTAACCAAAAAAAAAAAAAGTCTTTGACTCATGGACATGCTCTTTTGTGACAACCAGGCATACCCTATTATCTCCAAAATTGCCAGTTCAGAGTCTAAATTCTCTGCAAAATGTCTTAAGTGAAGAAACATACAAATAAAGGGCAACAGCACCTCTTCTAAAGAGAACATTTACTAAGAAATTATACCACAGCAGACCTGTACCAGGAACTCTGCTAGGAAATAGAGATACAAAGACAAAGAGTGCAGGCTCCTGTCAAGGAAAGACAAACATATAAGGAAAAAAGCACTGAAGGAAAAGTATTGTTGTTTTTATTTTTATGTAGTGTGATATGATGGTGTGGATGCAGCATGAACCTGGGCCTGTTTGGGCCCTGATCTCCCCTTTTCACGTATATAAAATTATTTCTTCCATCAACATCCTCAAGCAATAGAGGAAGAGTTCCATGAAAATAGGTTAAAATTTCAATCTTTAGAGGGAGACATGATAACCAAGACATTTATGATTAAGGTTTCTAATGTACACAAAATGTGAAATTATTACTGGAATATTGACTATTAAAATAACTTTCAAGTTTGAAACAATAAAGAGGAAAAAAAAAAAAAGAAGTACCTTAGTAAGAAAAAAAATGAAAGTACATAGTAAACTTCTAAATTGCAATATACCAAGAGGAGAAATGTCTAAAAACTGTCAGGAGAAAATATATAAAGGAAAAAGGAAGTTCTGGATAAACTGATAGACTTATAAGGGCTTTTAAGAGAAACTGGTATATCTGAGGCAAAAAAGACAGACAGAGTTCAATAAACCATAGGGCTAACACAGTAGAATTTCTATATTCTTTTATTCTAACAATTCTGTATAAAACCTCAAAAGAGGTACATTACTTATTTGTAAGTAGTACACTAGGCACCATGATTATAGTCTCTTATTTTGGTTAATAAGAGAGTATTATTTAATTGTATGGTAATATTTAAACATTATACACAGAAAACTGCTATTTGTTTGCCTCATTTTGTGGTGATGAGTTACAAACCGATATAGTATGCTGCCATTATAGAAAAAGCCATTTTAAAAATATAACTTTTCCAAAAGCAATCTGGAAAAACAAACTGAGTCCATAAAAGCACAAAACTAATGAGACATTTGACCTAGAAATTGACCACAGTAATGTAATAAAAGTTCATTGTGACCAAGCTAAACTTTATACTCAATGTATTCAATGACATTTCAGGATTCTCTGTTAATGTACAAGTGTCTTAATTTTAAAAATAATAAAAACTCAATATGCTAAGGCAGGACACACTTAGAATGTCTTTGTAAAAATAGACTCCCATCAAAACATCACTTCTAATCCACAAAAGAATCTGCAAAGAGATTTCAATAACAAGAGGCATATTGTAGGCATTTCTGTCCATCAACAAATCTAACAACTTTATTAAAATGCCAAGGGGACAAATGTGAAACCAAATACAGTGCAAAGGTTGAAAGGTACTCACGGCAATCCTTCTCATCGGTTCCATCCGAGCAGTCTCTGACATGGTCGCACCTGTATTCAGCTGGGACACATTCCCCACTGGAGCATGTCATCTGATGGCTTGAACATGTTGTCCCAGCTGTGAAGGGGAAATTATATTACTTTTTAATTACTGCCAAACACAGACCAACCCACTGACATTTACCAAATACAAACGAGGGTATTTGAAAGCAAAGGCAAGTAGAGCAAACACTGCACATAAAGTTCATAGGGTCCCCAAGGTCACACACCCAGCTATTCCAAGAAAGAGGGTTTACAATGCAAAAGCAAAGGAAATTTTATCAGGATGCTGTCAGAAGGCCCACAGAATCATATCAACATTCAACCAAGTTAGTATAGACAATTATATCATCAACATGTGTTGAGAACATAATATAGATTGAAAATCTGTATGACAAAAAGGGTAAATAATATAAAATTGTTGTAGCTATAGTTATTCATCAGAGATCAGTGAGGTCCCTCTCATTGAAACCTATTTAAAAGGGAAGGAAATACCCTAACGAGTTAACAGGGGTTATTCTGCCTCTCTCCGTTCCCCTCTCTCTAAAAACAATAAATAAAATCTTTTTTTTCAAGGTGATTTTTCAATAAAATTATATTATCTGTTAAGGGATATGCTATCAAAACTTAGCAAATAAAAATTTTCTAAAAAACAAATCAACAACGACAGCTTTATTTAGAGTGTAGGAAAATTCCAACATGTAAGATAAATTATGTTAAAAAAAATAACAGCCATGGCTGGTAGCATGATGGATAAGGCACCAGCCTTCGAACCTAAAGGTCACTGGTTCGATTCCCCAGCCAGGGCACATGACCAAGTTGCAAACCAAATTTCCAGCCAGGTCTGTAGCTGGAGGCAAGTGAAAGACAACCACACATTGATGTCTCCCTCTCTCTCTCTCTGGAAATAATAAATAAAATCTTTTTTTTAATAAATAAATAAATAAAATAAAAATTAATTCAAATGTCAAGAGATGAATTAAAATTATACAGTTCCACCAACCAATCAATTGCTGTGATTCACTTATTATTGATCATTACACAAACATCTATTAGGGCCTATTATATGCCACAAAGGATACCAACAATAGGAACATCAAGATGAATAAAGCACAATCTCTAATCTCAAGGAACTCATAGTTCACCGGAGGAGACTTTAAGAAGTCATTAGAAAACAATGATGTAAGTGGATTATAGGCACAAGAATTACAAAAGCATGGGGAGGGGGCATGCCTAATTCACTCTGGGAAAGGATGTGGGCAGGACAGCTTCCTTGCGGAGGAAGCCTCACCTAGGTCTTGAGGAGAAACCACAGTTAGCTAGGCCAAAAGGAAGGAAGGACCATTAGAAATGAGCATTCAGGCAGCAAGCACAGAGGTAGGAGACCAGGACTCTACCTGGTATGTCCCGGGAAACTACAAGTACCCCAAATGGACACTTCAAGGCAGGAATGCTAAGTGACAGTCATTGAAAAATAAGTACAGGCCACATCGTATAGGCCACAGTAAAGTCTGTTTAGGAAATGGAGCTTTCTCTTTTGAGGTTCTGGAGAGCTACTAAAGGGTTCTAGTTTGATGTCCCAGTTTCCATGTCAGGAAGACCTGAGGGAGCACAGGACTGAAAGAGGCAGGTCAGCACAGGGGCTGCTGCAGTCAGCCAGGTAAGAGGTATTGGCCATGGTGGCATAAAAGGGAAAGAGATCAACTTTAGAGATATTTATAAAGCAAATTAGTCAAGAATGACTAAATGTGGACAGTGAAAAGAATGAATCAAAAATAACTTCCAAGTTTCTAGCTTGGGTGCCTAGGAAATTGTGACATCTTCTTCATGCTAATAGATTACATGCTTAATGTCACCTACAACCATTTTCTTTTTTATTATAATAAAATGCTTTCATTATGCAACATGTTTCATAAAATTCTAGACTAAAAAGGAAAGCAGCCTCAACTTCCCTATTTCTGATAACTTGAGACCAATTTGATATTTTCTGCAGGTACATTATAGTGGATTAATCTTATTTCTATTAGAAAGGTAATATAGTATATATATCAGCAAATACATAAGGGAAAACCAATAGCGGGAAGATGATCAATTGTAGTTGAGATACCTTGCTGCCTACTGGGGATGCAACGGGCAGGTGAATATAGCAGATTGAAGTGTGAACAAGAGACCTGGGTTCTAAGCATAGTTTGGATATCACCAGCCCATACAGGGTTCCTGAAATCATGCAAATGGTTGGAATTGTCCTGGGAGAGCATATAGCATGAGAAAAACTATAAAGGACAGACTCTGAGCAACATCAATACTCAAGGGCTAAGTAGAAGAGGAAAACAAAACTGAATGATAAAAGAAGTTAAGGAAAGAGCCAGGGCAGTAGGGCATCATGGCAGCCAGTCTGTAGTGTCAGGAAGATGGGGTGATCACCAGAGTCATGTACAATAGAAAAGTCCATCCAGCAGGACAAGAAAGGAAAAGTGCCCACTCCAACTGACAAGCAGTTCTCTAGTACCCTAGTGAGCAGAGTGTCGGCATATTCTGTCTGTGGTTAAAGGATGTCCATTAAACACTTGTATATCATTTAAAAATGTAAGAATACACCCTGGCTGATGTGTCTCAGTGGACTGAGTGTGGGCCTACAAACCACAGTGTCACTGGTTCGATTCCCAGTCAGGGCACATGCCTAGGTTACAGGCCAGTCCCTGCAACCACACAATGATGTTTTTCTCCCTCTGTTTCTCTCTTCCCTCCCCGTCTCTCTAAAAATAATTTTTTTTTTTTAATGTGAGAATTACTTTATGAAATCCACACTCATTTTAAATGATACGTAACTTTGCTTATATATTACTGCTACAAAGTTACCACTAGTCTTTTTCCCAAAGCAGTTGACCTTATTAGTTTTTATTCCTTCTGTATTTTTATTAGCAAGAGGTCATCTGCCACACATTGTGTAACAATCTACAGCCTGTTCTTCTTCTTACTCTGTGTGGGGAGCAAGGAAAAATGGAACTGAAATAGCATACCTATCCAAAAGATAAATAACCCATCATTCATTCATTCTGTATCTATTTTTCAAGAATTTAACTATCTGCCAAACAGAATGCCAGGCCTTCTGGCTGAGGCTGAATGAAACACAGACTCTGTTTCCAAGTGATTCACAATCTAGCCCTATCCTGTTCCCACCAAGTACCTGCTTTCTGCAGGTTATCCCATCTTCACCCTGGGATCTCTGAGAGCTAGCTACAGAATATCATAGCCCAGACAGATTTCCTAGAAATAAGTATTTCTTCCTGTTTCATACTTTGCCTAGCACTTTTCATTCCTTCCTTGAGTACTTCTGAACTACTATCCCCTATCTCCCTGTTTCTGGGCCCCTTTTGCTACTTCACCTCAAACCCTGACACATAACTGGCCTAATCTGGATATGACCCTGTTTAACCTTGATTAGTTCCTGTCATGCCTTCCTCAAGACTGCCATTTGTCACCATCAACAACTTTCACAGCTTTACATAGTTTACTGGTTTCCCTTTAATCACTCTGTCCCAAGGATCAGCATCCCTTGCTGTCAGCAGACTCCATGACCAACTCTGACAAGCCCTAACTGTCTGTTTAATTATACAGTCTTCCTTTTAGGTTTAAACCAAAGTTGAACTCATGGGTATTTTGATGATTTCTATTCTCTTCCTCAAATGACCCTTGGCATCTAGAGGCCAGACTAAAAAAGTTCACACCCAATGGTGGATAAAAGTCCTAGGCTAACTTCCAATCTTTTATAAATGCACCCAGGACCTACTGAAGGCCATGGAGTCTCCATTGCTAGCCATCTAACAACTAAATACGTTCCCATATAACGTAACCATCAAAAGCATCTGTTTCTTCTTCGATCCTTGAGGACAACGATTGTGAATTATCCCACTGCTTATCCCATTGTGTTTTGTATTGGTAAGAGCTTAGGTTTTAGGTGTCTAAAGAACCAAAACAAGATTCCTCCATAAACACTTACGGCAGTGCTGATGTTCATCTGAGCCATCCTCACAGTCCTGCTCATCGTCACACACCCAGGAGTGAGGGATGCATTGCTCTTTATTCTGACACTGGAAATAACCTGGTTGGCAAGAAGCAGGAGCTAAAAAAAACAACAACAACAACAGAAAGTGACTCATTATGTCGAACAACCACCCTATTATACCAACAAGCAATACTTGTTTCAAGAGAGTATACATCAATTCCCACTGACTATATCTGATAGCAAATAGTAAGCAACCCTATGCTAGAGTGTGTGGACTCCAAACAGAGTTCCCTGTTAAATCATCTCAGCACTAGCATCACAAAAACTGATGATCCAAAGCAACATAAAAATACAGAAAACAAAACAAGCAGCCCAAACACACATGCACACTAAGATGACAAAAAAATATTAAACTAAGTAAAAGTTAACCATAAGCTACTACTAAATTATTTTAAATGTTTTGTAACTAAGAGTACGGCATCATGATAAATAGGAAAATCCATGAAATTCAGAAAAGAAGACACAGAGTCAAATAACTATTATTTCCACAAATGACTTGCTTTAGAATCTTTGGGTGGCTCTCTGAGCCTCAATGTATATACCTAAAATGAAGACTACACTTAGTTTGCTACTAAAAAATGAGTTAAATAATGTATGTGAAAGTATTATATAATGTTATCTGCTACCATTATCGTCATTGGTATTGTTATTGTTATTGTCATAGGCCAACAAAATATAATAACAATCTCTAGAGTTGTAGATGTAGCTGTTCAGTTCTTCCTTTACCCCAGAATACTGCTCTTGCCTTTTTGCTCTTAGTGTTTAACATAAAATGAAGTCAATAAACCCAGAGAAGACAGACAATACATGATCATGTCCCCGCAAAATAGAACTACTCCCTTGCTCAATGTGTGGTTCACAGGGGAGCAGCATCAGCGTAACCTGGGTGTTAATAAACATACAGGATCTCAGATACTACCTCAAACAAATGGAGCTTGTACTTTAACAAGCTCTCCAGGTGACCCATTTGTGCATGAAAGTGTGAGAAGTACCGTATAAGATCTACTCCTCACTCTTTCTCCCATTTTCAAGCACACCGTCATCCAAACATTACACCAAAGTTTGACTCTTCAGCTGTGCGACAGTATGGCCAAAAATTAAAAACCAAATTACTTTTTCACCTGCCTTCCTGGTTTTTGGACAATAAACCTTTGTTTACCCACCAGAATGAATGAAATTGCAAGCTGGGAAAGCAATGGATGTAAGGGTTGGATGGGTGCACTAATGAGGGAACCTTTAAGGAAAGACTTAACTTCTCTAAGCCTTACAAGCCTAATCTGAACCAACCTCAGAATATTGTTGAGAGAATTAAGGAAACAAATATATGGGGAAATGGTATTATAAATAGGTAATTTGGGGGTTTACAATATTCTCATTTTTTCAATAATATTTTTTAAAACATAAAATCATAGTAGCCACTTCTGTGATCTCTTTATGGTAATTCACACAAGTTATAATACTTCCTTTATATGAAAACAGACACGCAGAGTTACAAATCACCATTGTTCAGATAACATTTTTGGTTTGTTTCTTCTTAGTGGTGTGCAAAATTTCCAGAGTAAATAATCTGAAATAGACACTCACTGGCTTCAGAAAATCAGTCCCAAATTTGTTTCCAAATCAAGGTCACATGATTCAGGGTAAAATAGAAACTGATGTGCACTGATGTGAGTGGAACAATTATTAATACCACCAGCTCTCTATTCAGCCACACTGTTCTCACTAAAGGCACCCTTCTTGTTACAGCTAAAATCACCATGGAGCCCTGGCGTTACTCAAAACAGAGCTCAAAGCCCTGGCTGGTAGCACAGTGGATAAGGCACCGGCTTGCAAACCCAAAGGTCGCAGGTTCGATTCCCAGCCAGGGGACATAACCAGGTTGCAAACCAAGTCTCCAGTCAGGTCTGTGGCTGGAGGCAGGCAAAACACAACCATACATTGATGTCTCTCTCCCCCTCTGCCTCTCTCCCTTCCCCTCTTTCTAAAATATAATGAAATAAAATCTTAAAAAAAAAAAAACCAGAGCTCAGCCTGGCTCCTCCCCACTTACGGCAGCCAATTTCATCGGAGTCATCCAAACAGTCTTTGGTCCCATCACACCTCCAGGATGCATCAATACAATGCCCATCTTCACAGCGAAAATGTTCACCATCGCACCCTGCAATCCCACAAACAAGAAACAGGTTTAAAAAAAAAAAAAGGAAGAAGAAAAACTATATCACATGGTTATTTCATGGAAGAAATATACATTTTTAATAAAAATGTAAAATAATTCACTAATTATTAATCAAAGGAATGTATGTTATCATATAAAACTAGGAAACCATTTTGGTAATGATTTTATTCTCTGTTTCAGGATCTGCAGGAAGGGCATTTTATACACAGCTGAAGACCAGGATGTGCCTTGATGTAACCAATCTGGAAAGCTAATTGGCAACATTATTTTTTGCATTATTAAAGTGCTTATTCTGTAACTTAGTATTGTATTCCTAGGGGTTTTTTCTAAAGCAGTAAAGATTCTTTATCACTTTATTATTTATAATAAAGGAAATTGAAAACCTTTGATGTTCAATGATAGGAAAATAACTGTTTTCTTATGACTATATATCAATAGATTAGGAACTCACTAAAATGATTATGAAGAACTGCTAAATGATTATGAGAAATATTTGCAATATAATAAACAAAGACAAGGATACAAAATTTTACCCATAACAGAGTCAAGTATGGAGGGAGGAAAAAAGTACTGAAAAAGACCAGAATGTTAACAGTGGTTATCTGTGATTGATAAACATCATGAGTAACTTTTCCATTTGATTGACTGTGTTTTTACCAGTTCCCCACCCTATACTTTTTTATGGTGCCTTCTTATTACTACATCATATGGAGCAACTTATGATTCCACATTCTTAGATTCAGACCAATATTCTGACTTTTTGTTTTCTCACAAAATTACAAGATGCCAGGTCTGTATTGTCATCTCTGCAAACAAATATTTCAAGTTATCTTTAAGGCAAAAATAAAATACCTGCAGCCAACCAGAATGGACAAACTTAACACCAAAAGTTGCCACATTTCCAAGTGGCAGTGATTATCCATGGTGATACTGGAAAGAGAATATAACTTTAAAAGATTTTTTTCATTTAACCAATATGTCCTGCAATTTTCCTAGGTCTCTACTATGGGAGCTTATTTGGCAGTTGAAAATGCTCTGAGATTCCCCAACTATCTGACCAATAACCTCCTCATGCATATGTGCCAAGTAGAAAATATTTTAAAGACAGCTGCCAACACCGGCCCAACTTAGAGAAGACTCAAAATGATTGTTTCACAAACGCAAGGTAGGAATAAAGCAATTTGGGCATTGGAAGGATGATTGTGTTTTCCACATGTATTTAAGCAATCATGCTAAAGCACCCATTTCAATTTTAGGTAACCCAAAATTAGGTAAATATACAGGTCAATTACCTACTCCTAAAATAAATAAACAAGGTGCTATATCCTGACTTGTGTAAATGCAGGCATATCAACAGCATGACATAAACACAGTTAAGTGATCTATTCCTAGGGGATATAGGCTACTTTGTTCATGGAATGTTCAAATCTGATTGTCTGTTAGTGACATCCTGATTTATAATGTATGCTGCAAATGGTCAGAAACTTCCCTTGGCTAAATGGTGGTACCGAGTGGTACAGGAATACGTACACCCAAATACCTTCTATAGACTAATGCATGATGGTGGTTGGTGGTGCAGGTCTGGGGTTGGTGGTGCAGGTCTCTTATCAACTACCTTTAAAACACAACAACCTCCCTTGCAAAAATGCCCCTAAGGAATGTACAAATTCACTCTGGAATCCCAGAACTTCTCACTGGATTTTATTCTACAAAGCAATATTTCCATGGGAGATTAGGGGCTTTGGAGGTTTAGCTATTAACACAACATATATTAAATCATTTTTATCAATTAGGTCTATTGTTAGTAATCCAACATATTACATTTGAACATTCAGTACATTTGTCTCCCTTACTATCAAATAACTTCTGGTTAAAAAAGTATAACAATCTAAAGGTCAGTCCACTTAAAAGAGCTTAATGTTGGTATTGGAAAAAGAAAAGCATAAACCTAGAAACTAGGCATACAGAAGAAAATTCAGAACAATATCATTGCCTGTCTTGAAAACACATATATTTAGAACTACTTCCTTCTTTAAACAAATTCAAATATATTTAGAACTGTTAAGTATGCTTGTATAATCAGATAGCTTTTGCGATGTGAAAAATCATCCCAAGGATTTAATGGCTTTAAAACAGCAAACGTTGATTTACCCTCTGATTCTGCTATTTAGCAGTGCTATTTCTTAAGTAACTTTTATTACAAGTCAAAGTTTGAGGTTTGCTGTTTTTGCTAAAATAAAAAGTTAAACACATCGTGAAAAAAAAACATGAAATAGATGCCCAAAAGTTATTTTTTAAAACACTTCAAAGCTAATTATTTAAATCACTCAAGTAAAATGTAACCCAATAGGGAAACTTTACAACTAAGTAACTATTATTAGTGCCTTTTTCATTTGATCTCCCAAATAGTTATCTAAAGTAATATATCAAACCCAATTATTCCCTTTATCAACATATGCATGATGATTCATTTATCAAATTCACTTTTTCAGTAATAAGTATCATGCCTTTTATAACTCCCAAATGACTATTATTTGTAAATATCTATCCATAATTAAGCAAACTAATACTTTATTGTTGCTGGGTGGCTTCTTAGTAATCAACCAAATACTCTACTGTGTCAGAAGCCTGTCCTTCATTCTATTATAAAGGGAATATGGGTTGTTTAAAAACAAACTGCTGGAGACACAAACAACAGTGCCGTGATTACCAGAGGGAAGGGGGAGGGTAGAAGAGGTGTATAGGAGGAGACTTGACTTTGGGTGATGAATACACAACATACAGATTTGTGTACACCTGAAACCTACATCAGTTTATTAACCAGTGTCATCCCAATAAATTCAGTAAAAATCTTTAAACTGCTGGCAAACAGATCTCAATCTAGCCTGCTAACAATTGCAGGTTCCCCTGATTTCAAGTATGTACTTCATTTTCTGAGTGTTTTATTTTAAATAAGCAGCCTTTACGCACAGCCTTTAATATAAAAGTTACTAGACGTTACCTATGTGTTATCATTTAATAACTTAAAGTTTGAAAACAATGGGAGTGGGGGTGAATTTCATACACTGGAGCCAAACATAGAGTTTATTGGGGGGGCAGGGGGGAGGGGATTCCAAACAGAACAAAATTTAAAACATTCTTCAACAAATAGTCTCTAAACATCCCATTTAAGCAAAAAGTTGCTTTGTAAACAAAAACTTGAAATATTTTTCCTCAAATAAAAACCAAAGAAGAGAACATAATGCATAATGAAATTTAAAAAAAAAAAACACTTTTGTTAAGAACTAGGCAGCTATTGACAAGGAACCATTAGAACCAAATGGACAGCCTGCCTCTCTGGCACTAGCCTTTCCCAAGAATAAAAATGGATGGTTTGAAGATTGAGTAAAAAAAAGAAAAAACCTCATATGTAATACTTATATGGCATGCATTGTTCTATGCACTTTGCCAACTTGAAGTTGTTTAATCCTCATAACAACCTTGAGATAAATACATTATAAACATTTTACCAATAAAGAAATTAAGGCATAGAGCAGTTCGGCAACTTGCCCAAGATCAAATAGAAGATATGTGGGAAGCAAAAATTTGGATTTGACAGTTTGGATTCCAGCATCTGTGCTATGTTAACCATTGCTCTATGTTCCCTTTCACTTAAAAAAAAAAAAAGGCACTACCACACTCAAGAATAAATGTAAAAATCTGACTTTTTTCCAAAGTTGCTATCACTATTAATTGATTACATTAATTGCGCTGGTGTGGAATCCACAGCATGTGCTAAGATAATTCTATTGGAGACTAGTCATCTACTTGGCAGCAAACATTGCACATGAAAACTCCTGGGCTTAAGAAAACTTTCAATTATCAAAAGCAATGCAGGGAAGTCAAAAAAAAAAAAACAGTTCCCCTTTCTTCAAAAAAAAAATTATATTAGATGTCAAGATAAACTTATTTTCTAATCTGGTACAGCCCCAAGCTGGAAGAAAAAACAAAAGTAATCCTTTCTTTATAAATAGACATGTCCCAAACTTTCTGGTCTAAGCATTGGACTAAGAATGTGTTAAGATATTAAAGTAACAGGTAGTGCCTAGAAGAGGGAATAAGTTGTTTATTTTTCCAGGATGGGGAACGATACTGAATTGAGAACACTGCTTCTATATCTTTTACAGCCTTTAGCATTGCTCTGGACACGTATGGGATAGTCAACACATATTCATCAGGTAATAAAGACTCCTCTGTGTAAAATTCAGTCTCTTGGGATGATCATATATCACAGATGCAGTTTTGAAAAAGAGACAGTGGATAAGTGCCAGCCTACAAACTCAAAAGTTGCTCATTCGATTCCCAGACAGGGCACATAACCAGGTTGCAAGCCAGGTCTCCAGTTAGGTCTGTAGCTGGAGGCAGGTGAAAGGCAACCATACATTGATGCTTCTCTCCTTTTCCTCCCTCTCTCCCCTTCTCTCTAAAAATAATGAATAAAATCTTTTTTTAAAAAAAGAAAAGAAAGAGGAAAACATTGAGTCTTATTAATAACAGTCTTGTCAGTTTATCCTTTCCTTGTTAAGTTTCTTTTTTGACTCATGACCTCTCTTCTTAGAAGATAAAGGCAAGTCATTGTCCAGGGAACACTGTCGACAGTTAACAGTGGGAGGTGATTTCGATGGCAAATCCTTTTTCCTGCTAGATCCTCTTAACATATTCATATGCTGGTTCTTCCAGACATTTGGTCTATCTGAGAAGGTGTATGTGCTTTTTTAAAACACATGTAGAACCACATGACACTTCATACTTCACTGAACTCAGAGAGACAAGTAAGTTTAAGAAGTAATTCCTTATTTTTCCATAATTTTACCTCACTTTATCATTTCCTTAGTATTGATAGACATACTTCTGATGTTTATAAGTTGAATGATGGTTCATTATAATTCTCACACCTTTTGAACCCTTGCAAGGCCAGTCCTCTTTTGAAGATTTAGTTGTATGCTTACATCCAAAACTTTACACTGCAGCTGTGACAGCCCAGGGTAACAAATGGTGCGGAAGACCCTGCTCTGTCTAATGTCAACTGGAAGAACAGTCAAGGACTCAACTGATGGAACTGAAACAAGACATGCTGAGCAAATCAACCTACTACACTCTTTCCCTGAAGTATTTTTGCTTCCTGATTTTATAACAGATCACCAAATAGGTGGCCAGAATTCTTTACTTTAACTCAGTTTATAAACAAGCCACTGAGTTGACTGCTTTTCCCAAATTACTGTTTCAGAGCCCTGATATTTTTATAGAGTAAAACAATAATAAGAGGACATTTCAAGAAGTCAAAGACTTTGAAGTAAAACCCAAAGCCAGTTGGTGAAAGATCATGTGTACTCATCATTTAAGTGCAATTAAAAAATAAAAAGGACCAAAACAATATGATGTCAGATTCACTAAAGCCACAAAAAAAATATCTATATCTACTATATACAAAACACTGTTATAGAGTTTGTGGAAGAACTAAAGAAAACTAAGATATGGTCCTTTTTTCTAAAATTTACAAATGTATTTATATATTATAAATTAAATAGCAATGCAATAACACTAGCTGCTATTTACTGAGCACCTGCTATGTGTCAGGTGGTATACATAGCAGGTGCTCAGTAAATAGCAGCTAGTGTTATAAAGCTTTATATACATCCCTCGGACTCTCTTAGAAATTTTATAAAGTTGTACTTATTTAATAGAGGGAGAAACTAAACTTAGGGATATTAATAAACTTCCCCTAGGATCACAGTGGTAGAAAATGTCAGTCTGATTTAGAACCACGATGTGTATGATTCTAGAGTCTATTTTATTTTGCATCCACTTTCCACAAAACAAATGACACCTTTTATTTAGCCAGAGTATGCTGTGTATTCCATAGATTATTTTTCTTGCCCCCACAACAACCCTGTGAGATAATATTGATAGTCCCATCTCGTAGATGAGGAAGTTGAGGTTTGACCAAATCTTACAGCTTGTAGACAGTGGATCAGAAATTCACATCTAGGTATTCTTGACTCCAAACTGTGCCAAATGACAGTATATGCTTTGGTTACACATAAGCAGCAGAGATAAGGAGAAAAACAAACAACATTGAAGGCTGGAGTGATCAGAGGAGGCTTCCTGAAGGAGAGCAGTGCTGCACTAGGGCCTCTGGGGGTGGGCAGGAAGGAGCAGGCATTGTCTAGGGCCCAAATAACCTGAGAGAAGCCTAGCATGGGTGAAGGCCTAAAGAGCGGGCCTCCATGGACCAAAGTGCAGAGAACCTCTTGTAGATAGATCGGTAGTTAACAAGGCTAGGGAGATAGAAAACAAAGTCTTGAATACCAAGCAAAAGAATGACATGAGCAAAGGGATTGGGAATAAAAAAATGTAGAGACCACTAGTGCCAGGAACTGTTAAAACCAAAGATCACTCTGAGTAGATGCAAGCCTGAATGAGGATACAGATTTTGACTGAAAGAAGAGTCTGGGCTCAAGTTAATTCCTCAGAACATTGCCCAAAGCATGAGCTTGGTGGGCAGCTCACCAGCAGGCTGCTAGCAGAGATGGGTTTCACCTTGCACCCCCTCCAGCTGTCCTGGTCCTAACCCAAAGCAGTTCTACCCATATGGCAAATGGCCAACCATGTCCACAGTTGCCACCAAAACTATAATAGTGCCTTTTCCTCACTGTTCTCTCCAAGCTGAATGTATCTCAGTATTCAGCCTATATAATTAGTCAACCCTCAAAATCACCAGTTGATCTAGAAGATTACTTAAATAATTGCTTCATAAATTTTAAAGTGTCTTTTTAATTATCAAAGCCAACAGAATAATGTGATGCACTATTGAAAGTAGCCTCTCATCCCTGGCTGGTGGCACAGTGGATAAGACTCCAACCTGCGAACCCAAAGGTCACTGGTTTGATTCCCAGCCAGGGTACATAATGAGGTTGCAAGCCAAGTCTCCAGCCAGCTCCATGGCTGGAGGCAGGTGAAAGGCAACCATACATTGCCATCTCTCTCCCTCTCTGCCTCTCTCTCTTCCCCTCTCTCTATAAATAATAAATAAAATCTTTAAAAAGGAAAAAGAAAATAGCCTCTCAATTCTGAGAAGCAGGAAGTGTCCACCTTTTCTAATTGAGCTACTTTTCTCCATTTTCATCTAAATACTAGCCTTCTCCCCTCCCCCACTCTCTTACATCCCCCCTTTTATCACTGAGTACCCCCTACGCCTACAACCAGTGTCAATCCACACTGCAGAGAATAATATATAAAACCACGCCTCTCAGGAGTTTTTTGGATGTAACCGGCAGTTAGGTGAAACAATTATTCAGCTGCCCTGGGCAGTGTCCCCAGACCCCACATATGGAATGCCAGTAGTACCCATCCCCTAGTCACTGTGACAACCAGTAATGCCCCACCACCCCCACACACACTATACGTCCAAATCCCTTAGAGTGGCAGTACCACCCGCACTTGAGAACAACTTAGAACCTCTGAGCAGCTTGGACATTCAGAGCTCTAAACGTCTTACCCACATGAAAGAGATCATCTAAGAAAACCCCTATAATAAATTCTTCCCTTCCAAAGATAATAAAATTTCTTAAACAGCAACCCCACTCCCTCCTGCCCATCAATAAGAGGGACTGGGATTGGGCAATATCAGCCTGCAGCTGCTAGTACCAGCAACTTGAAATGAACTCCCCTGGGAGTGTGATAAAGAACCGAAGTTCCAGAGAGGCCTGCTTCCCCCTGGAATGCCCCATGGTCCGTCCACAGGCTTCCCCGCTAGGGAGGGGGTGCTCGGGGAAAAAAAAACTGAGAAGGTAAAATCCTCAAGGAGTTTTTCATTCATGTCAAAGATCATTGCAAGGCCCTGAACACCTGTTTCATGATGCAACCTCTTTGCATCTGTATGGTTACCAGAACAAAAATGTTTTCTCCAAACGTCCGCTCCCCACCTCTGCCACATAACACTCACAAAATATCTAAATATAAATTGATAATCCTGTAAGTGCCTAAAGCATTCAAAAGAATCTCTCCAAGTTTTTACCAAGAATGCTCAGCATGAAAACTTCCTGCCAGCCAATACCCAAACACTGAAATGTTCTAGTTTTTGCAATACTCCCCCTCAATGATACAGTGCTTTCTCTATCACCTAAATCTGCTGCAGCTCCTAGAGGTGAACTAATCCATGTGGGAGAAAAACAAGACCTCTGTCCCAACTCCCCACAAGGGTCTAACTGGTTATCTACTTCTTTAAATGGCCAAAGAGCAACGCTTATATAGGATGTTAAAAAGAACATTATCCAAGCAGAAGAAAACTTAAGATTTTCTGCCTGCTCAGTAAATAAGGACCCAATGAATCAGACGCCTTAAGAAAAGAGTAAAATGCCCTTCAGCACTTCATGATTTAATGCACCTTATACAAAAACTATAAATCACCTCCACTTAAAGAGCGTATTGTCAGCCCCAATTGCCCAAAGTATCCCTATATTCTTACTTAGCAATATAAATGACTGGAAAATGATTAACTGGAATCAAACACTGAAGGCAAAAGATACAGGGACACTTTTAAGAAATAAGCAACACTAGACATCTCCAGGCAGACAGCTTTCCTGCTTCAGGGTTATAAATGGTATGATAGACCCACTGTTAACCCCAACACAGCATTTACGGCATCAAACCAGGGCTTTTCTGATTAATTAGGTCCAAGTGTTAAACCATAAATCAAATTAATACAGGTCTGTTAAAGCTGCAAGCATCACTACTATTTTGGTCATCTTAACAGGCAGATTAAGATCAGGATATCAAATGAACAATGCTTGATATTGGAAATTACAACAATAGCGGCCCAAGGAGAAGAAATTTACTCCCAACTGTTGGATTTGGTGATTCTCTGGTCGTAGGCTAAATCATTTGTAACTAAGTCTTGACTGAATCACCAAACATCTTGCTATATTCTTTCTCTCTTACTCCATGTTATTTCATTCTTGACTATCACAATAGTTACACCACACTCTAAAGACCTGGGCAGGAAGAGAAAGAGGCAGTGATAAGAGAAGAAGAAAGGAAAAGAGAGAGAGAGAAGAGAGATGTACATACAGGCGTTAACTATCCAGACAGTAAATTTAATGAGTCCTAGCTTCCTGCACCCTAGCCTGTAGTTGGTACAAAATGGTAACTTACTCTCATATACCATGGCCCAACTCCAGCCGGATCAGTACATAATTGCTAAGTGGGTTTATAGGTCATAAATTTCATGCTAGAAACTAAATATCCTCTCATTTTAAATCCATACATTTGCAGAAAGTAAACACCAGGTATTTTACATATATAATATGTAATATGTACACATATGCTATATAAATATTATATAATTACATATATAAATAATTTACTCTGAAGCAACCAATTCTTCCACATTGGTAAGCAAATATGATGATAACTCGAATCAGGAATGCTGATTCCTATGGTAGGACTCAGTACATTGTTATTTATACAAACACTGGCCTTTATCAAGGGTTCATTTGCTAGGAGATGAGTTGAGGTGCATGTCACCCATGTCTGACTCAACCTTGAATATTTACCTTTGAGCATGGTCTCTGTCAACCAAAAATGTTCTTAAATTCTTAAGAAATATTGTGCAGCAAGAATGTGAAACAATTTCCACCGATAAGTTTAAAAGCCTGTTCTTGGACAATAAGTACTGATAATTTAATCATCTGGTAAACTGAAGTCCATTTTTTTTAAGACTTTATTTATTAATTTTAGAGACAGGGGAAGGGAGAAAGGCAGAGAGGAAGAGCAATATCAATGTATGGTTGCCTTTCACTTGCCTCCAGCCATGCACCTGGCTGGAGACCTGGCTTGCAACCTGGTTATGTGCCCTGGCTGGGAATCAAACCAGCGACCTTTGGGTTCGCAGGTTGGAGCCTTATGCACTGTGCCACCAGCCAGGGCTTGAAGTCCAATTTTTAATGAAAATATATTGTCATTACCTTTGTTGATGTTTTACACAGTATTTTGGAGGTTTTTTTTTTTCCTTCTAGTGACAAATTATATCTCAGAAAAAATTTTGCCCCTGGCTGGTAGCACAGTGGATAAGGTGCCGACCTGCGAACCCAAAAAAGTCGCAGGTTCGATTCCCCAGCCAGGGCACATAACCAGGTTGCAAACCAGGTCTCCAGTCAGGTCTGTGGCTGGAGGCAGGTGAAAGGCAACCATACATTGATCTCTCTCTCTCTCTCTCTCTCTGCCTCTCTCCCTTCCCCTCTTTCTAAAAATAATGAAATAAAATAAAGAAAAAAATAAGAAATAAAAATAAAAATAATGAAATAAAATCTTTAAAAAAAAAAAAAAGAAAGAAAAGATTTTTATAAGCAGAAATTGCAAATTCTCCTACCATGACATGGTATATGAAATACAGAGAACAAAAAAAGCAGATGAAATTAAATGACCAGAAGAAGTAATAGTAAGGTGGCAGTAATTTATCATGATTCTACCATGAACAGAACATTATTCTAAACCTTAAGCTCCTAAGGGCAGGAATAAATACCTCTTTAATCCCACGGCCTAGCACAGTACCTCCTAGTACCTGGATGGCCCTCAATAAATGAACAATATATGATGCATTAGACTATATGTGTGAAGCCATGATGATGTTCAAAAGATAAAGTCTTGAGATCTTGTGGATCTGTGGACTTTCAAAGGGACCTTGCAATTTAATTTAACAATTCAACAATTTAACAGTCATCTTTCAGGTTAACCTGCCTAAGAGACAAAAAAAGACTATAAGAAGTCAATCCGAAATCCTTGGGAGCCTGTTTATATGTTCGGCTCATTCTCTGGTAATTTGTCAAAGAATGGGGCTGCCTTCCCTATATTATATGTGTATCCACATGTGTATCCAGCATTACTCTGAAGTGGACAGTATTCAGCATACTGCATGCCCCCGCCAATAAGGCTACATCTGAGTGTACAAATCAAAATTCCTAATTTTTATTCTAAGTAATTCGCTAACATAACATAATCATGATTTTAGTTTCCCTATACAAAAATCAAAGGTAAAACTGATTTTGTTAACTTGGGAATCTATGGAATAGGATCTGTTGTTATATTTGCAAAGATTCTCATGGTGGAAATTTCTTATGTCTCCTCTACTATATTGATTTTAACAAATTGAGCCAAAAAGAACTTCAGAACATGCCTTGCCAGCAGGTTATCAGTTACACCAGGAGTCCTTGCCCTGGTTTGTTCTGCCTGGGCTCAAACAGCATTTATAGGTCTCCAAATCACTTCCAGCCCTATAAATGTCACATGTTATAATGTGATTGTGATTACCTGAAACAACTCAATAGTCTGTTGAAACAGAATCAACAAAATTATATTGTCACCAACTGGTATCTATGTGTAATGAAAGGGTGTTTGGGTCTTTAGCTTTCTAATTATATACATACAGTGAATTTATAATGTCCTAATATTAAGAGCAGCTTAAACAGAATTATGACTTCATCTGCAATGATTGTCAGAAGCAAGAAGAAAAAAAGCAGAGTATGAGTCCTCCGATACTGCCTAATCTGTATTTTAAGTAATGGCAGTAAAAATATACTGTCACTATTATTACACATTTTTAAACCATCTATTAAAATAGAATCTTATAATTTTAATTTTGGAAAAATGTAATAATTTCAGTAATAAACTATACTAGAAAGTAAACACAATAAAAGCTTTACCAATTTATACACAAATAATTAAAAACACTGCTTACTGAAATTTTATCTGTATTAGTTTTTTAAAGGGCAATCATGAAAATAAACTGCTATTAAGAATTTAGTCAAAAATAGAGTTTTCAGTGGCTGTTTCAATTCTGGAAATTGGGTGACAGTCCTGAATTAGACAATGAATGAATGAGAGCATCATTAAGTATTATAATAATTAAGTAAAATCTTAATTAAATTCAGTAAGACATTCAGATATTTTTTATAAGAGCTAAAATAAAATACAGATGGAGAAACTATCAGATTAAGAACCAAGGGACAATTTGGTTTTAACTCCTGCAATAGCACTGAGTGTCCCCAAATCAATCTAAACTCTGAAGTTCCATAAGGGCAGGAACCATTTCTCCTATTCACCAAGGAATCTTCACTCAACCATATTTGTTGCTTAGTTGACTTAGCTTGATGAACATGGATTTAAACTCTATTATGCAGTTCCTTTACCTGCAAAATTTCTGAGCTGCAAAATCAGGTTGTGATAAGAATGAAGGAGGTACCTGTAGATCATTTAGCATAATGCCTAAATTCAAACATCGCTCCATAGAGGGGGATCCCTCCTGGGCACTCCTGCCGCTCATCCAACTCCAACATTCTAACAGTCTAGGAGATAAAATACTCCAGGATCAATGCTTTCATCAGATAAGATGTATTTATTCCCCTAGTAATCTAATCTAGAGAAAACTTTGAAAACCTTGTTTGTAAAATCCACCTTGCTCCTAGGAGGCTAAGTATTGAAAACAAGAATGGATGGTAGTTGTGTTGCCTCCTACCCACGAACAAGTATCCATTGGTCTGGTATGGAGTCAAAGGCAAGACTGCAAATCAAGATTTATTCCAAGAAAGAGGTCAAGGTATAGCTAAAACCAAGCTTGATGTTGGTTTCCTTTATCTTCTTTATGCATTTTTCTATTTTCCTACAATAAGCATTTTTACATTTTTGTCTATTTCAGATCACTCTATCTCAAGTGACCCTCTGGAGTTTGTACGTGGAATTCTGTAAGTACATAATTTCAACAACAAAACATAATTGAAGATAACTACAAAGGCTTTCCAGAATAGACCTTAAATCACTGTACTGCACATTAAACTTGGACATGGTTAATTTTCATAGTCATAAAAGGATTCCAACTAACCTCAGCTTATGCCTCAACATATGGCAAAGAACTGGGGACACAAAAATAGTCGGTATTTTAATCAATTGAAACCAAGCTTGAAAAGCTTTCCATGTAAAAAGTTCAAAATTTTTCAACTTCCTAGTTTCCAAAGAATGAAAGTTCAAATTCTTCCCACAAGTGGTACGATATTCATTATCCTATCTCTCCAATATGTCTCTTATGTATAGAAAAATGCTACATATGCAACCATATTCTTGGACTAGAATCATTAGTGATCATGCCTTTATAATACACCAAAAGGAAAACTTTAACATTTTAAATTGTTTCTTTCTGATTGAATGAAAATGGGTTTATATAGATCTAGACATCCAACAGCTTCACAAGGGAAAATAAAATATTCTATTGCCATAATTCCAGCCCTAGTCTCCCTATGAAAAAAGACCAAACCGCCCTCCTCACAATTCTCCACTTTACAGAGCAGAGGCTCCAAATTCAATTCAATCCAACAAACATATGTTGATATTTATCTGTGTGCTCTTAGGCAGAATAAAAACCTTTAGGACACTACTATAAAGAGCACAAGCCCACAGCAATTCGACTCTCCCCAAGCAAACAACACAACTATCCTATTTCCTGCCAGAAACTGAGTCCAGTTCTCCAAGAAGGGTTATGTTCACTATTTACTAAGACCACTTCAACACTTGACCGAAGTTTTGTGGGTAAAGTTACAAAGAAGGAAAAGCAACTTAAAAGGTTCTTCTGATAGTCCAGGAATGAGGTGATTAGGCCTTATCTACTTAAATGGTCCCACCTCTGCCTTATTTCTCCACTCTTGTCTAAAAATCCCTTCCCTCTTTTTTTCCTTGAGTCCTAGAATTGTGGCTACTTTTCATGGCTCTCAACCTGCCCTGAAATAGACAATGAATGGTCTCCAAAATCTGCTCCCAAGTGAACTTGTTCATAGTAACATGTATTCAGTGCTTTTTAAAGCCCTTCCATGAGTATTTGCACTTTCAGCAGAAAACAGGAATCCCTCAAAGGAATGAATTTTCTAATGGTGGCATTTTAGGCATTCTGTAGTGGCCAAATACCTTCCTCATCAGCTTGATGGGGCAGATTTTAGGTGGATAGAGTATCTTATCAGAGCTCCTGATACCATACCATGTAGGTTTCGGGGCGTGCGTGTACTAGGCCATCTTTGCTGATACCAGAAACCTCTTCAGCAGCATTTTTCCATACAAGCACAGGCCAGTTCAGGGCTTCCCAGGAGAATTTGGAGACATCTCCGGATGGTGATTTGTGTTAGAGTAATCCAGGCTAAAGAAAAAGGCCCTACGGAAATATTGCTAAAGCAATGATTTCAGAGGCCTAGAAAAACAAGTAACAAATGAACATGACTTACTGAAACACTGCAGTTTTGGTTCTTTGCTAAAATAAATATCCCTTACTCTGCTATTTGTAACAAAGAACTCCTTCCACTGGAAACACAAGATTCACCAATTCCACCCACTGAGTTTGTGTGTGTTTACATGGTGCTCTTTAGAAATGCATATCAAGTCTAAGAGTCTATTATTTCCCTTCTTCCATTCAGCCCAGCATCTCTTAGGAGCCAACAGCTTTTCCACAGAAGGTTAAGAAACAAAGCCTGAATAACCAGGTGGTATATGCTTGATACACTACTCTAAAATTGGGGGCTGGGAGATAATAGTAAGGGAGAGGAGAGGAAGGCTGCTTAGAAGCCAGGTAACTTTCTTTTCCCTTCTTTTCTTTCTTTTTTAGAATTTTATCTATTTACACTTAGAGAGAGGGAGAGGAAGGAAGAGAAAAACAACAATGTGCAAGAGATATATCAATCCATTGTCTCTTGCAAGTCCCAAACTGGGGACCTGGCCTGCAACCCAGGCATGTGCCCTGCCTGGGAATCAAACCAGCGACCTTTTGGTTCACAGGCCAGGACTTAATCCATGGAGCCATATCAGCCAGGGCTCAAGTAAACTTTCCAGAGGGAAGCCACTGGAGTTACACTCTCTGGGTTCAAACCCTAACTCCACCTCTTACCAATACAAAGTTGATTCAATTCCCTTTTAAAAAAGTATTGGTAAGAATGTGATTTAATTTCCGTGCCTCAGTTTCCTCACCTAAATATGGGAATAATTAGATAATAAGGGCTACTCACAAGGTTAATATGAAGATAGAATAAGGACTATGGGCCTGGCATGTAAGTAAGTGTTTAACCGGTGTGAGCTATTGTTACTATTGTTAGCCAAGTGTTTTCTGATACTTTAAGCTCTATAGATTGTCTCCCTTTGAATTTTTCAGTTTTTTCCTGTTTCATATATATTTGCTTATATGCTAGCACTTCTATATTCATAATCTGCAACCCAGTGTGAGAATATTTCTAAAATTATAATGATAGCTAATTCTCTCTTTAAAAAAAAAGTTGATTCAATTCCCTTTTAAAAAAGTTGATAAATTTCATATTCTTATTACATTATACTTTTATTGTAAATTATACGCTTTCCTTAAACAATATTTTTGTATCCCATATTCATAAGAGAAAAACATATCTCTATTCAAAATAAAAGTGAACTTGACAAATAGAACTTAATTCACAAAGACAGGCAAGTTTTCATGCCCTTTCAAAAATACATCACTACTTCATGAAATAAACGAACTCTTCGCTAGTTTGTTTCTCTGGTTGGTAATACCTCTGTACTGGTGTGTGTGTGTGTGTGTGTACCATAACAGATTGCAAAGAGAATTTACTGAAGTCCTAAGATTGTAGGGCACATTCACATTTAAGGAATAAGGTGGAAATACTCCTTAATTGACATCACCTGAGAACTTGTTAGAAAAGCTGATTATCAGCCTCTCCCAGATCGACTGAGTAGGAATATATATTTTAACAAGATTCCAGGTGAGTCACAGGCACATTAAAGTTTAAGGAACACTGATCCCTGCCCAGCTGACATCTCATTCTGATTTAGTTTTAATTTTTATTAAATTTATTGGGATGACATTGGTTGATAGGATCACATAGGTATATCTGATACCTCTGTTTTTAAGACATTTTCAAAAATTACATTTCAAGAGTGTTTAAAATGTTTAGTGATAAAAAGAATTCATATTTAACTAAATAAAATTAACCAGTTATCTAAACACAGATATCTTAGTCCAAAGAAGTTGATAGTGACAATATTTATTGACTTACTGAGTTGAACAATATGGAATTACTAAACTCTGATATTAGCATCTACAATCTAAGAATTCTCCTCACTTCACCCTTAGTGTGGAAATTATTTCTGACTTGACTGTTTAAAAAAGGCTAAATATGAAGGAAACAGAGGCTAAACAGAGACAAAAGGAAAAGTCTTGAGCTTTTCAAAATGTAAACTGCTAACAGTATCATCACTATAGCAACCACTAAGAAAGGGGAGTTCTAATATACAGAACCCAGATAACAAGCAATAGTCTAACCTCAAAATCAGAGACTCACAGATGCCTATATATAGTATACATGTCTACTACATAAGATCTTTACTCTAAGGTTAAAAAAGACCTTAGTCTAATTCCAACATTTGAGGGAGGGGAGCATTCTATGTGCCTACAATTTCCTTCCTGTCCTTAGGACCATTAAAATAGGCTTTATCCTTCTTCCATAGAATGGCCCTTCAAATATTTGAAAAGAGGGCTAGTCATTGTTTCTCTGATTCATCTCAAAAATAAAAATAAAAAAGGCAGTTTTTCCATCATTCCTCCTATAATACGATGGCCAGTTCTCTTATTATCCTTATATCTCTCCTCTGAATTTAGTTCAAACTGTTTATGTTCCTCCCAAAAAGTGGTTCTTAAAGCTGAACAAATGCTCAGAGTCCCCTGTGCACCTATGGTCAAGACTACAGAAGCCTTCCTCAATATTCATTCCCCCTTCCTCTTCAGAAACAGAATCCCCGCTTTATTCAGGCGAACAATGTGTTCAGTTAAAAGGCTACATTTCCCAAACTTCAGTTAAGTGTGGTCATCAATAAGATGAAATGTAAGCAGTAGTGTTAAGCAGCAAGTCTCTTTGAAAGAGAGAAAGCACACCCTTCTTTTCCCCCTTCCCATCCTACTACCTAGCCTGAAGCAGTGATGGTTATGACTATAAAAGCTATTTTGGACAATGAGGTGAAGTCAAGGATAGAAGCCACCAGCAAAGAATAGTGGGTCAGGAAGCTAAGTGCCTGGTTGCCTGATGATACTATAAAAGTACCAAACTGCCTTCTGCTGCTGGTTATATAAGAAACAAATGTCTATCTTATTGAAGCTAAACAAAATCCTCTCTGCAACTCCAGTCCAGAGATGAGTATGCTTATCACCTCCCCCAGGTAATAGAGTTGCTTTACCACAACTCATGTAGTTTTTTCAACTTTCCACTAACCAAAGATTTCTTGAGTTTCAGCTTATTCATGTCTCTGTGCCAGACACAGGATACCAGAAGAGGCAGGCGTAACTCTTAGCCTCCATGGTGCTGTTCTAGAGGAAGAGATAAAGTACATACATATATAATTATAATTCACGGTATGATGAGAAACGCTGGGACAGAGGTTCAGATAACATTCAGTGCAGATCAGGAAAGGCTGGGTGCAGGAAGGTGCACTTAGGCTAAACATGTGGGTCTGAGGGGAGGGTATGCCCAGCCCAGGAACACACTAGACCTGGCACAGAAGCAGGAAAGTGAAAGGCATGTCCATGAACGAGCCATATTCTTCATCCAATGTCACTGACACATGCCTACAAATTACAAAGATCATGCTTCAGGCAGATTCCTCTTATGAGAAGTAAAAAACCAAATTTGCAAGATCATAGAACCCTGTAAAGCCATTAAGCACCTCCATGGAGTCAACTCAGTTCACCAGACATTGATAGAGCACCAATTGTTTTACTGTCAAGAGTTTCTCCCACCTACAACCAAGATTACTCTATCCAGCAAAGCTATCATTTAGAATCGAAGGGTGGATAAAGTGCTTCCCAGATAAGATAAAGCTAATGGGAGTTCATCATCACCAAGCCATTATTCTATGAATTGTTAAGGGACTTATTTAAGAAAGAGGATCAAAACTATGAACATTAAAAGACAACAAACTAGCCCTGGCTGGTGGCTCAGTAGATAAGGCCTGCGAACCCAAAGGTCGCTGGTTCGATTCCCCAGCCAGGGCACATAACCAGTTTGCAAGCCAGGTCTCCAGCCAGGTCTGTAGCTGGAGGCAGGTGAAAGGCAACCATACATGGATGTCTCTCTCCCTCTCTGCTTCTCTCCCTACCCCTCTCTCTAAAAATAATAAATAAAACCTTTAAATTTTTTTTAAAAATTAAAAAAAAAAACACAACAAACTATCAACAACAGAACCTAAAAAAATAAAAACAAACTAAGCAAACAACCAGAATAGGACCAGAATCATAGGTATGGGGAACAATGGGAGGATTATCAGCTGGAATGGGGAAGAGAATGAAATGGGGAAATGGTTCAGAGATTAGGAAACATAATTGGTGGATACAAGATAGATAGGAAGAAGTTAAGAAAAACAGAGAAAAGAGTGAAATCAGAGAACTTATATGTACAATGGACATGAACTTATATGGACATGAACTAAGGGGGTGGGAGGGAATGGGGGTCCTGGGTGGAGGGGAGCAAAGGGAAAAGAATTGGGGGTAACTTTAAGAACATAATCAATAAAATACACTTTAAAAAAAATTTTCCGAGGGGAAGAAGGTATAAGGGTAATAAATGGTAATGGAAAAAAAAAAAAAAAAAACCCACAAAGAAAAATAAGCCCTGGCTGGTGTAGCTCAGTGGATTGAGCACTGGCCTGCGAACTAAGAAATTACTGATTCAGTTCCCAGTCAGGGAACATGCCTGGATTGCAGGCAACAGATTGATGTTTCTCTCACATATCATCAACTCTCTCCCTCTCTTTCTCCCTCCCTGCCACTCTTTCTAAAAATAAATAATAAATAAATAGCATCTTTAGCCCTGGCCATGTAGCTCAGTTGTTATAGCATTGTCCAGATACGCCAAGGTTGCTGGTTCGATTCCCTGTCAGGGCACATACAAGAATCAACCAATGAATGCATAACTAAATAAAACAACAAATTCATCTCTTTCTCTCTTTCACTGTCTCTCAGTTTCTCTATCTCTCTCTCCCCCTTCCTCTCTAAAATCAATCAATAAAAATTTTTAAATACATATTTTTTAAATATGAACTATTCAAAAAAGAAAAGTTTCTCCCAATCCATAAAGCCACTTGATAAACATTAAGATATTTGATAAATGTCATCAAACATTTTCCATATTTTTAAAAACATTTGGAAGCCCTGGTTGGTGGCACAGTGATTAAGGCTCTGGCCTGCAAACTCAAAGGTCTCTGGTTCAATTCCCCAGCCAGGAGGGCACATAACCAGGTTGCAAGCCAGGTCTCCAGCCAGGTCTATGGCTGGAGGCAGGGGAAACGCAACCATACATTGATATCTCTCTCCCTCTCTGCCTCTCTCCCTTCCCCTCTTTCTAAAAAAAAATAATGAAATAAAATCTTTAAAAAAAAAAAAAGATATTTCTAATGCTCTATTAAATAAAGCATAACCTATGAAACAAATAACAGAATTATTAAAAGAGCAACAAATGACAAGATTTCTCTGCATTCCATGGTGACTCTCTCCCCTTCTGCTCACATCCAGATCCCAAAGTTTAGCTCTCCCCTCATCACCTGTCACTCAGATAATTATAGGAATTCTCTAACATACTGGTTGATCTGCTTTCCCCAAGGATGTGTGGCTTCTATCTTTTGAAAAGACTTCCTAGAAGTCCTACATCACACTACTTCTTGCATTTTGTTTTATTGGTGACCACATTTAACTGAAGTCTGGGAAATGTAGCCTCTTAGCTTATTTTATGAAATAAGAGGAGGGAAAAAGGGCCATGATGGGCTGTGATTCTTACTTGTTCTGCCTAAAACGTCTCACAAAGCCAAGTGTTCATCTTCAAATGTACTCTTCCTTCCAGCAATCCTTCTCCTTGACCAGTGGGCACACCTGAGTTCCACTTAAACCACTGCTTCCATCATTCTTGTTCTCAGAGATACAGAAACATCAGTAAACTCTGCATAGGACCAAGTTTACAGGGGGCAAGTACAGGACAAATGAAATGGAAACACTAAATCCATTAAGAAGTTTGAAATTTTCTGTGATGCGACATTTTGGATCTGTGCTTTTCAGACCTACGAGGGACAGGATGTATAAAGGCAGATGTTAAGGCTTGTCTTCTAATGTTCCCTTGTCTAATAATTTTATATTATTATTTTTTAAAGTTGTTTTCTTTTCCCCCAGAATTCTATGGATAGAGAATTTAACAAGTGGTTCCTGTATTTCAAGAGATCACAGCATAGTGGCTGTCCTACTGCACTGATCTAACCAAGAACTAGTTGACTATTAATGATTTAGCACCAGGTTCCCCGAGGGGCCAATGTGTACTGTATGTTTATAATGCCCTGTAAATATTTCCAGAAACCTGTGAGGCATAAATTACTAATGCTCAATGTATAACCCGGGAAACTGACTCTCAGAGAGGTCAAGTAGCCCAAGGGTACACACCTGAAAAGTGATCAAGCTAAATCTTAAACCTCCAACACCAGGGAGTCTCCCAGCCCCAAAAAGGGATCACCCCCAGGTTAACTATGTCCAGGGTAGGTAGGTCCTTGAGACTGAAGTTCCTGGGGCAGATGAAGAAGCAGCAATGAGGGCATGACCAGGGTTCCTGTAATAGTAGGAAGAACCCAAAGTTAAGGTTGGCAGCCAGAGATTTAAATTTATATCACGAGCTTCGGCTCATTCCCACAATTTTGGCTACCTTCTATATCTTCAAGAAAACTAAAAGTTTTCTCTTTATATAACGTAATTTTAGAATATAATTCTTGCAAAATTTTAATGTATTAACTCTTCTAAAGTTATTCAAGATGCCAAATATTCCCTATATCATCCTTCCTAGAATGCAAATCTCCCAAGTATTCTATGTCTTTCAGAAAATTCAATGGCAGATTTAAGGGCACAGGAGATAATTTAATAATGTTCCCGCATGTGAACATTTCATGGGAGACCAAGACATAAAATCATGTCAGCAGACAATTTTCAATTATAAGTATTCTAAAAAGTAACATTTTAGTTTTATATTTTTATGGTATTTTAAAACTGCAATTAAGAACCTAGTATAAAGGAACCATGGACATGGACAACAGGTGGGATTGACTTTGGGGGGAGTGGGTGGGTGGGGAGGGGGACAAAAAGAGGGGAGCAAAAAGGGGATGGATGTAATACAACAACAATAAAATAAAAAAAATTTAAAAAACTGCAATCAAGCTTTACAGACTAATGCAATCAATATACCCCAAAATTTTTACAAATTCCTTTGACAGTACTCAAAGTATCCATTCAAGTTTACTTTAAGCTAAAAGCCAATCATTTCACTTTTTTATTATATCTTCATTCAGTTTTAACTTAGAAAAAAATAGAACATTTTAAAACGTAAAAGCTTAACCTAGAGTAAGTCTCATCATTACTTGCTACCCCCATTCTGCCTTAATGTCATCATGTATATATACACTTACTTATCAAGTTTCATTTCCCTCCATCATTCTTTCAAATTGTGCTGAGATAAAAGAGCAAAGGTGTCCTTCAGCCTGACTGATCCTTAGAGCCATGTATTAAATGTTAACTTGGTGCGTTCCTCTCAACCTACAGCGAGCTTAAGGGTTCTCATCTGTAAGAGTAAAGTTGGCAGGGAGGCAATGAGATGAGAAGGAGAAAAGTCTCTAAACTATCATCAATAAAATAAGTCAAGAAATAGCCTTTAATCTGAGAGTAGAATTTACTGGTTTAGTCATTTATTTACAAAATTGATGGAAATTGTTAACAAGGAGTTAATTGATTTGAGTCACCTGATTATCTCAGTTAATTAACCACACTAGCTTCATCTTTGAAAACCTCAACTAATCATTTCCCAGGTGTCAAGGGGTAACTCATCAAATAAAAAATAAACCTCTGTCCTCCTCTTCAAGGGATTTTTCTTGAGTGTGTTTTCTTTGCAGATTCCAATCCAGCAACAAACCAAGTTTGGAGAAACTTTTTTCTTTTAAGACCATACTGAAAGAGCTTCCAGACCTTTTACCTCCATTATAATTTTTTTTAAAAAATTGCAAGTTTACCATCTATGTCATTTGAAGTACTTCAAAAGTGAGCTAGGAACACTTCGTGAATAAAAACCAACAGTCCTGACAGGCATGGCTCAGTGGGTTGAACATTGTTCCACAACGCAGAGTCGCCGGTTTGATCCCAGTCAGGGCACATGCAAGAGGCAACCATCAATGTTTCTCTTGCATGTCAATGTTTCCCTCCTTCTTTTTCTCCCTCCCTTCCCCTCTCTCTATAAATAAATAGAATAAATAGAATAAAAATAGAATGAACAAACAAAAGGTAATTGAGACTTTTATATGAAAAAGTGAATTTTAAAAAAAGGAATTTAAAGCCTACTACTGGTAGGCTGTGACTACAAAGCAATAGAGTAAAGGAATTTGGGAAGAGGATTGAACTGTTCTCACCCATACTGTGGTGGTGGTTACAAAAATATATACAGGTATTAAAATTTCTAGAACTATACACACAGGTCAATTTTAGTCAATTTTAGTCTATTTTTTTTTTTTTGTTTTTTATTTATTTTATTATTTTATTTTATTTTATTTTTGTTGTATTACATCCATCCCCTTTTTAATCCCCTCTGTCCCCTACATTATTAATTTTTTAAATAAAAATAAAGCATTCGTGCCAAAATTCAAAGCCTATCCCTATGAAAACTATAAATCTTATTCTCTTTTTCAAAGATAGAAAAATTAAGGCCAACTACTTGTTCCAACCTCAAAAGGGGAAAGGGTGTCTTAATAAAACCAGCCTTGTGACAGAAATCAGAAAGACTACATCCTATGTATCTCATGTCAATCCAGTTCTCAATTAGTATTGGGTTGGCCAAAATGTTTGGGTTTTTTTCCATACAATGGTTCTAGTAGTGCTTAATGGTTTTTAACTTCATTCAAAACAGCTGTTAGGTTGTATCATGGACAGCTGTCACATCAGCGTACATTTAACAAACTTATCTAAATTGGTGAATTTTTGCACCGGCATTTTAATATTGAAGATGAAAGAAAATACCGCAACATTTTCAGCATATCATGCTTTATTATTTCAAGAAAGGTAAAAACACTACTGAAATGCACAAAAATGACTTGTGCATCGTCAGGTGCTATATGAATGACTGAACATGTCAAAAGTGGTTTGCGAAATTTCTTGGTACTATTGATATTTTGGCCAAATAATCCTTTGCTGTAGAGCTGTCTTATGCATTGGAAGATGTGTAGCAGCACCCCTGGCCTCTACCCACTAGAAGCAATAGTGGGAGAGATAGCTGACATATTCAAAATATCCAAATCAATAAAGTTATTGGTGAAAATGAAAAAATCTGTCTTTTATTTTACCGAAAAATCTAAGTGGACTTTTTGGCCAACCCAATAGATCCACTGCTTCTCTGCAAGAAAAAATAAAGCCAATTATCTTTGATCTACTCATGCACTCAATTGTGCACGAAGTCTCTGGAGGGAACCAAAGTCCCAGGTCACTGTGACAAATCATGCTTAGAACTCCTAAAGGGAAAGACTGCTAGGGCCTTTCCTCTTCTCTTCATTTTCTCACTCCTTCAATCACAGCAAAATGCTTGAAAACTAAATCTGGATTACAGTGGGATTTTGTTGCACATATTCACAATCAGCAACAACAATTAAAGACTTCTTTGATTTCCCTTACATGGAAGTAAAAGTGTTAAATACAATA
Source organism: Noctilio leporinus (assembly GCA_004026585.1). Classification (NCBI taxonomy): domain Eukaryota; kingdom Metazoa; phylum Chordata; class Mammalia; order Chiroptera; family Noctilionidae; genus Noctilio; species Noctilio leporinus. The sequence goes on along the minus strand of PVIW01000660.1, from coordinate 120,797 downwards.
TACATCCTTCTGCGCTCAAGTCCCATGTTTTCGCTTGCCTGCAATGCTGAGTTTAATTATTTACAGCAAGAAGCATCTAACTTTTGCCGTCTTCCAGTTATTGGGTTCAATTTTTAAACTGTGCATTTTGTCTTCCACTAAAATCTCAGCTTCCGTTGATTACTTAGCAAATTCTTTCAACACCTCACTGCACCAAATATTAGGGAAGAAGTAAATTTTATGTCAGAAGTGAACTGGAAAAAAGTCAGTTACGTAGTTATGTACATAAAAATTAACTACTTAGCAATTAACTTGAGATATGTGTGTTTTGCTTTGTTTATTTGCAAATTCTTTTTTTAGTGCATATTAACTAAGGAAAAATAGTATTTTTATTAATAGTCATCAATATGTCTGGAAAAATTCTAACTTCCATGTACATTAAATCTAAAAGCCTCCTCTCAATTTTACCTGGCACTAACAAATCTGTAAGGAATGATTGAGTCTTGCAACTTCATAGCTTTTAGGGTCAACGTCTCCTATTGTTCAAACAATCCTATTTCAGCTGAGTTAATTAGAGAGAGGAGAGCCAAACTAGAAAGTAAGAAGTTCTATCTTTGAGGATGTTTGACAGATTCACGGTAGAAACTCTCCAAAAGCCATCCTAATAAAAACACAAGCAATCATAAACTTTCCACCCCCAACTCCCAGAAAAGATGATCTAGGCAAAACAATTAAAAGATAAAGGTGACTTCCTTTCAAGATTACCTTTCACCTTCTGGTACTTTTTTCACTTCTTTCTACCCTCATCAAACCATACTAGTTTTGGCCCTGGCCACATGGCTAAGTTGTCTGGAAGGCTGTCCTATTCGCCAAAAGGTTGTGGGTTCAACTCCCAGTCAGGGCACATTCATAGGCTGCAGATTCCATACCTGGTTGGGGCATGTATGAAAGTCTATCCCACTCTTTCTCTCCCTCCCTTCCTTCCTGTCTCTAAAAGCAATGAAAGAGACTAAATGCTAGTGGGGAAAATTATATAATAAAGATTACATTTTTAAAAATAAATAAATAAAAATAAAAGCAATGGGGAAAATGTCCTTGATTTAGGATTTTTAAAAAGTGTTTTAAACATGCCAGTTTTAGGTCTCATTCTTTCTGAACCTCGCTCTGGCAAACTTCTACTAGGGTAAACACTTCCTCACTTTAATCAGAGTTTCAAAGCACTTCATTCGTGGCAAAATGTCTTACTCTAATGGCAGCAGACCAGGCAGACAACTGTGGCGAGTGTGAGAGATGCTTTGGGCGCAAGATACCTTTCAGCACATCCAACCCATAGGCAAATGTTTTCTCCATCTCTACAATGGCAGCCTCCTCAGACACAAAGAATTTCAGTTTTTACTTGATTGTATATTATTTCATTCTAGGACTTCAAATAAGAGAACTTAGTGGGGACTTTTTTTCCATTAATAATAAACAAGAACCTTTTAAAATCACTGCCATCCCTAATAGGAAGTTAGTAGAGCTCTGATTGAATAAGGGGCTTTTTTGATTAAAAGATGTAATTACAGAGAAGACATCCCCCAAATAATGCAATGGTAGGTAACCTAAGAGAGAGTTAGCAGACAGGAATAGGTCAGTACCCAAAGAGTATTGAGGTAAAACCTGGTTAAAATAGAAATTTACTCTTCTAAGCCCTAGCTGGTGTGGTTCAGTGGATTGAGCACCAAAGAGTCACAGGTTCAATTTCCAATCAGGGCACATACCTGGGTTGCAGGCCAGATCCCCAGTTAGGGGCATGCAACAGGCAACCACACACTGATGTTTCTCTCCTTCCCTTTCCACTCTAAGAATAAATTAATTCAAATCTTAAAAATAAAAAATAAAAATAAATAGTAAACCCAGGCTGGTGTGGCTCAGTGGATCGAGCACCCGGCTGAGAACCAAAAGGTCACAGGTTTGATTCCCGGTTGGAGCACTTGCCTGGCTTGCAGGCCAGGTCCCCAGTTGGGGCACTCGAGAGGCAACCACACATCCCTGTTTCTCTCCCTCTCTTTAATTAAAAAAAAAAAAGGAGCTCTGGCTGGTGGTACAGTGGATAAGACACCAGCCTTCGAACCCAAAGGTTGCTGGTTCAATTCCCCGTAAGGGTACATAACCAGGTTGCAAGCCAGGTCCCCAGCCAGGCCTCCAGCCAGGTCCGTGGCTGGAGGCAGGTGAAAGGCAACAATACATTGATGTCTTTCTCCCTCTCTGCCTCTATCCCTTCCCCTCTCTCTCTAAAAATAACAAAATAAATAAAACCCAACCCTAAGAAATGTACCCTTCCAAATGGTAAGCTGTTTTGGACAGGCCTCTGTCACAGGAATCTCTCTACCCTTTGTTGCACCTCGTTACATCATGTTTGGAACATGAGGAAGTCTGATCAATATGTACCAAATGGATGAATAGCTGCCAAAGGTAGCACAAAAATGTCCTAGAGTTGATTTGCAAAAGTACCAACCTCTAAAATGAGGTCACCTTGCCCTGGCTGGTGTGGCTCAGTGTATTGGTGCCAGCCAGCAAACCAAAAGGTCACTGGTTCGATTCTCCAGTCAGGGCACATAACCAGATTGCAAGCCAGGTCTCTAGCCAGGTTCTTAGCTGGAGGCAGGTGAAAGGCAACAACACATTGATGCTTCTCTCCCTTTCTTCCTCCCTCCCTGCCCTTCTCTCTGAAAATAATAAATTAAATCTTTTTAAAATTTTTAAAAATAAAAAATAAAATGAGGTCACCTTATGGCACTATGAGCCTCATTAAATGAAGCTTTGTTTGATGACTTCACACAGAGGCACTATCTTCTACTTGCTGCGGCCTAGTATCCACAATGATAACATGGAATAAGGGTTCTGGATTCAAATCTTGATTCCCTCATTTAGTAACTGTATGATTTTGGGCAAATTACCTCACCTGTCTTTGCCTTGGTCCTTTATCCATAATACTTGGATTGTTAATAAAGAAGTAAGTAAACTAATACCTATAGAACACTTAGGGCAGTGTCAGGCACATAGAAAGCACTTCAAAATAATGTGCCATAATTATTCTAGCTCATTTCCTCAACTTCTCAACCTATACCTGCATATAACTGAGTTATTCATCTGCCTCTTGGCTATGTGACCACAGTTGCAAATGTAGTCTTTGAAAGAATAAGATCTAAAATGAGAAAGATTGTGCCCAGGGGACACGCAGCCATGGGCATTTTTCAGCAGTTCTGGGCCCTCTTTGGTTAGACCCATTTTTCCTTCGTTCATCAGGAACAAGATCCATGAATGTCCTGGCTTGACATGTAATGTTCGTTCCACCGCAGTCCATGCCACCTCTCTGAATGGGGAAACCACTCCCCTTTTCAAAGAGGGCTTTTTGTCTGAACTAGGCTGTTTTCACCGTGCTGTGGTTTCAGACAGTTTTCTTTTGTGTTCTGTTTAAACACAGAATGACAGTCCACTAACATAACTTCTAAAAACTTCAGCTTATCTTTATGTAAAAGCTACTGCATCAAATCTGTGCCAAAAAAGAGCAAAATGACCCATTCTGTATGTACAGGGATTCTTAGAGGGTAACCAGGTGCCCGGGATGGAAGTGAAAAAGACGGCTGCAGAATCAGCTACTCTCAAATGCATTAAGAATCAGCAGTAGTTGGGTGGCAGTGAGGCAGAGGAAAGGAGAGAGGCAAATGAAGAGAAACAGCGTTGCTAAGCCACTTGTTCTGACAGAGACTGCAATGTTCTTTTTTCACCATCAGATCTTGATGGGTCCTCCAGGAGCCTGGGGGAATGAAGGGTTGGCAATACCAGGAACATGGTGATAAGCTGAGAATGCCCTTTCTTAGCTTTAGCATTCCTGGTGGCACCTATCCACTAATTCTACTTACATGTACTAGGGTAGGCAAAAGTAGTCTTACAGTTGTTTTCATGGGAAGAGACGTGGTGGTTATAATTATTACAATAGCTTTGTTAACTCAAAAGAATGTCACAATGGCACAGGGCACTTACTTCTGTCCACCCCTGAAATTATTTAGCCCTTTTCTGAATGCTGGGATAAAGCAATTTAAAAAAAAAAAAAAAAAAAAGCATAAAACTAACTTCCAGCCCTGGTTGGTGTGGCTCAGTGGATTGAGTGCCAGCCTGCGAACCGAAGGGTTATCAGTTCAATTCCCAGTCAGGGCACATGCCTGGGTTACTGGGCCAGGTCCCCAGCTGGGTACACATGAGAGGAACCATATATTGATGTTTCTCTCCCTCTCTTTCTCCCTCCCTTCCCTTCTATCTAAAAATAAATAAATAAAAATCTGTTTTGTTTGTTTCCATGTTGAAATTTATACCTTAGGGATGGAAAGACAAAAGTGAATAAACAAAATGAAATCAATGGAGAATGTGAATCAGTAAAGAACCGGAGGCGGCCACACTGAGAAGATGACCTGTAGAAGGCAAGTAGCAAGGAATGCACATGAGGCAGGAAGAGAGGAAGCTAATACAAAGGCATTGAAGGTGCTCACTATGTTGGGGGAGGGGCCGGGGGCGGCAAGGCTTGCATCTACAGCATTGTGAGGGGAAAGGGAAGCGATAATGTCAGGAAAGTGATATGGAGGACAGTTGGTTAGGACCCTGGGGACCGTTGTAAGGACTTGGACCCCGACCCTCTATGAGATGGGAAACTATAGTAGAACCACCCAGGGTTTTCTTCAAGGACTGTCTTCATCAGGGGTGTGAAACCCATTTTCATTGGGGGCCACATCAGCCTCTTCATTACCTTCAAAGGGCCGAATATAATTTTAGGACTGTGTAAATGTAACTGCTCCTTGACAGTTAAGAGCGCGGGGTAAAAACAAGGTGTCAGGGCAGATAAAATAAGGTGGAGGGCCGGATTCAGCCCACGGGCCTTGTGTTTGCCACCCGTGGCCAACACAGCTCCTTTGCGGTGCACCTCAGTGTAGAAAGGTGCCTTCTCAATCAAGCTCATGCCCTTCCCAAGACAGGCCACATCTAATAACTAAGGCAGGCCTGACACAAAACACTCTCACAGCCAGCTCTTGCTACAGAGGCCCCCACTAGGTTGACTGAGGCTTTGTCGTAGTTCAACTTCTGCCATCTCTGCTTTCTCTCTTTCCTTCATGAACATTAATCTTAACATCCTGCGCTACAAAATCCATCTCAATGTCTATTGCTGGACAGCCTAACTTGTACGTGACAGAAACCAACTGAGTTTTTGAGCAGAACAGTGACATAATATGACTAATGTTCTAAAGGGTATTGAAAGTAGATAGAAAGGCCCCAACCAGGGTGGCTCAATTGTTTGGGCATCATTGCACAAAGCAAAAAGTCACCAGTTCAATTCCCAGTCAGGGCACATGCCTGGGTTGCAGGCTTGGTCCCCAGTTGGGGTGTGTGCAATAGGTAACTAATCGATGTTTCACTGTCACATCAGTGTTCTCTCCCTCTCTTTCTCCCTCTTTCCCAGCTTCTTCTTCTCTCTAAAAATAAATAAAATCTGGAAGGAAGGAAGGGTGGGTAGGAGGGAGGGAGGGAAGAAGGGAGATACAGGGTGATCAATGAGTATTGGACAGCAGGTGGATATGTCAAATAAGCAGTTCCATATTGGGTCTGCAGTTTAAAATAGTGGTATATATTATATGTATAAATTTGGAAGGTGTTAGCATATAGATGTTAGTTAAAGTCATGAAAGGATGAGGCTACCAAATAAGTAGTAATAGATAGAGATAAAAAGTAGTCAAGGAGGTGGACAGGAACAAGCATGAGTTGCCAACAAAATACCAAGTAGAAACCAGCAAGGAAGGCTACCAGGAGAAAGTGGTTTCCAGGAAGCCAAAATAAATGTGGGATACATTGCGCCCTATGCTGCTGAACAGTTCAATCAATTGAAATCTGAGAATACATCATTAGATTTAACAACATGGAGGCCAGGTTGGGGACTTGAATGGCATGATTTGAGAAAAACTGACAGAGAAATCACAGTGGATACAGACAAATATGCCAAGGAATTTTGCTACAAAGAGGAACAGAGAACATAGGGTAACAGCCAGAAGGAATTTGGGGAAAGAGAGGATTTTGTGAGACACAGGTACAGGCTGAAATGCAGGTGATGATGTCTGAGTTAATGAGCGTTGGTCGAGCTCTCTTCTGATTGCTTCTATTTTCACATTTTATAAGAACCAATATCGGTTGTAGATTGGGCTGCTTGGCTTCTGTTGGTGCCAAGGTCTTTGGGCTTTTTTCTGGCTCCTTCAATTCAGCAACATGAGTGTAGATTCTGCCTCTCCTCAAAGCCTGACCTGCCCCGAAGCATCCAATTCTAGCGAACCTTCACCGGTGCCTGAGATGTATGAGCCTGAAGAAAACTATGCATCTTTGCAAACGTCATCTGCTGAAACACCCCACACGGAGACTGTCTCTCCTCTTCCTTCATCCATGGACTTGCTAACTCAGAACAGCCCTGATTCTTCCACTAGTCCCAACATAACACTGCCTACTGCTGTAGAGAACAGGGCAGAGAAGGAGGAAAAAGGCCCAGTCAAGAAACAGAAAATTAGAACTGTCTTCTCACAGACCCAGCTATGTGTACTCAATGAGAGATTTCAGAGACAGAAATATCTCAGCCTCCAGCAGATGCAAGAACTTTCCAACATCCTGAACCTTAGCTACAAACAGATTAAGACCTGGTTCCAGAACCAGAGAATGAAATGCAAGAGGTGGCAGAAATACAACTGGCCTAAGATTAGCAACCGTGTAACTCAGATGAGCTCAACAACTACAGAGTACCTGAGCCTCTCTTCCTATCCTCACCAGGGATGTCTGGTGAATACTTCTGGAAACCTTTCAATGTGGAGCAATCAAACCTGCAATAACCTGTCTTGCAGCAGCCATTCCTGGAGTAGCCCAACTTGGAACTACCATTCCTGGAATAGTCAGACCTGGTGCCCCCAAGGCTGGAATAACCAGGCTTGGAACAACCAGGCCTGGAGCAATCAGTTTTATAGTTATGAGGAATCCCTGCAGCCCCAGACCCAGTTCCAACAAACTCCCATCACTGATTTAGAGGCCACCTTGGAAATTATTGGGGAAAACTATGATGCAATACTGCAAACCCCTAAATATTATAGCACCCAGCAAACCATGGATTTATTCTCAGATTATTCCATGAACATGCAGCCTGACTCCATGAATATATATAGTCATGAACATTCAGCATGATGATGGGTATAGTATTCAATCTTAATTTGGGCAATGGCTGTATCTCTCCTAGGATTTTCTTTTTCTCCTAGGATTTTTTTGTGTATCTCTGTCTTGATATGCTGCTTCTCAGTATGCCCACTTGGAGGGGTGGGGGTGAGATATGATGAGTCTAATCAGAGATTTCTATAGCCTGGCTGCTATAGACATATAAGATGTCTCTGTCTATAGATAATTAGATGTAATACTATTTTCAGTTACTTTAGGATCTAGAATCTCATCCCCAAGAATAGAAAGTAAAAAAAAAAAAAAGTACAATGAGGTATGATAAAAGATTATTCATATTTTCTGGGATTGGGAGGTTTGTTAAAAACCTCAATTCTGGTGAATGGTTAAACTATATTATGTTTCACTGATTTCCTCTGCCCCTGTTGCTGTTTTACTACAACCCCCATTTTGTTCATTACTCTACTATTTGTAAAAGATGTTTTGTGTTTTGCT